>CAKOAT010517376.1:340627-386912 GCA_932364175.1 Eruca vesicaria subsp. sativa
CTCATCTATATATTCGAGGGTTTACACGGAGTTACAAAGTTTGGTATCATCATGGGGAAACTGGTTATGAATATGGTAGTACTAGCGAACCTCAGCCTGCGGTTAGGTTAGAAGAACCAATTAGAACGGGCGTAGATTATGGTGTAGGTACTGAGCAGATGGTAAATGATCATTTTAGAGGGGAAGATTTACCCAATGCCGAAGCTAGGAGATTTTATGATATGTTGGATGCTGGAAAGCAACCTTTATCATCTGCAACAAGACTGATGAGATAATTTGGCTGAAGACTGTGTGGATTCGATTGCTGATTTTGTAAAAGGTGTTCTACCTGAGGATAATGTTACCCCTGGTTCATACTACGAGGTTTAGAAACTGGTTGCTGGTCTTGGTTTATCGTATCAGGTAATAGATGTATGCAGGGATAACTGCATGATTTATTGGAGGCCGGATGAGCAGCTGGATACATGCAAGTTTTGTGGGAAGGCTCGTTATAAAGATACGAGTGGAAGAGTTCCAGTGCCATATAAAAGGATGTGGTATTTGCCTTTGACGGAAAGGTTGCAGATGTTGTATCAGTCTGAACGCACAGCGCAACCAAAGAGATGGCATGCGGAGCATTCAACGGATGGTGAGATTAGACATCCTTCAGATGCAAAAGCTTGGAAGCATTTCCAGTCGACCTATCCAGAATTTGCGTATGAGAGAAGAAATGTCTACCTTGGATTATGTACGGACGGTTTCAGCCCATTTGAGAAGCATGGGAGAAAGTATTCTCTATGGCCAGTCATTCTCACACCATACAACTTACCGCCAAACTTGTACTTGCGTCGAGAGTTTTTGTTTCTCTCCATTCTCGTTCCCGGGCCAGAGCATCCTAGGAGATCACTTGATGTGTTTCTACAGCCACTAATATATAAGTTGCAACAGCTATGGGGTCAAGGTGATGAAACGTACGATGTTTTGTGTAAAGAAAACTTCCAAATGCGGGCAGTACTTATGTGGACAGTAAGTGATTTTTCAGCATATGGTATGTTATCTGGATGGACAACGCATGGAAGGCTATCATGTCCATATTGTCAAGATAACACTGATGCTTTCCAACTAAAACATGGAAGGAAAACGTGTTGGTTTGACTGTCACAGGAGATTCCTACCACCAGATCATCCATATCGCAGGAGTAGGAATTTGTTTACGAAGAACAAGAGGGTGTTTGACAGTCCACCTCCGAAAATCAGTGGGAGAGAAATGTTGACACAACTAAGAGATTTTGGTGCAGAAAGGACCCCAGACGTGGGTGGACATGTGCATTATCCGGTTGATGATGTTGGAGATCTACATAACTGGCACAAAAAGAGTATTTTCTGGGATCTGCCATACTTGGAAGGATCATCTGCTGAGGTATAATTTAGATGTCATGCATATTGAGAAGAACTTTTTCGACAACCTGATGCACGGTCCTTAACGTTCAAGGTAAAACGAAGGATAATTTGAAGTCAAGACTGGATTTAGTCGATATATGTGCTCGTGAAGAACTTCATGTTGATGAGAATGGCAGGGCTCCTTTTCCCATATACCGACTTGATGCAGCAGCCAAAGATGCGTTCTTTGATTGGATTTCAAAGGATGTGGAATTTCCAGACGGTTACGCATCTAATTTGCGTAATTGTGTCGACAGAAACGAAGGAAAGTTTACCGGCTTGAAGAGTTACGATTGCCATGTAATGATGCAGCGCTTCCTTCCGTTTGCCTTCAAGGAACTATTACCAAGGAATGTTTATGAAGCAGTTGCAGGGATAAGTGCTTTCTTCCGCGATTTAAACTCCAGATTGTTCTTCTTCTTCCCCATTCTCTCTTTCTCTCTTTTCTCTCTTCCTCCCTTGCGATTTTTCGGCGATTCCTCTCCTCCCTTGCAATTTTCCGGCGAATCCCCTCCAAATCCCCCTCTAAATCCGTTCCTAATCCCCATGTAAATTCTAGATCCGATTTTCTTAGGTTTTTAGGGAATTTAGATTGTTAGGATTGAGATTAGATTGTTAGATTGTTAGGATTAAGATTGAGATTGTTAGGTTTATTAGATTGTTAGGATTGTTAGATTGTTAGGTTTTAGGGAATTTGATTTAGATTAGGGTTTTAGGGAATTTGATTTTGATTAGGTTTTAGGGAATTTGATTTTGATTAGGGTTTAGATTAAATTTTCTTTTTTAAAATTCAATTTTGCAATTACCAAAACGTTTTTGATATTAAAATATATATTTATATTTTTATAATTATTAAAATAATTTTTATAATTTATAAGTAAGTTTAAAAGTAATTTAATAATGATTTTAGCCATTTTTATAATTTATAAATAAGTTTAAAAGTAATTTAATAATTATTTTCGCCATTTTTATAATTTATAAATATTTTTTTAATTATGAAACTATTTTTGTATTTTTATAACAATTTTTTATTTTTTAATTATTTCTATATTAATTTAAATATTCTTTTAATACTTAATTTTTCATTTATACTTTTAAAAACTAATTTTAAATCTTTATTTTAAAAAAAAAATTATAGGGATTCTGGTGAGCAGAGTACGATGGCTCGACCTCGTCGTTCCACACCGCGAGGCTGTGGTCCTTCGACGACCCCTTCTCGGGTTTCGTCCAGCCGGTCTCGGGGTTCCTCTTCATCATCGCAGAACATCCATCCCGCTCTGGTTCATCAGGCGGCTCCTCCTCCCGCTGCTGCGGCTCCTCCTTCCTCTGCTGCGGCTCCTCCTGCCGTTCACGACTTTCCAGACATTCCCGAGCCTCATGTCGCTCCAGGAGTGATGTCTGTTGCACAGCTGGTGCAACAGCCAGGTCGTGAGCATCTCCCCTATCTCACTCAGTGTCCTAAGGGACACAGTCAGACTTGGTAAGTGAAAGTTATTTTTTTCTTTCTTTTAAAAATTTGATTCATTATTAATAATTTGTTTCTAATATTAGGTTTGACCGATCCCATAACGGGATCAGCGCTTGGATCAACAGGATGATGTACTCCGACCTCAGGAGGGGATACAAAACCTTCTCGGTGATGCCTGACAACGTGAAGGAGTTGTGGTTTCGTCAGTTTGCTGTAAGTATTCTAACTTTTTTAAATTTCTTTTTTTTTCTTTAATATTATATTTTTACTAATCATGTTTTTTTTCAGCAAGAGTTCACCTGGCATCCCGATAACACGACGTTCATCCGTAACGCCTTCGTCCATAAGTGTATGGAGAACTATGGAAGGCAACTATATGAGTGGAAGCAGAAGTGGCTCAAGAATAAGGTACTATCTTTTTTACTTTATTACTATATTTTCATTCTATTTAACTTTTTCATATTTTTTTTTATTAAAAGGTCCCAAAGTCGATCAACACGACGATCTGGCAGGAGTTGTGTATCCATTGGGACAAGACCGAGACGAAGGAGATCTCTAACACCAACTCCACCAACCGCAAGAGCGATCGTGGCAGGAAGGGAATCTTCGTGCACAATTTGGGTGCTCAGTCTATTCCCACTCTCGCAGACAAATTGGTAAGTTGAAACTCCTTTTCTTCTAAATTTTAAATATTTTTATTTTTTCTGTATTCTAATGTTTTTTTTAACTTATGTGTTTTCCTAGGCGGAAGAAAATGATGGCGAGACCGTGGGTGATTTCGATTTGTACAAGAGGATCCACACTAACAAGACGACGGGCCAGATTGATGACGGTCTTGCGCAGGAAGTGGTCTCCCTGGTGGACAGTATGAGGGAAGACGAAGAGGCCCGTCTCTCCCAGATCCAGACCGATCTCGACTCCACATCCACTGCATTGACTGCCCTCCCCAAAGTTCGAATCGACGAGCTTCTTGTATCGGTAAGATATTTTCTAAATATTCAATTCATTTATTTATTTTGTAATCTTTTTTCTATGATTATAATTTTGAATTTTCTTTTTCAGGCGATTCCAAAGAAGGGACGTTTGGTCGGTTTGGGTCGTCGATCCAAGCCGATTCCTCCTACATCCTAGGTGCCAGTTGATCCTATGCTGATAGATCAACTGAAGGATAAGGATGACCGCATCGTTATGTTGGAGGTGAAGATGGCGGCTCAAGAGGCTGCTAGTGAGGCAGCAAGGAGGCGGAGTGAGAGGATGATGGAGGCGGAGGGAGAGGATGATGGAGGCGTTCTTGAAGAAATTCCCAGACCATAACTTCGACGACGACGACGAGCATTTTATTTCTGTTTTGAATTTTATTTTTTGTTTCTGTTTTGAATATTACTTTTTAACATTATCTATATTATGTTTTTATTTGAATTTCAATTTTCAATTTATAAAATTTTAATTTATTTTCGAATTTTAATTTTTAAAAAATAAATTTATATTATTTTTAAAAAAATAAATATTATGAATATTCCGAGGAATGATATTCCTCGGAATATTCCGAGGGATACCATTCCTCGGAATTTCCTAGGTATATTCCCAGGAAGACAATCCGTCGGACTATTCCGAGGAACATCATTCCTCGGAATTTGCCGAGGGTTAGAAGTCCTCGAAATATTCCGACGGATTGCTTCCTGGTAAAATTCCGAGTAATTTTATCCCTTGGAATTTTCTGTGGGAATTCCGACCAATGATTCCATCGAAAATCTTCCTCAGAATTTCCTCGGAATTTGGATCCGTCGGAATGTCCTCGGAATATTCCGAGGAAATTCCGACGAATACTGAGAGATTTTTCCGAGGGACTTTTTGTTCGGAATATCGTCGGAATCGCTTGATTCCGACGACATTTCGAAGAAAAAATCCCTAGAAATCGAGGTGTTTTCTTGTAGTGTGGGGACCAAACTTCATTCCAAAAAGATGTCTTTTTACCATTCTTCACTTCCACTTTATCAAACTGCTTTGCTCTGTCTCTATATTTCAATATTTTCTTCCACATCCAAGAGCCTAAAACAGTTTGCTTCACATTCCATATTGAACCTATTCGTATGAGATAAGTATATACCCATTTTACCCATAACGAATATGCAGATAATATCCTCCTTATCAACTTCAAGATACAAACTTCATTTATCTAAATCAGTGGCCTAATACCCAACCCTCCCTCTTGTTTGGTTTGACATATGTTCTTCGTACTTTTGATTATCACTGTGTTTCTTGATTATATCTTTTATATGTTATGAAAACTTTTTTTTGACAAAGATATTATGAATGTTGAAATGAGATTAACCAAATAAAGTTTTCCATAAGATAGAAAAGAAAACTTAACGTTCATCCAGTGCAAATTACCTCACCATTCGTTTACCAAATAAAAAAAAACTAACTCTTATCTTTTCAAGGGAGAATGTTGTTTTGATTATCACTTCCACAGTTTCCTGTTTTGCTATCAACAGTAGTTCTTTGATTGTTGTTTCTCAAATATTATGAAAATTATGTGATTAGAAAAACCAAGAAAGTAATATATAAAGATCGTGGTGTGATAGTGGACGTGTAACCTCTTATCAGTTTCTTTGTTATTATAATTTTTCTCTTTGAGAAATTAATTTTTTTAAATGATATTTAAAAAAAAAATTAGTTGTAAAAAACATATGTTATTTTTAGAATTGTCAAATGACTTTTGTTTTATAGTAGTATATAAGAAGATAAAGACCAACTATAGGGTGACATGTGTTAGATATCAAGGGTTCTAAAGGGTTGGTGCAGACTGCAGAGTATCGGTTGTGAAGATTTTGATTTTGATTTTGATTTTGTTATTTATTTTTATTACTTTTTGTCTTAGATCTTCTCTAACATACGGACATTGGAGCTGTACTTACTCTATTAATGAGTGAGTTATAGTCTTTTTATGATAATAGAAAAGGGTGAATCTAATAATTAAAATCGATGTGAAAACTTTTACCAACTGTCGATTTTAATAGATACTGTGGATATGATTAACATAAAATCATCCAGAAAAATGCTCGATACTATTGACCGATAATGGAAAATACTCGATTATAGTCCAACCAATTATACGTGATTTCGTTCGACCAAGATCTTCAAAGGACAGAAGAAACAATATTAAAGGAGACAAGAGGTTTGGATGTCTCCTGCTTTCCCGCATTCTGTAATAAAAAAGGTCTGGGTACATCATGTCCAGAAATAATTATTTATTATTCGCTTTATTAAATGTTTAATGTGTATGTATGCTATAATTTTACTTACAAAGCAAAAGAGAAGTTTCATATATAGACTTATACTTTCGAATCTTATGATCATGTCCCTCACTTCCGTATCAAGTTACACTTTCTTACTATCATTGTGCCTTTATTTTCTTTATAACCCAAAATCTCTCCCGAAATATAGATTATTCTTAAATCCACCAAGTGGTGAATTTGTATTATATTGTTCGGAATATTTAAAAAAGGTTAACATAACAATCAGAATCAGTGAAAAGCATGGCCAACACATAAGAAGTGAGAACGACTAACAATACAATTAATTATCGCCTAACACAAGTTTATAATATTTATTAAAATATATTCTGTCCCGGGGACAATATCATTTTAGGATCATATCTATATTTTCTCTCAACAAAAACATTCCACCTCGGACCAAAATGTCTAACCCATCCTTCTTGTGGTGAAAAGTAAGGAAGATATTGTTTGACTCCCATGCTAGCATCCTCACAAAACTTTATTACTTGCATGTTTTCTTTTTCATAATCTTCCCAATTGTCAAAACTGGCCGATCGTAAGAACCCTACCGCATAAAACACATCTTCTTCAGGTATAGCGGTAGACATTCGATCATCCCACCTGAAATAAAACATCGATATTTAGTAACTTAAAATATATTTATTTATTTATAAAAATTGAATAATGTAGAAAATGTGGCTATATTGATTATAACTTACTTGTTGCGATTCATGGGATAAACAAGAAGGGGACCAGTGGTGATGTTATTTCTAAGGAGAATACCCTTAAAAATGCCATAGTCGAATCTTAAAATCTGAGATTTTGGTACGAAAAGATTAAGCCATGGATGTGGAACATCCCATTGGCCTTTGGATTTCAGTTTTAGCTCTCCGGTTCGAACCCGGTTTAAGAAATCCATATAAGTCACATCTTTCTCGTACACAAACCCTCTTACATAGTTTAAACTGTCCCCCAACTCCTCCATTTCCTGCATAGTGTAAATGATTGAGCAAATTAATAATAGTATAATTATGAAGGAATTCCTTAGTTTTGACTTATGAGTAAAGATCCTAATAATACTTGTATAATTGTGTATATTGTGTACGGACCTGGTTGACTGAGTGTTGAGAAGTTTCGTCGTAATACTTGACGACTTCAAGGCAGTAGATGACACGATGTTCTTTGACCATTGAGACGATCCTCAAGTGATCAGTCGGTGGATAGTAAGTGGATCTCCAGTTATCTGGTGGGCCATGGTCCAGCAAAACGGAACCTTCCACGAAATTTAGACCGTTCGTTTCTGATATCAATCGTTCTTGGTCTCTTGTAAATTCGGAGAAATCAGTGTATAGAAACCTTAACCATTTAGCCTGGAAAGTGTCCAAAGATTGCAGATATTCTTATTCATAAACTTTATAGATTTGATTAGGTAATATATATATAACATACGTATCATTATATAATTTGCATATTTAACATACCCTTTTCGGAGCTAATTCGAGTTTGATTCTTGCTCTTGTTATTATTCCGAATTGACCCAAACCTCCTAACGCGGCATAGAAAAGATCTGCGTTCATGTGTTTGGAACAAGTTGCAATCTCTCCTTTTCCTAGGAAATTCAGGGTAAAACAAAACGGACCCAGTTAGAAAGTTTACTCTTAACGTTTTCAACAAATACAGCTAGTTTAATTCAGATAAAACTATTGTTGTTTTGAGCCTAACGTGTTAAAGTTGGTGTCACTAATTTATCTTATCTCCTAACCAAACAATGGAACTAGAAAGTCATCGTAAACTAACTACACTTGAAAACAACAGTTGTATTAATGAACGTATGTATATAAATATGTTGACAAAGGTGAATATGGAATAGATGCATGTGTAGACATAATGCATACAGCTATAATAAGCAAAATTGACTGTTACTTAAATCCATTACATCTGGTTAAGACCAAACGTTATAAAAACACCTCCAATAGAGATTGTATTCATTGGAGTTCTTAAAGTATATATATATATATATATATATATATTATATATGTATATGTAGGTGTGGGGTCTATTATTTTGTGGAAAACTCCATCTTAAAGGTTCTTAATTGAAAGTTTTAAGAATTTTTAGAGTAAATTTCTCCACAAAATAATAGACCCCAAATCTACATACACATATATAATATATATATATATATACAATTTAAGAAATAGTAAAACTCTTCACTGGAGGTTTCTTATATACAAAGTAATAGATCCCACACCTTCATTGGAAATGTTCTAAGCTTTAGAGTTTTGTCCTTATGCCATAAGAGCATTTTTAACCCTAAGAATCTTTTAGGGGATTGTTAAATTTTTTTATTTTTTTTGTTGGGTTTTTAGTAATAAAAACCCTCAACTAAAGATGGATCGTAAAAAACACCCTCAACTAAATATTTAGTGAAATAAACCCTCAACTTTAGTTCTGTTAATGTTTCTCACCCTCCGTCACAGAATTTTAGACGGAGGGTGACATACGTTAACAGAGCTAAAGTTGAGGGTTTATTTCACTAAATCTTTTTTTTTCACTGAATCCTTAGTTGAGGGTTTTTGTTACGATCCATCTTTAGTTGAGGAGTTTTATTACCAAATAAGATTAAATATTTGAAAATCTTTATTATCATTTATTCATTAGTTAAGAATCTTAAAATTGATTTATAAACATTGAAAATCATTTATATTTTTTATATATTACTTTATCAATTTTATAGCCTATTTATAAAGTTTTCTCATTTAATACTTTTTATAGATTATTATTAAAATTTAATGATGATTTTATAAGATTAAAGATGTGATTATTCGTCATACTACAAAAACATGAAGTAAATAAATAAAACAAGAAAACCTTATTGATTAATATGGTAGGAGTATAACATATAGTTCAGAAATTAAAAAGAAGAAAAATAATCCTACATTATTTCTTCTGAAACGGAAAAAAGTACAAATCAAATTGAAATTGTTTAAAGAGGAGAGAAAAGCCCTAGCCATATTTTAAGTAACAATGTTGAATTTCTAAACTAAATATACATTCTCAAGACTACCTATACAACTTTATATAACTTAGAAATCTTAATTATTTGATATTTGACAGTATTAATATAAGAAAATTGTATGTGTTTCCTCCTTTATAAAGCTTTATCGCTTTACTTCGTGATATCAAGAAAAATCATGTAATGTTTCATCCTAAGAAATAGCAGACAAAACCTTATAAAATCATTGTTAAACCTTATTAATAGTTTATAAAAAATATTAAAATATTTATTAAGCTTTATAAATAGGTTAAAATTTTGATAAAATAATATATAAAAAATTATAAATTATTTTCAATGTTTATAAATCAATTGTAAGATTCTCAAATTATAAATAAATGATAACAAAGATTTTAAAATATTTAACTGCATTTAGTAATAAAACCCCTCAACTAAAGATGGATCTTAACAAAAACCTTCAACTAAAGATTTTGTGAAATAAACCCTCAACTTTAGTTCTGTTAACATATGTCACCCTCCGTCTAAAATTCCGTGACGGAGGGTGACAAACATTAACGAAACTAAAGTTAATGGTTTATTTCACTAAATCTTTAGTTGAGTGTTTTTTTTACGATTTATTTTTAGTTGAGAGATTTTATTACTAAAAACCCATTTTTGTTTGATTTTTTTTTTAAATTAACTAATTGCAGGTCATCATGTGTCAGTAAACCTGCGAACAGTAAAAGAATTCTCCAAGAGTCGCCTCTTGAACAAGAGATGGAAGGAATGGATTTTAGTTTTTTTTTGTGGAGTCCACACCCTCTAAGAACTCCTTAAAAACCTGGGTTAAAGGTGCTTAAAAAAAACTCGTGAAAAATCATACGCGTGGGACCCTTTCTAGCTGATGTTTTTGTCTTTTTTTTTTGGTTGGTCACCTAGTTTTATGAACAGTTAATGTATGACCATCATGTAAATTTCGCAGTAGATTCAGCAAAATGTTGATAATATGTAACAATTATAAAAATAAAATTTCAGAACAGTTATTTATCAACTTATAATATATTTTGTTATCGAAATATAAAATGAATAAAAACATAAAATCATATAGCCCGTATGTGTTTTCTACTCATCGACACAAAAATGTGATTAGCTATATATGTGTGAAAGAAGAAAAGCTATCAACATGTTCGAGAAATAAACCAAAAAGAGACAAACAATACCAACAAAACAAGAGCATAAACATAAGTGACCGCACAGATCTAAAGGAAAAAACGAAAAACGTACGACATTTTATTTTTATTTTTATCGCCAAACGTACGAAATTAAAGTCATTATTGTTTCATATAATTTAGAATGCATGTAAAATCATGGTACGTACCAGTAATAACATCCATCTCTAGAACATTACTGATCTGTGGACCATACCGAAACGTTTGTCCGCTTATACCGCCGTTAGATAACGTTCCACCGACCGTTAAATACAAATAATCCGTCCAAGAAACCGGCGTTAACCCTAACTCCAATGTTTTATTCAATACCTCAATCCATAGCCACGCACTGTCCACGTCAGCGTATAAACCGGTCCTAGACACCTTAATGCCTCGGTCCAAGTTTACCATTGACCGCATGTTGATTACGACTCCGTCTTTGGCGGCGGCTTGGCCACGGTGGCTGTGTCCGTGGCCACGAGCGGCTAGAGGAAAAGAGGGTTGAGAGTCAAAAGAAAGTTTTATGAGTTCGGTGATGTCTTGGATGGAGGAAGGGTTTAAGACGGCGGAGGGAAGGATTTTGGTGATGTGGCCAAAATCAGTGGCAGTTGATTCGACGGAGGAGGATGCGGTAGTGAGTTTTCCGGCGAAGTTGTCGCTGGATAGGATGTCCCATGGTGGTGGTGAAGTGTTGGTTGTGATCGGAGTTAAAAGAGGTGTGATGATAACTAAGATTGTTATTACTAGAAGATGAATTTGTGATGGATAATTATAACTCTGCATAATTTTTTTCTTTCAAAGAATAGATGGTTTTTAAGAACACTTTTAACATGATTCTAATGAAGAGTCGTAGATGTATATTTATAGCCCACCCATGGACACACACATGTTTCTGTATGTTATTTTGTTTGAGATTATTATTAGCTAGATAATAATGTCCTAACCCATTTTTATTTCTTTCAAAACATTTTTTTTTGTGTATCAACGAACTAATTCTTTTAGAGCTAATAAATTCGTAATGCATATTTCTATAATAATTAAGTAATTATGTTGACCCATTTAAAATTGCTAGATAAGTATATATAATTTTGTTTAAAATTATTAATATAATGGTTATAAGTTATGTAATGAATATATAAACTTTCGCAGTCACGTGAGAATCTTAATTAAGAAACCACTGACTTCAACAACCAACCTCTTCGCTCGTTAGTCAAATGGTTTTGGAAAACTATACCACAGTCCATTTTGTGCATTACACATTGAAATTTCTTTTGTAACATCAAACATGTAACCCAACCAAATGGTATTCACATTTCAAAATAAAATGCACTTTCTTTTGATATTGGGTATGTGCATTTTGGATACCATGAAGAAATTCAGACTTTAGGGTTCACGACAAAGAAAGAGTAATTATATATATATATATATATATGTATATATCTGTCAAGAAGGAATAGCTATTCTCAGCCAACTACTAATATTGTAAATTGCACTAGTTAATTGATTTGGTGATAACAGATTAAACTAACATAATATTGTAATTAGTCATCATTACCACCACCACCATAATCATCATCATAACTGTGATTAAGTTTTAATTTGAGAAAACAATCATTAAATCCTTTAATTTTCAAATTAAAGGAAAAAAAAATCTTCAATTTGTGTTTGAGCCAAAATTCCTCAACTTTCAAATATTGGTAGTTTAATTTTTTATTTTGTTGACTCGGCCATTTAAAAAACATGAATGTTCAACTGTTAAACTCGATAAAAAATATAGACGCCTGATAACATTTTTAACAACTTTAACAACTGATTAAATAATAACCAAATAACGTCGTTTTACTTTTGTAAACACCTAAAGCACATTTTCGTGAAATTAGAACTTCAAGTTGACTTCATTTTTCTCATTTTTGATGAGGAAGAAGAAGTGGATTTGAGACTCTGGATTAATGAAAGAAATGCTTTAAGTGTTTAAAGAAGCAAAATAAGGCTGTTGGATTAAATTTTTGAAACGGTATCGTTTAGAGAATTAACAGACATCTATTTTTTATAAATCAAATTTAATAGTTAACTATTCAAGTTTTTAATGGTAAGAAAAATATGAGAGTTAAAAGGGCGGATCCTTGAGAGTCTTAAGATGGAATCAAGGGGTTGATAGTGTTTGTGTGTTGTGCAAGAATTCCCCTGAAACTAGAGATCATCTATGAGTGTGCTTTCTCATCTCAAGTATGGTATCATATAGTTGAGGGTATTCTTTGCAACGACTACCCAACGGACTGGTCTGACATTGTGAGACTGATTACCGATTCATCTATGGACAAGAAAAAGCTATTCTGCGTTAAATATGCTTTCCAGGCTACTGTTCATACACTTTGGAGGGAGAGGAACAATATAAGTCATGATGATAAACCGATGCCGTTGGATGGTTTGAAAAAGTTGATAGAGAAAGGAGTGAGGAACAAGTTGAGACTTGTTAAAGCAAAAGGGAGAAGAGGTCCTACAGTTTTGGTTTAGTACAAGGTTGTGAATATTTAATGTTTGGAGTATAAGGGGAATGAGTCAGTTTGTTTATACAAATTATGCACTTGATGTAAAAAGGTTTTTTGATGAATAAAAATTTAACATTCATTCAAAAAAAAAGTTGAATTTTTTAAATACAAGTTAGAGATTTTTTTTTTATTTTAGTTTGAAAGTTCGAGATTTCATTGGTTGTTTTCTCGTTTTAATTTGGAAAATACAAAAAATAATTAATGAGCATGTACCATAATCATAATGAGAACTGGACATTGGCCTTAGATCACCATGTACAAATATCTCCTACGAATAAGAATCATTAGATAGGATCAATCACAATTATGTTACAATTTGGATAAGTTTTGTAGTTTGGTTCTGAGAGTTAAAATTGCCCTATACATAAAACTAAAAACTATAACGAAAAGAGGATGTTGCAAGAAATCGCATGTTGCAAGAAATTAATATGCCTTATTTTATGCATTTCTATTATAATATGTTTTAATCGTTAAAACTTTTCCTACCATATTGTTACAACTACCGGTTAAATGTTTCATACTTTGGATAAATTGATTATTATTGGAGAACATTCTCATTTAATATCCCTACAAGATGATGTTTCCTTGACACAATTAGGTCATCATCTAAAGAATCTATAAGATCTTCTTCCAGTCTGAATGATTTTATTAACTTTTATGCCTTTTTACAAAAAGAAGAAGAAGAAGAAATTATAAACTTTTCTTCCTCGCGGCTATAGAAAAGTATCGTTAATTATTACAATAAAAGAATTTTCATTAATCTGATAATTAAAAATTGTAGACTAACTTCGTAGATTCGTGGTTAATCATTGTGCCGTAAATAAACAATAGAAAGCAAGACATGGAATATCCTACAGATTTCGTTGTGTTTGTTTCGTTTGCCACATGTTAACTTGTTGTCGCTACATAGTATATTTTATTTATTTATTATTACTGATATACTATTGCAAAACCGTGATAGTCGCACGTGTAGTTGTCATTTTCCTTCCTTCTTTATGTCTAGAGAACAATTTATCAACGATGATATAGATTCACAAAAAATAAAATAAAAAAATCAACGATGATATAAGAAAATATTTTATGAATGACGACCGAAACGACAAGTGGTTATCTGTGCTTCTTTAAGAATTAATTAGGACCACCCAATAAGGCGACCCCGTAACTGGAACCTGCAAATTTACAAGATCCTCATCCTTTTTTTTCCTTACTCTATCAGGCACTTTAACTCACTTTCATATGTTATTGTAATTGTATCTCACGATGAATAAAAAGAAGACGAATATCATTAAAAATATTCGTGATATATAATGTAATAATGGAATTGTTTTGGAGCGAAAAAAGTGAATGAATATAGGGTATTAGTCTAATGATTTCAATTCGTGGGCACATTTTGCTATATTCGTATCTCTTAAGATTTAATAAAATAAGTACTATTTGAGTTGTCTTCAGCCTTTATTTGGCCATGCATGCATCATCATGCTCCTTATATGTTCCTTCGTTAATATTATCCATTCATCATTATAAGATTCAAGACGCATGTGCGCAGACCCTTAATAAGTGAAATGTGTTTTTGGTTTAAAATACGATTCGCATAGTTGGTGAACGTAATTGCGATCTAAGTTAATTTCGAATTACGTCAGAACAGAAAGACAATAGTACAATTAGAGCTTGTACACTTTAAATTTGATTCTTGAAGACGTCACTACAAGAAAAAGGGTCGTTTCTGACGGGCAAATCCGTTAGAAAACGGTTAGAAATGGTCTGTTCTGACCGATTTTCGACAGAAACGCCTGTCAATTCTATTTCGTCAGAAATTTCGAATCGGTCAGAAATCGGTTGGAAATTTCCAACCGATTTCTGACCGATTTTTTTTGGTCAGAAATTTCCAACCGAGAGACCGTTAGAAATTTCTGACGGACTATCCGTCAAATTTTTCTAACCGGCACAGCCGTCAGAAATTTCTGACGGTTAAAACCGTCAAATATTTTTGACGACTTTTGCGGTCAGAAAATTTCTGACGACTATGACGGTCAGAAATTTCTGACGGTCCGACTGTCAAATATTTCTGACTGATTCTTCCGTCAGAAATTTAATAAAGTTTTTTTTTAATTAAAAATTCTATTTGTACTATATTATATGAAATTAACAATTAAGATAAATAAACAAATTTTAATACACAAAAGTTTAGATAACTAAAACAAAGTTTACAATGTCTTAAGAAAACATAACCGAGTTAATAATACATAAGAGTGCCGAAAAAACATAAAATAAGATTTTTGAAACACATTACTCGGGCTGTGAAGGTGAGAAAGACTGTGAAGCTGAGAAATCTTCAGGATAAACCCGAGAGATAAAATCAGTGACGGCTCGAAGTTCTACCTCCAAAGCCCGTCGCTTTGTCCGCTCTTCATTGAGGTCTGTCTTCAGCTGTTCCATCACATCCATAATTCCCGAGGAAGCAAATGTTTCTTGGCTACTAGAGGAGATCCCCTCTGAAATACGGCCTAAACCATAGCGACGGCCTTTCTTAACCGGGATATTCTACAAACATAAAAGACAAATTTAATAATAATAAAAAGAAGATAATAAGAGGACTATCAAGGAATGTTAGCTGCAATGAAATACCTCAAGAACCATCTGGTTAATCTCTTCGCGGGACATCACGTTTGAAGCTGTAGATCCTTCAACTGCACACATCTGAGACTGCTGGAGTTGTGCTTCTTTCTCTGCTTTCATCTTCTTCAAACTGTCCAACAACTCTCTAGCAACAGGATCTTGCACCTCACCGGTCTGTTTATTGGTGTGCATATCCTCCATCAAATCTAACCATGATGGTGGCACACCACCATTTTCAGCAGTCTAGCATCATAGAAATTGTCAATTCAATGGTAAAGCATAAGTTAAAAAATCATATATGTAAAGCTTACCATTTCAATCTCGCGTTCCTCTCTCGTCTTTGCACCGCAATTATGTGTGGACACACCTTTCCCACCACGCTGGCTTTTCCTATTCTTAGAATTGGTTTCTGCGATAGATGCAGTCTCATCTAGTTGCCAATACGCTTTCAATCCAAGCCACACATTTTCATCCAGACCTATGGGCTTATCCTTCTTCAGCTTCCACTTTTTCTTCCAAAAAGTCATGTTGCTCTTGTACTGCTTGTTAGCCTGCATATTAAAGGCTGTCCGCACTTCTTCAGTGTGAGCGGGATCCCAATTCCAGTCTTGCTGCAATAAACAAACAGTTCAAACATAATTATAAATAATAAAATCAGATTATAAATAACAACGTCAAATTACAAAATGGAAAAGACAACTCACCGCAAATGAACGAAGCCACATCCTCTTTGTTACTATTGGTACATGGGCATAAGTCGGATAGCATTCAAGGAGGG
Source organism: Eruca vesicaria subsp. sativa (assembly GCA_932364175.1). Classification (NCBI taxonomy): domain Eukaryota; kingdom Viridiplantae; phylum Streptophyta; class Magnoliopsida; order Brassicales; family Brassicaceae; genus Eruca; species Eruca vesicaria. The sequence continues at coordinate 356,938 of CAKOAT010517376.1, forward strand.
TATGGAAGCATTTCAAAATGGACTTGCAAATAGCATTCCGGTTCCTTTTCCTAAACCTGAAAAAGAAAATCATCATTAATATTGCAATATAAAATTTGATCATATAAAGAAAAAGAGTTTACCAAAAAGTGTTTGGTTCATCATTTGGGCTCAGCTTCGGAATGCACTCTCGTCCTGGTGCCAGCAACAGCTCGTTGAGTAACCTATCTTCGATGATATATGCTGAAGTGCATGGTTGTGGCGGGGGGACACTTGTTTGTTGCACTGAAGCAGAACCAGTTTCAGGAGATGTAGCGGATGGGGCAGAAGCAGCACGGAAAGCGGCTTAAATTCTTCACTTTCTTCTTCAAGTCATACATAGAACGCTCAATCACGTACATCCACCGATACTGAACTGGACCTCCAAGTGCTGCTTCTCGAGCAAGATGGATTGGAAGATGCTGCATAACATCAAAAAAAGATGGTGGAAAAATCTTCGCAAGATTGCATAAGATTACCGGAATCTTATCTTGCAAGTTTTGTATCCCATCTGGTGTCTATGATCTCGAGCATAAATCTCGGAAGAAAGCTCCTATTCCTGTAACAAAAAACAATTATGTCAGTTGTGAATAAAATGTAAAAGGTATAAGAACTCTCAAGTAAACAAAATGTACCTGCTATGGCTTCATGTACATGTTGGGGAAGAAGGCCAGCAAAGCAAAATGGGAGAAGGCGCTGCATCATGACATGACAATCATGACTTTTCAAACCAGGAAACTTTCCTTCTCGTCTATCGACACAATTCTTTAGGGTAGACGCATATCCATCTGGGAATTTGACATCATCAATAATCCAGTCAAAGAACTCTTTCTTTGAAGCTGCATCTAACCGATAAACCGGCATTGGTAGTTTTCCCTTCTCATCCACGTGGAGAGAACTACGAGAACAAATATCTGGCAAGTCTAATCTAGATTTCAAGTTGTCTTTTGTCTTTCCTTTCACATTGAGAATGGTATTCATGATGTTGTCAAAAAAATTCTTCTCAATGTGCATCACATCTAGATTATGCCTTAACAGATGATCCTTCCAATACGGCAAATCCCAAAAAATACTTTTCTTATGCCAGTTGTGATATTCGCCGTAGCCATCAACTAGATCATGCCCATTTCCACCACATTTAACTGTCTTCTCCGCACCAAAATCTCTGAGCTGAGTTAGGATATAATCTCCATCTATTTCTTGTGGCGGACCATCAAACACCTGTTTGTTCTTAGTGAACAATGTGGTGCTTCGACGATACGGATGATCAGGCGGTAGATATCGCCGATGACAATCAAACCAACACGACTTCCTTCCATTCTTCAATTGAAATGCATCCGTGTTATCTTGACAGTAAGGACAAGCTAATCTCCCATGTGTTGTCCATCCAGATAACATCCCGTATGCTGGGAAGTCGCTTATGGTCCACATAAGCACGTCACGCATCATAAAATTTTGCCTACAAGATATATCATACACTTCAACTCCATGTTCCCATAACATTTGCAACTCATAAATCAGTGGCTGCAAAAACACATCAAGAGCTCTTCTAGGATGGTTAGGGCCAGGAACTAGAATTGCGAGAAAGAGAAACTCTCTTTTCATGCATAAAGATGGAGGCAAATTATATGGAGTTACAATAACCGGCCAAAGAGAATATTGTCTCCCATGACTTCCAAACGGGCTGAATCCATCAGTACTTAAACCAAGGTAAACATTTCTTTTCTCAAATGCAAACGCAGGATACATTGATTGAAAATGTTTCCATGCCTTCGCATCTGATGGATGAGCAATTTCTCCTTCTGATACGTGTTCACCATGCCATCTCATAGCTTCCGCTGTACGTTCAGATTGGTATAACCTCTTCAATCGGTCAGTAATAGGCAAATACCACATTCTCTTATATGGAATTTTAGTTTTTCCACTTGTTTCTTGAAACCGTGGTTTGCGACAGAATCGACAACTAGTACGATCAACATCCCTTCTCCAGTATAGCATACAGTTGTCGATGCAAACATCTATCATTTGATAGGGCAAACCCAATCCAGAAACCAATTTCTGTATCTCATAATATGTAGCTGGTGAAAGATTATCTTCTGGCAATATATCTTTCACAAAATCAGCCATCGCATCAACGCAGCTTTCGCTTAAGTTATAATCTGTTTTAATAGACATCATCCTAGTTGCACATGACAGAGGCGAAATACCATCTCTACAACCATCATATAACGGACTCTTTGCTGCATTTAACATATCAAAAAATTTTTGTGCTTCATAGTTTGGTTCCTCCACTCTTTGTCTATCTTCAACCATTTGAACCATACCTATATGTTCATCTAAACCACCTTGTTGTTCTTCTACTTCATCCATTCTATGTTCTACACTAGTACTACCAAAATTCACCATCAAATCAGTTTCGCCATGTGAATACCAAACTTTATAACCCACCATAAATCCTCTGCTATATAAGTGCTTCCATACACCATCAACAGAACGAAATCTACGATTCTGACAAATTGGACAAGGACAATACATCTTACCCGTTTCCAAAGTCCTTGTTTGATTTGAAGCAAATGACATGAATTGTTGAAGACCTTGTGCAAATTCCTCTGTAAGAAGTCCAGTTGAAGGATCTTGATGATTTTGATCCATCCAAGACCTGAAATATTCGTTTTGATTGGAGGAAGACATTTTGTGTAATAGAATTTTCGGATTTAGAGTGAAAAATGTGAAAGAGAGGAGTTGCAGTCGGGAAATATAAAAGAAACTTTTGACGGACTTCTGACCGATTTCTGACCGATTTCCAACAGCAATAATATGGTTAAAAATTCGTCAAAAATCCGTCAGAAATTTCTAACGGTTTTCTGACCGACCAAATTCGGTTAGAAATTTCTGACGGTTTTTTGACAAATGTCGGTCCGTCAGAAATTTCTGACCATTTTGAAAATCCGTTAGAAATTCGTCAAAATTTTCTGACGACAAAAAAATCGGTCAGAATGCCCGTCAGAAACAGCCTCTTTTCTTGTAGTGCGTGCGCAACCAATTAATTCTAACCATTTGGTTGCTAAAATTAAGGGTTAAATAGTTGATTGAAAACTGAGTCTGTATGACAAAATTAACTTAAATCTGAGTGTTTGTTGGGAAAAAAACCAAGGAAGGAATTCCAAAAGTTCTTATTCAACTTGTTTAGAATTTGTCTACTCCCTAGAAATTTACACTTAACTTTTATCAAAAAACTAGTTAATTAATCAAATATCCGAAATATGAATCAAGCATAGAAAAAAAAGAACACAAAACATTTTTGTTAATTCGATGTTCACCTTCCTTCTTTGATGTGAAAAGGAGCTATACTTCACCGAAGAGAGAAATCGGTTTCTTAACCTTCCATTATATCAAACACGAAAATACAATATCTAAAGATTACAGTTTCAGTCAACCTCCCTTGATCTCTGTTACAAATTACCTAGAGATATAATTATGTAGGGAAGAGCCTAACTAACCTACCGAGAACCTTTCTTCTCTCTAGTTGTCTCTCTTCAAATCCAAATCCTTGTCTCGAGCTGTCTTCAAGATTCCACTCTTCCGTGCCTCTCCTCTGTATTTTCCTTGTATTTGTTTGTGTTAGGTTATCTATCGTGACCTAATCTTCCTGATATAATCATCACTTGATTTAATAGGCTTTGTCAATTAGGCTCATATTTATACGCGCGTGACTTATGCAAGTTAGCCCATCTTGAACAAGTGCAGACATCTTAACCAAACCTCTTTATTTGATGTCCCAGAGTTCACCAATGTGGCTACGTCTTTAGAGCCTGGCAAGGCAGAACACTTACTCTCCTCATTGTACAACTCACGAGCCTTGATTTTATATTAGGCAAAGAGTGTTACAACTGATAACCGGTTGTAATAATCGTAAATCATTGAGTAATAATTAACCAATCGTTAACACAAACACCATATAACCCAATTGTCAATCTCGACTTGGTTTAAGCTTCCAATATAGCTGATTCTTCATCACCAACGTAACAATCTCCACCTTGATGATTAATGAGCTCTACTTGCCAGACAGTGCCAAATACCTTATTGCTTGGCCAAGAATCCTCAGAGTCGCTTTAAAACTTCTTGAAGCCTGAGCAAAAAACCATGCTCACCTTCTGTATCTCTTGTAGCCTCCTGAGAACCAAGCTTCTCAGCCTTACATATTCTAAATAAAGCTCATAGGGCTTCATCCACCTGTTGAGCTTCACCTGCTTAGTGTCAATACTCCTTAAACAGGTTTCTTCCCAGCATAACATATATATCCAACTCGATACAACCTAAAGACTTCTGTGTTGCTTTATCTTGGAACCTCAAATCCAAAGCTCTAACCATAACAATCTTATCTTCAAAACCATGCAGTCATATTACTTTAGTCACCACCATGCGTTTGAATATACCATCGACTCTTCAGCCTCAACCTTGAAACAATGTCAGACTTAATCAGCCTCTTGTGGCTCTTACTCAAACTTGTTTTGTATCAGATGACCTTTGATACAAATTTTGAATTCAATCTTTTTGCAAAAAAAAACTGATGTCGATGCTGGTCTAAAATTCCTACGGAACATAAACCACCACTGACTCAAAATCAGAAATCATTTTGTCTCAACAAATCTCAACAGCCAGTAGACCCACTACTATCCTGAGATTTTCCTTTACAATAACCTGCATGAACATCTTATCTTGAACATTACTCTGCACCACTGTTTTTACCAAAAGAAATTCACCGCTTAGCTCAACCTACTAAGAAGACTTTTGATACAAAGAATCTCTGCTCAACCTCTGCTCAAACAAATCATTACTAATCGGCAACTATAATACCTTTGTAGGCTCTTTTGATTCACCTCATATTCCTGATATACAGAAACAAATTTCTACTGAATCCCATGCAAAAAAACCCAAAACATACATGTTTCCATCATGAGTCTCCTATGATTTAAACGACTACCTGTTCAGCAAGACTCCACCTTGAACATATGTGTATCACTATCGAACTTAACAGATTACGCCACACAACTCCACCTTTTTGTGAATACTTTTGACATAAGTCTCATGTTCAATTCCATGAGTCTAAGAAAACAGATTACCAGTAGATTTAGCCCTTACTAGCATCCTTTAACAATATCTCACATCAACCAAGTCTGTGATGCTCTCCTGAGATCCTCCCTTACAACTTCTTCCCGTGTCAAATTCGAGCCCATGGCGAGTTTCTTCGTCTGTAACATGTCCTGCAACACTATTACCAGTGTGCAAATTCCACCAAAAAACCTTCGATGCATGCATCCTCCTGTAACATGACGGGATATACCCTTACAGTTTCTTTCATGTCAAACTCGAGTCCTTGGCGAGTTTCTTCAGCACCAACATGTGCTGCTACAAGCTCTATTGTGATCGTTTAGTCCTAGTCATCCCTACTTGAGCTTCCTTTTAACCACAAGAATCTGATCCTTAACCTCTCTGCGATTGAACCTGCAACCCTGCAACTCAAATCTTCTTAACCAAGCTGACTTTGAAGCCTCAAAGTATCAATACCATGTCTCGTTCCAAACCTGATCAACGACTTCTCACGTTGAATACTTCTCTGCAACTTTCTGTTCAAACCCGAACTCTAGAACCTCTGATCAAAAAATCTGAATAGCCTCTGAACACTCATACCATCTTCAACATCTAAGGTGTCCTCTTGACCTGAGATAACGAAGTGTCACCAACTACCATTCTTTACTCTATTCTGAAACCAGACTGCATATCTCTTCCATAATCACACTGACCAACGCACAATCTGACCCATACTAGAACCTTGATCAAAGACAACATACACCTCTTGCGATCCTGAAAGTTCCAGTTCCTTACATGTTGTAAAACCTGAGTAACCAGCCATCACAACCTTTCTTGTGACTCCATTGGAATGAGACCATTTATTCTGAAGATTTAACCTGATAAACTAATGACCTGACTTTGATTACATCTCCTTAAGCCTTGTTTAGACTTGATATATATGTCTTCAACTTGAGATATTCTCCATCTTAAACAACCATTAAAACAATCTCTAACCATGCAGATTACAGACATGTTCAGTTATGCCGCTGTTCTTGAACACGCTCAATTGTGCAGCTGTTCTTGCTTCAATCTTCGGATCTTGCCATTCTTGCAAATCCTGCAGCATCCATTACCTTCGTCTGATATCACATATCAGAAACCATTAGACCCGATTGGACCTTCTTCCATTTCTGACGTTTCCTTCGCGTACCACACACGAACTTCATCTTTTTCTTTCTCTGATGCTGCCTATCCTTCAGCATCATCTCTGATTCGTTACACTTGAACCTGTGACGCGATTGGGACTACTAATCCCCTGATTCCACTTCTTCAGAATTGATCCAGCTTCGACCTAGGAAAATTTTTGAATCGCTAAACCAACGCTTTGATACCATTTGTTGCGGAATCCAAAAGCTCTTTATCCACTTGTTCAGGATTTGCATGTTCCCTAGAAGCTTACAGCAGTTCTTATCGCAAAACTAGTCAACTAATCAAGTACGTGGAATACGAATCAAGCATAGAAACAACGAACACAAGACACTTTTGTTAACCCGTTGTTCCCGCCCTTCCTCGATTTGAAAAAGGAGCTATACTTCACCGGAGATAGAAATCGATTTCTGAACCTTTTATTATACCAAACACGAGAATACAATATCCAGATGTTATAGTTTCTGTCAACCTCCCTTGATCTCTGTCACAAATCACCTAGAGATACAATTATGTAGAGAAGAACCTAGTTAGCTTACCGAGAACTTTTTTTCTCTCTAAATGTCTCTCTTCAGATCCAAACCCTAGTCTCGAGTTCTCTCTCGAACTTCCACTCTTCCATACCTCTCCTCTGTATTTTCTTTGTGTATACTTGTATTAGGTCATCTGTCATGACCAAATAATTCTGATATAATCAGTATTTAATTTAATATGCTTTATTAATTATACCCATAATTCATATATGTGTGACTTGTATAAGTTAGCCCAACTTAAATAAATCTAGTCATCTTATCAAACCTCACTAACTCTCTTCAGTGTATAATTCATGAGTCTTATTTTTATATTAGGCAAAAAATGTTATAAATCATTGAATAAATTAACTGGCCGTTAATGTAAATACGATATAACTTAATTGTTAATCTTGATTTAGTTTAAGTTTCAAATATAGTTGATTCTTCGTCACCAACATAACAGTGTTAGCATAACAATTCATGTGCATCAACCACATACCGACAACCACATTTTCAATATTAATTACAACAACGAAATATCATAGCCGACCAAATTTGATTATACAAGCAAAGGAAAGTGTTAACTCACGTACAAAAACGTTATACATTTGTCAGAACTTAGAAACGTTATACGTTTGTCATGACTCTGATATCAACGCATATGTATATATACTTTCTCAAAAAAAAACGCATATGTATATATACAACTTCTTAAAGAATTTCGGTCAAACACTTTTTTTTAATGTTTAGAACTAGATTTTGACCAGCGTTTGAAAGCGAAGAAATTTTTAATTATTAAAAATTTATATAATTGGATTTTGTCTTAATTTAAAGAATGTTTTGGTATAAAATCAGTTCACCAAAATTTGTGATGATGATTGTTTTTCATTAGTTTTTAGTTTCAGTTTTTATTTTTAGATTTTGTTTTAGATTTTGGTTTTTGGTTTTTGGTTTTTAGTTTTTAAGTTTCTATTTTTGATTTTCAGCTTTTGGTTTGTGTTTTTAATTTTTAGACCCGTTGAATTAGTTTGAACTGATATTACCAACAAACAAATCCTAAATAATCAAACATCTAATTTTAAACTGAAAAGATGACAAAAAAAAATTGCAATAGTTTATTTTGTAAATAAACAAAAACAAAAAAAATATAACTTATGTTTTCAGCTTTTGGTTTTGATTTTTGTTTATAGATTTGGTTTTTGGTTTTGCTTTACATTTTCTTAAGTCAGTAAATTATTTAAGAAAAATAAAACAATAAATTATTTAAAATACCATTGAAATTTATCAAAATAAAGTGATTGTTATTTAAAATAAAAATACATTAACATGTTTTAAAGTACATGATTTAAATAAATGAGTAATAATAGAAATTTTTTTTTTCTTAAAAATATTAAATACCTTTTGGGTCTAAAAATAATAATTGATTTTTTTATCTATTAAGGTGGAAAGTTTATTCAATGTTTTTTGGAGTTTTTCTTTAATACTATGCCCAAAAACATAATTATATAATTTGTTCTAAGAACAAAAGTAAGTCCAAGACTATATCCCATAAATAACCATCGGTTTAATTTAAGTAATGCAGTTCAATTAATTATATGCATTGTATTACATATTTGTAACACTCTAGAAAGAGTCTAAATTTAAATGATAACTTGTATCGGTAGATAAGAAGAATGACTCTATTTTAATAGAGTAAATATAACTAAAAGACAGTAAAATTTTCAGTGTCTAGGAAGTCCTTATACATTTTCAGGTAAATGTTATTTTATGTGAGTCTTATCAAAATGCATATACGTTCTTGCGATCATGTTACTTATTTTGCAAATAATTATTTAAACCATCATATATTTTAGCTTCCTTTTTGTATTAATCATAACTGTGTTGATAAAACTACAATATACGTATACAAAGATCGTGTTACAATAAAAAAAAACGTATACAAAGCTTAAATTTTGGTATACCATTTTTTCAATTTATTTGACATTGTCATCGAAGCAATTTTTTTTATATTTTACAATAGTTGACATCCAATTGACCATTTGCAAAATACCTAAAATGATACTTCCTCCATTTTATTTTATATGCTGTTCTAGATTTCCTTGCAAAGATTAACAAAATTATTAAATTTATTGTTTGCCCATAATTATTTTTTTATTTTTTATGGTTATGTTAATTAATAAACTAAAAAATAATGGTAAAAGTGGAAAATTATCAAATTAATACATTAAAAACATAAAATGACAACTAAAAATAAAATAAAAATTAAACTTTAAAACGACAATTACGATGAAACAGAAGGAATATTATTCTTGAATTTTATGCTTTCAAAAATTGGTATGGGTTGCGTTTATGGTCGATCACTCCGATTATCAATATTTGTAAAACAGTAAAAGCAAACAACTGAAGCTTTTAATTTCATTATATGCTTAAGAATTTTCGATAAAGTACACATTTTGATACAAGTGAAAAATGCTATGAGTTTCTACATTTTGGTGAAAGTCATTAATTGATTTGAACTTCTTAAAGGGCGATATAAAAGTAATAAAACAACAAAAAAACTGAGTTGTAGACGTGGAAATTTAAAACACGATTACAATAATTTGGTTTGTTAACAAAAGGGAAAAGGAAAGTGAAGGTGGGGACTATGGAAATCCATGCAGATCTTCGTAGGGATTCTGAGTATAGTGGACCACTTCTCGTTATGCATAGCTTTCATTGAAATGGTTGATAAAAATAACCATTTAAAAGTCAAGATATCTATTAAGTAATATTGTATATTTATCTATAAAGCAACAGATAATATCCAGATTTTGTGCATTGCGTAGAATGAATGTTGTATATACACACAATTTTATGTATTATTATTTATTTATGTTTTTTACTTATATTAAATAAGTGAAAAATTAGTGACTGTTACATATATATAACTAAATTAGTGTGGAGATATAAATCATTGTTATTTACAATTATTTTACGAAAAATAAATCTAAATAATATTATTTTTTATTTTTTATACAGTTTATAATTAAATTTAAATGATATGGATATCGATGTATAATAGATTATTTTCATATAACTACTTATCAAATATTTTTTTCATATTCACATGATTTACAATTATTTGTATTTTTATTACAAAATATTGAATAACCGATAACAAAATTATAAAAATATGGAAATTTTAATATATTTTATTAATTTATTATAGTTCTCAAATTTAATGAAAATTTTGAAACTAAAATATTTATTCATTTTCTATAATATATAATTTAATTTAAATGATATTAATGTATATATATTTAATCTAATATTTATTAAAAAAATTCTGACACATATAATTTTATGAACGTTTGTATCTTGTTATAAATTAAATTAAACTATTGATCACGAATTTTCAAAGTGAAATATTTTATAAAATTTATTAATTTATGTTCATTTTTTAAATTCAAAATATAATGTATATAGAAAAATCAAAATTTTTATTGTTTGATTAATTTGATTGTCTACTTTATTTTAATAATGTTAATATAAAAAATGATAGAGAATGTATAAATTATTATTAAATTTTATTAGTTAAAATCATTAATTATCATATATATTTTAATTAGATTAAGTAATTATGTATATTTATTTAAAGAAATAATGAATGATACTTTTATATCAATAATTAGTTATATGATTAGGTTAATGAAAAATATATTATATGTTTAGATAGATCAATTTATTTTTTTTTTAAAAAAAATTGAAATTGATTCTCGTTATGACAAATATCATGGTGTAAAAGTTATAGTATTTCTCTTTTAATATATAGGGATAAATGCTGGAAAATATATATAGGGATAAACATGAGTGGTTGTTCGAACATCTTGTTTTGTCGTATAGCCTTTGGATGTGATTCAATAGGTAAAGAGCTCATCTTTTATTACCTTCAGTTTTTTTTTTTTTTTTTTTTTTTTAAACTATTACCTTCAGTTGATTATTTAATTAAATTATTGTCATTTACAGTGATAAAAATGGAATGTTCTACTGTATTGCAGGATAATGTATGGAACAGATCTATTCCCAGGATATTTATATTGTATTAAGGGCTCCCTTGTATTAATCCATATTTCGTTCAAGTTTATTTGATTGATTTCTCTTATTTATGCTTGATATCGTTATACTAAATCATTTGTTCTTCTTACTATTTAATAAACTTTACATCACTTTAGGCATCTGTTTATAAGGCCGCATGGTTCAGTTCCTTCCATAATGGAAGGAACAACAAAACATAAAACAACAACACATTAAAAAAATAGCAGCAAACCTTTGAATCTCTAAAAACAGAATTATAGAAAATTCTCACTAGAAACAACGTAGAACAAAAAAAACCCATAAAAATTGTAAATAAATAAAACCATCGTGTAGTTGTTAGGTGATTTAATAATATCTTCTCTTTAGCAAAATAAAATAATAATTTCTTCTTTGTTCTTTTAACTTATTTACCAGTTAACCATTTTATTTTCTTTTGTATTGTTCATCAATTGGTCATGAATTAAAATCATACATTATCAAATAATTTTTTAACTGACTATATATAGTATAGAGACAAAAATATGTTTGTTTTAATGTATTCTTTTTTAAACTATTACTAGATCTCAACATGCGCAACCGCGCAAGTATTTGTTTTCATTTATTTTTATATAAACATTTTTTTACTTCTAAATTGGTATATATTATATAAGGTGTGTATATCGAAAATGATGATTTTGTTATTTTTAAAAATAAACTATATAATTTTTAAAGTTAACATCAAAAATATATAAATAATTAACTTATACTATTACAATATTAAATTATATAAGTTTAATTTAAACATGTATTTTATTATAATATCTATAAATCCAATGAATCATCTAATTTTTATCAGCCCAATAAAAATTTCTAGTAATCCCAATAAATGTTATTAGTGAATCTAATGAATATTATTAATGATTGAATAATGTAATGTCATAAGTTTTATTAGATGGTTCATTTTAAAATATCACACATGAAATGAAGTCATGACTTCTCTTTTAATATATAAGATAAGTATTATTACCATTTCAGTTACAAAGAAAAAGTAATATTACCGTAATTGTTATCCATGAGAGGAAATTTATGGGGAAAAAACTTTAGTCTCTAAAATATTAGTTAGTTTTTTTTTTAACGTAGTAAAATTTGTACTCTCTTCTAACTCTAGGATCAACACAGTACTGTATAAGCATGGGTATTCGGGGTCCCAATCGGGTTTCGGTTTGGTCCACTCGGATCTCGGTTCTTCGGGTTTATCAAAATCAGCCCCATTTGGATTATTTGAAAGTTCGGTTCGGGATCGGTTCGGGTTCTATCGGGTTCGGGTCGGGGTTAGTAAATCTTTAAAGAACCGGTATAACCCGTTATACTTTTGGATTCGGGTCCCAATCGGTTTTTTGGTTTAAAAATACTTAATTTGTACCTACTTTGTAACGAAACATAAGTAAAACCGGTTCTTTGGATTTAAAGTACCTAATATGTAACTATTTTGTAACCAAAACATAAGTAAAATTGATTCAAAAATAAGAAAGAAACATCAGACATGATCATTCAAAACCAAACGAAAGGTAAACATGGTTATTAATTGAAAGAAAACCAAATAAATGAAAGCATAAAACGAAAACCAAGTTCTTAAAAAATAAGAAACATTATTAATAAAAACAAAACCTTAATAAAAAAATTTCAAGTTTCAACCGCCACTTTCAACCATCAACCTTGATGTAATAGATAATTATTTTAGATGTTTAGTAATATCTTAAAATATTTTGGATATATATTAGGAATTAAGATCATGTTTACTACACGTTCTTATTAAAATTTCTGAATGTTTCGGGTTCTATCGGTTATCCAATTAATTCCGGGTTCGGTTCGGATAACACCTATGACCCGAAATACCATAAAAGAAGATCCATTTGGTATTTAAATCGGGTTCGGATCGCTTCGGATTCATTTTTATCGGATCGGTTTCGGTTCGGGATTTCAGGTTCGATTTATTTGCCCAGCCCTAGTACTGTAGTCTACATTTTAAAAATGTTGCTACTGCATGTTTGATGTCTGATTTCAAATCCTTTAATAACTGGTCAACAGTATATAATGCTAAATATATGTTACAAAAATAATAATGGTAAACATATGTTGTGTTTTTTCTATATATCGAACCAACCCGCTATTGACTCTAACGCTAATACTCAATGAAAGAGTCTGGTTTCATATTTCAGACAAGAAATATACTGGCGGTTATATATATCCAACATATGTTGTGTTTTTTCTATATATATATCTACGAAAACACAAACATTACGTATATAACAAAAGACATAGATACGTCTTTGTTACTTTAGCCATGTTCGGCACAGTGTCCTGCGATCACCACCAGCGATCAAAAATTAAACTTGAAAAATAACAGGGATTTTGTATACGTATGTCGTATAAGACAAAAACAAGCATGAACATGAAAAAAATAAACGAGACACGTTGGGCAAATGCTTTATACGATTGTTAAGTGCGTCGGAAGAGAATATGAGATTGGCAGGTTCGTACACAAAATCAACTCGATCTTCGACAAAATCAAAGTCTCTTAGAGAAAAAACAGGTCAGATTTTGACAAAAATATGGTTTATAAAGGAATCTGGAAGGTAGGTCCAAGATCTTGGAAATTCTTCCTAGCTCTTTTCCATGGAACCAAAATATTTTACCATGATTTCTCTACCATTATTCATATCTTTCTTTTCTCTCGTTCTCTCTCTTTCGCTCTTGACGGACGTGATTGATTTGGTACGATAAACTTTCTCACAGACTAAGATCTTATCGTTAAAAACAATGAATAATCCAAGTTTGATTGTGAAAGATCATTTTTATTCTGATTAAAAAGACTTTTGTATTCATAAAATTGCGACATGTGCTATCAATCACTGTATTTTTTGGTTGATAATCAATCACTGTTTTTTTTTTGTTGATAACCAAGAACCGTATCGTAAAAAACAACGAAGAATCCAATTTTGGATATAGAAAATTCTTATTTAATTATATATACATTTTGGTTTGGGTTAGCCAAAAATAAAACTGTTGGTTTTATCGTAAAATTGTGAAATATGGTATCAATCACTGTTTTTTGTTGATAATCAATCACTGTTATGTATTGTTTGTAGTACTATGAATGCTTAGACTAGAATCGTGTCGTAAAAAACAACAAAGAATCCAATTTTGGCTATAGAAAATAATTTCATAATTCTAGATTTTTGATATAAATGTTGGTTTGGTTTTGGCTAAAAATACAACTTTTGGTTTTATTGTAAAACTGCGACATATGGTATCAACCACTATTTTTTGTATTGTGGTAACCAGTCAATCGTCGATATAATTAAATACTGTAAACGCTTAGAGAGTTTTTTTTTGCTTGTCATCAAACGTTTAGATATAAAGCTGTAAGTTCTTTTAGTTAATAAAACGAGTAAAAAACGTGTTTGTTGAAATTCATTCATACTCACCCTGTTTTCTTTTCTGCATAAACTCATTAATATATAGTTGAAATCAGAAATTTTATATGGAGGAAACCACCAAAATAATTTCCAACTAAAAAAAAATGCCAAAAAACTTGAACTCCTATATGAACAATTTAAATCTCCAACTCTTAAGCATTGATCATTTTAATCTTGTTTTTATGTTGACGCAGCCATTATAAGTCAACTGTTAATATACATTTGATGTATGTTAAGATTAAACTAGTAGTTTTAACTAATTAAAAATAGTCACAAAAACTAAACCAATGTTGGTTTTTATCTTTTGTGAAACCAAGAAATAGTTTCCTGTGAATCAAGAAATTGAACGGAAAGAGAAGACCAGTGTTGATTTATCTTAATTATTTGATTAAATATTATCAAAGTTATATAGTGTTAACTAATTAAAAAAACAGTACGTATCAAATCTCTTCTCTTTTCAAAAGTTTTTCGCTTAGGTCATGTTAATGACTTTTGTCTCAGTCATGTTCTTCTTAATAACTCTTGTGATTATGAAATAAAGAGAATTAAATTTCTTGGAACGAAGATGCTAAAATCACCAGAAGAGACATACACGGGCTGTACAAAGAAACAGAAGACAAAGGAGAGACACAACACTAACACGTCATCACCAACCATTGATAGCTTTTAAGAACTCATAGAACAACTTCTTGTTTTCTTGTAAACCATTATTTCTTTCTTGCTGTAAGAGTTTCAAGATTAAGAGAGATGGATCTGATTCTTTCCCAATCTGCAAGAACTGCTACTCCTTCCACCTATTTCAACCGCCATTGTTTGAGTTATGAGTATTCAGAATGTTGCTAAAAAAAATGAAACTAGATTCTTAAAGAATTAACCAATCAATCAGCTTGAATGTGGCTCCCCTTATTTCTTTTTCTTAAGCAGGAATGGCAGTGATCTTATTCGTAGGATTCTCAAAGCTCCTAAGCTCACCTAACGCAATTGAGTAAAAAGCATGCAACACAGACAACAATTCAAATCGCTGCAGTGTCCTAAAAGTCTTTATTCTTCTCTTCTTAAATAAAGCCAAAGCAAAGTTACAAAGTCATAATAGCCAAACAAAATTAAGTTTTACAATCAAGCCACAAAGCCCCAAAGTACAACACACTAAAAACTTATATGAACCTATTGTCTTCACCATTACCAAACACCAAAACGTAAACCATGGCCATAAACAAGGCAATACAGACAATAGCTCTTCTTTAAACTCATTAATCACCCACTTCAATTCTTCAGAAGGACGACCAGTATTTAATGGAGTCCTTGGACACCACTTGACCATCTTGTTATCATCTACGTACGACTCAATGAGAAAACAATCAAACTTCTCAGCTCGTTCTGGATAAACTAGCACTTCTTAACAACATTCCACATAAAAATAAGATTATAATGACCAATATCTAAAAATTGGAGATTTAAATTGTTCATATAGGACTTCAAATTTTTTTAGTTTTTTTTAATTAAAATTGAGGTTATTTTGGTGATTTTCTCTTTTTATATGTCTTATAAGTTGTTGTTTTTTTAGTCAACAAAATGTCCTATAAGTTGTTATTTTTGATGTGCTCAAAAAAAAAAGTTGTTATATTTTGTAAAACAAGAAACTAAATTACGTATTATCTTTTTGGAAGTAAGTATACTTGGCCTAAGAGCATGTGCAACCGTGTATTTACACTAGCTTGATTTCCAATTCTTTTTTTATTATTTTATTAATTTTTTTTTTCATCTAATTAAAAAAAAAAGTTATTAATTGTGGGTCATTACGTGTTGCGGGGTCTATAGCACAGTAACGTTATCCAGCAAAATCAGTCCTTACATAAGGATTTTTCGTACTGATTTTGGCACAAAAATCAAATCAAAGAATATTTTAATATTTTGTTTTTAGAAAATTGTGCTAAGGATTTGTTATGTTTTCCGCATTGCACATGCTCTAAGTCAAGTGGGAGAGTAGTTGTACAGTAATCAGCCTATGAGGTCTGATCGAATTCGAATCTACGAATATCATCTGAGTTTTCCAATCTGTGGGCCTACCATATCTAACAAGCACAGAAAACCGGAAATATGACGTAACCGGGGTGACATTTTCGTATCTTATAACTTTTACCGGTTTTGTATTTTGTTTATTACGGTACAGTTTGTCCTTAATAGATTATCCTTTTCACTGTTTTTTTTTGTTCACAACAGGATTTTCATTGATATCCTTTTCACTGTTTACTTGTCATAAGTACCAGACCAATGCAGTTTAGGTAAACCAGATATATCCAACCATGTATTGTTTTCGCTAAATTAGTTTAAGCACTAAGGAAGTTGAGTTTGGCTAGTGGTGCATCCATGAAAGCTGAAACCGTAAGCACTTAGGAAGACATGAGTTTGATTCTAGTTTAGAAAAATCTCTTTTTAAAAAGCTGATCCTAGGTCCATAACTTCCATTCATAAAGAAAAATACTTCCTTCGTTTTTTATTATATCGTTTTGGAATTGGAAACACAATTTAATAATATATTTAATTTTGTATATTTTCTAGCTGATCTGTAAAATGTAAAATTTAATAAATGTTCTATTAATATAGGGAGGAGTATCGTCTTCCCCCAAAGTTGTCACCGAAATCTATAAGGTTTGTATTCTGTTTAACTCTCAGAGACAAGCTATATTCTTCTTCTTTCTATGACACCAACAATGGAGTTTCAAAATATTGGGTAAGTCGAATTGATTTGAAGAAGCTCTACGTGAATCTTTGTGTCGCGTCGTTTTGGTTTTTGTTTTATTCATCAGTAACTTTTGGAGTTACTAATTCCTTGCCATTATCATACTTTTTAATTACTTCATCATCTCATTCCTTTCTGTCATGTTAACCCTAAAAACTTGGGCATAGCAGAATGACAAGAACACTTCCCTCCTCCTTGATGTAACAACAACGGTTCATCTACGTGATCCTGACTCTTCTATCCACTCAGTCTGCATTGTGGCTGTGTCGTAGATCATTGTAGCGCTGTGTCGCGCATGCTGCAGAGGATGGCTAAGACATGTGCTTCTTCCTAGGCCGGGGAGAAGTGACGAATCAGAAGATGAACAGCCAGAAGATTTGTCACCTGACTTTGCAAGTTATCATAATTTTCCAATATCTATAATTGTATTATAATTGTTCTGGATTCATAGTTCACTAAACAAGTTATTGTTGCTGACTTTGTAGTATGAGCGATTTGCCAATGCTCTTAATGAATCATCTAATGATATACTTCCAGATCTAAAAGAGAAGGCTTTGAAGGTATATCATATTTAATGCTATACACCTCTAGTCTCTTACATGCTCTGATTTTATGAATTTCTTATACTTATAATCATTTGAGTGGTAGCATAAATAATGTTTTTTGAATGATGCATGATTAATGATAGATGCCTCTGTCAACCGGGTCGCTTCTTGCCATAATGTTCGGGTCTGCGAGTCATGTGAGCGTGCCCCTGCTACTTTTATGTGTGAGGCAGATGATGTGTCTCTATGCACAGCCTGTGATTCAGAGTTTCACTCTGCAAACCCTCTTGCAAGACGCCATCAGTGAGTTCAAGTTCTGCCGAGAACTGGAAACCCTTTTATATATTTAATTATTAATATTTACTATTAGTTTTAATAATGTTTGCTATTTTAAAAATTTTCAAATTTTACCAAAAGATAATTTTATTTTGACTGTATGATTATTATATACATAAATTAAGTTTTAAAAGAATATAAAATGATTAATATAATCTTATAATTAGACTCTTCTCCTTAAAGTGTCCACATTGGATGCCACGTCAGAATGTCCATGTAAGCAAAACTGGTTTCGTTGACCAGACGCCATGTGTATTTAAGCTTCTTTTCATGAGTCTCGCGAAACAAAGTTTGGGCATTATTGTTTTACTCATCAAAATTGAACCCAATATAGGGAGGAGTATCGTCTTCCCCCAAAGTTGTCACCGAAATCTATAGGGTTTGTATTCTGTTTAGCTCTCGGAGACCTGCTATATTCTTCTTCTCTGACACCAACAATGGAGTTTCGAAATATTAGGTAAGTTGAATTGATTTGAAGAAGCTCTGCGTGAATCTTCGTGTCCCGTCGTTTTGGTTTTTGTTTTATTCATCAGTAATGTTTGGAGTTACTGATTCCTTGCCATTATCATACTTCTTAATTACTTCATCATCTCATTCCTTTCTGTCATGTTAACCCTAAAAACTTGGGCATAGCAGAATGACAAGAACACTTCTCTCCTCCTTGATGTAACACCAACGGTTCATCTACGTGATCCTGACTCTTCTATCCACTCAGTCTGCGTTGTGACTGTGTCGTAGATCATTGTAGCGCTGTGTCGCGCATGGTGCAGAGGATGGCTAAGACATGTGCTTCTTCCTAGGCCGGAGAGAAGTGACGAATCAGAAGATGAACAGCCAGAAGATTTGTCACCTGACTTTGCAAGTTATCATAATTTTCCAATATCTATAATTGTATTATAATTGTACCGGATTCATAGTTCACTAAACAAGTTATTGTTGCTGACTTTGTAGTATAAGCGATTTGCCAATGCCCTTAATGAATCATCTAATGATACACTTCCAGATCTGAAAGAGAAGGTTTTGAAGGTATATCATATTTAATACTCTACACCTCTAGTCTCTTACATGTAATGATTTTATGAGTTTTTTATACTTATAATCATTTGAGTGGTAGCATAAATAATGTTTTTTGAATGATGCATGATTCATGATAGATCACTACAAGAAAACTAAGCATTTACTAGGAAACTTTACTAGGAAAATAATTCCTCGTAAAAATACTACGAGTTTACTTCGAGTTTACGAGGAAACCATTTTTCCTCGTAAAGTTCTCGTATACTTACGAGAAAACAGTTTCCTCGTAAATTCGTAGTAGACTTACGTGGCCCTTACGAGGAAAAAGTCCTTTTCCTCGTAAACTCATAGTAATTCCTTTCCTCGTAAATTCCTAGTAATTACTTACTACGAAATTAGGAGGAATGGATTTGTTACTACGAAATCAAGAGAAACTGGATAGATAATATCGAATTTAAATCAAAAACGTGTTTTGTACCTTTTTTCCTAGCAATTTCCTAGTAAATTCTCAGATTCGAAATTTCTATAAATACCACCATATGTGATTCATTTGAAACACACCAAAAAAAATCAGCTATAAGCTTGATCAAACACAAAAAAAAATGTCCGGTCCGGGAAATATTTTCGAGTTGCGGAAGTGGATGTATTCACACAGAGATAATAACGGGAGGGTGACGAAAGAATTTCTCGAAGGGTTGGAGACGTTTATGCATCAAGCAGATTCTACACCAATCACGCAGGAAAGTGGTAAGATGTTCTGTTCTTGTCAGAAATGTTGCAATACCAAATTAGGCCCTCGTGAGAATGTTTGGAAGCATTTAATAAATAGAGGTTTCATGCCATATTATTATATTTGGTATCAACATGGAGAAGATGCTAGTTGTAGGAATGAAGGCAGCAGTAGTAATAGCAATTTTCAGATTTAACCGGTTGAGCATTTGCGTAATGAAGGTAGCAGTAGTAATAGCTATCATCACCAAGAGGAAAAAATGGTAGATTGTGATAGGGTTCATGATATGGTAGGTGATGCCTTTACAACTCATGATGATGATGAAGTTGAAGAACCTAACTTTGATGCAAAAAAGTTTTATGAAATGTTAGATGCTGTGAATGAGTCAATTTATAGTGGTTGTAGAGAAGGTCTGTCTAAATTGTCATTGGCTGCTAGAATGATGAGTATTAAAACCGATCACAATCTACCTGAAAATTGTATGGATGCATGGGCAGACTTGTTTAAAGAGTATTTGCAAGAAGACAATGTGTCTGCTGAATCTTATTATCAGATTCAGAAATTGGTATATAGTCTTGGGTTGCCCTCGGAGATGATAGACGTTTGCATCGACAACTGCATCATTTACTGGGGAGATGATGAGAACTTAGAAGAATGTCGATTTTGTAAGAAGCCACGATTCAAACCGCAAGGTCGAGGGTGTAATAGGGTACCGTACCAAAGAATGTGGTACCTACCAATCACACACAGATTGAAAAGATTTTACCAATCTGAGGAGACTGCTGGAGGGATGAGATGGCACGCCAAGCATACTCAGACAGATGGAGAGATGACTCATCCATCAGATGCAAGAGCCTGGAAACATTTTAACAATGTACATCCACATTTCACTAGCAATAGCCGGAATGTGTATCTTGGATTATGCACTGATGGCTTTAGTCCATTTGGAATGTCTGGGAGACAATATTCATTGTGGCCGGTCTTTCTTACACCGTATAACTTGCCATCGGAGATGTGCATGCAACGAGAGTTTCTATTCATGAGCATATTAATACCTGGTCCAAAACATCCAAAAAGATCTCTCGACGTTTTTCTACAACCACTGATAAAAGAGTTGAAAGATTTGAAAGATTTGTGGTCAACAGGGGTGAGGACATATGATTGTTCAACGAAAACAAACTTTACGATGCGAGCGATGCTTTTCTGGACCATAAGTGACTTTCCTGCATATGGTATGTTGTCTGGGTGGACTACACATGGGAGATTAGCTTGTCCATATTGTAATGGAATGACAGATGCGTTTCTGTTGAAGCATGGTAGGAAGACTAGTTGGTTCGATTGTCACCGTCAATTTCTTCCCATTCACCACCCATACCGAAGAAACAAGAAGTTGTTCAGGCACAAAAGGGTGTTCAGAGACACTCCTCCTCCATAATTAACTGGAGAACAAATCGAAGCGCAAATCGATTACTACTATGCTCTAGAAACAGCTCCTCGTGGTGGGAATTGACATGTTCCCAGTAATATGTCTGATTCTTATGGTGTTCAGCACAATTGGCACAAAAAGAGTATATTTTGGAAATTGCCATATTGGAAAGATCTTCTTTTGCGCCACAACCTCGATGTGATGCATATAGAGAAGAAATTTTTTGAGAACATCATGAACACTGTATTGAATGTCCCAGGGAAGACGAAAGACAACGTAAAGTCAAGGTTGGACTTACCCGATATCTGCTCAAGGAGTGAGCTATATATAAAAAGCAATGGGCAAGTTCAGTTCCAATATTCAGACTATCATCAGAAAAAAAGTCTGCGTTGTTCAATTGGGTGGCTTCAGAAGTGAAGTTTCCTGATGGGTATGATTCAAATCTCTCAAGATGTGTTGAGAAAGGGCAAAAGTTCTCCGGGATGAAGAGCCATGATTGTCATGTCTTTATGCAGCGACTACTTCCCTTTGCGTTTTCGGAGCTACTACCGACAAATGTACATGAAGCACTTTCAGGTAATTAGTTAATATAATACGATGACATGATTAATTTATTTATATATATATATATATATACATATATATACTACTGTGGATAATTTTTGTTTTCGTATATATATAAGGAACTGGAGCATTTTTTTAGGGATCTGAGCACCCGCACTCTTAAAGTGGAAGTTGTCCAACAACTTCATGAAAACATCCCCGTCTTAATCTGCAACTTGGAGAAAATATTCCCACCTACTTTTTTCGACGTCATGGAACACCTAGTTTTCCACCTCCCATATGAGGCATTACTTCGTGGACCCGTGCATTATGGATGGATGTATCAGTATGAAAGGGCCATGAAAACTTTGAAAGGAAAAGCCAAAAACCTAGCAAGAGTTGAAGGTTCTATTGTTGCGGGAAGTTTGACGGAAGAAACATCACATTTCACTTCGTACTACTTTGCACCGAAAGTACGTACAAGGAAACGTACCGACATATATGGAAGACGATGTTCCAGACATCTTTTGTCAAATTGGGTGATTGGGTGGGAAATTGAAAGAGGTTTGGTGGTCGAGTGATGAAGACGTCCATAGTGCACACCTTTATATTCTTCTTAATTGCGAGCATCCATTGATTGCTTATTTTGAAAGGTAAATATATAAACATACACACTTTATATATATATATATATATATATATATATATATATATATATATATATATATTCAATATTAAATATATAACATAACATATATGATTTTACAGTCAATTTGAGACACAAGTCGAGGAACCAATACCTGGTATATCGACAATTAAGTTAGAC
This sequence comes from Eruca vesicaria subsp. sativa, assembly GCA_932364175.1. Classification (NCBI taxonomy): domain Eukaryota; kingdom Viridiplantae; phylum Streptophyta; class Magnoliopsida; order Brassicales; family Brassicaceae; genus Eruca; species Eruca vesicaria. The sequence continues at coordinate 379,439 of CAKOAT010517376.1, forward strand.
AAAAGGAAAGATCAACACTTTATACAGTGGTTGAGGAAACATGTATTTATTTATTACTTAAATTGTATGCATACATTACCACAAAGTAAGTCTAATGTCTAATTATTTTACTTTTTGTTGCAGGTTGATTATGACGATCCTGAGTATCCCGCATGGTTTCGCGAATTACTTCAAGGTCCAGTTGCAAAGGTACTACATCGTCGATGTATTTCACCCGAGGCTATACTTTTCATACCTATGACTATGGTAGACACCGGGCGACAAGTAATTATGGAATATGTGTGAAAGGCGAAACATATTTCTACGGGATCTTGCAGGAGATTTATGAAGTTCAATTCCTGGGTATTATCTTCAAGTGTGAGTGGTACGACCCCGTCGTAAACAGAGGTGTTTGGATTAACAAGAATGGTGTAGTTGATGTCAATGGTGGACGAATGTACACCAAATTCTTTTTTTTTTTAATATCCAGGTTTCCAGTATTAATTAATTTTTACATATTGATCTTTATTTTCGTAGGTACAACAAGTTCGAGCTTTTCATATTAGCTTCCCAAGCAGATCAAGTTTGCTTCATTCCATACCCTCGGATTACTACCTCGGGAATAAACTGGTTAGCTATTATCAAAGTTACACCTCGAGGACGAATAATCGCTGGAGAAGAACCACCATTACAAGAAGAAAACACCAATGAGATCGAGGAAGCTGAGGCAGAAATTGATGAGTTCCTACTCATTGATCCGCATAATCGTGAATACGAAGCTGTTCCTGATCACTCCACGGACGAAGGTGTAGACGACGAGTTTTTAGAAAATGATGANTTACAAGAAGAAAACACCAATGAGATCGAGGAAGCTGAGGCAGAAATTGATGAGTTCCTACTCATTGATCCGCATAATCGTGAATACGAAGCTGTTCCTGATCACTCCACGGACGAAGGTGTAGACGACGAGTTTTTAGAAAATGATGATGTCTCAACCGATTACGACAATGTATCCGAATGAATTATGTATGTTTATACGTTTGTTTAATCACAAAAATGAATTTGCATTATACATGTTTTAAGTTTTTTTAATCACAAAATCAATTTGCATTTGGGGTTTGGGGTTTATGTGTAGAAGTGGTTAGGAGTTTGGTTGTAGAAGAGGTTATAAGTTAAGGAAGTTGTGGTTTGGGGTTTGGGGTTTCGAGTTTAGGGATTTATAAACCCTTTCCTCGTAAAGCCCTAGTAATAGAAAACACGGGCATAACCGTTTCCTCGTAATGTTCTAGTAAGGTGTTACTAGGGTTTTACGAGGAAAAAAACGCGGGCATAGCTATTTCCTCGTAAAGGGTTTTCCTCGTAAAGCCCTAGTACAATCATTACGAGGACATTACGAGAAAATAAAAACACAGGCATAGATATTTCCTCGTAAGGTCCTAGTAACATTACTAGGGCTTTACGAGGAAACAAAATTCCTTATATATACTCGAGCAATCCGGTTTCTCATTTGCTAGTAACCTTCTCTCTGAATCCTCTAAAGGTTCTCTCTAATTCGTAGTTAGGTGATTAGATTAGGGAATTTAGATTAGGTGGTTAGTTTAGGGAATTTAGATTAGGTGGTTAGTTTAGGTAATTTAGATTAGGTTGGTTTACTTTTATTTACTGTTTTTTAAAATTATACGGGAATTAATGTTTTGATTTTTTTTTTAAATATAGATGCTAGAAAGAGCAAGCTTGCTAAGGCTGCTGCTGATCGGTTTGAATAGAACTGATCGGGGCGGTTGAAGTCAGCCAAAGTTCTGGTCTCTTCTACAGGTTAAATGATGCATGTGGGTGCAGTCTCTTCTTCAGTAATGATCTCCTTCTGATCATTCAGCTTCTGACCTGCTGCATTTTGCAGGTGACCATCTTGATCACGCAGGTCTCCATTCTCATCGGGTATGAGAATCATAGGCGCTACCATGTCTTGCCGGTTAGTATCGATCGATGTCAGGTGTGGTGTATCGATCGATGTCAAGTGAAGGGTATCGGTCGACGAACTGTTGTTGATGTCGATCGATGAGGTGGTGAAGGTATTGGTTGACGAACGGTTGTTGATCGTCGGTGGAAAGGGCGTATCGGTCGATACGATGGTATTGGTATCGATCGATGCAGAGCGTATGTCTTTGCGGATGCTACGCTCTAGATTGTTGAAATCTTCTGAGTACAAAACTTTCTTGTTCTTGTTGCTTCTAGTACTTCTGGGCATGTACCTGAAAGAGACAAAAAGAAAAAGAAAAAAAAAATTGTGTCAAAAGATGGAAAAATAAAAAGTAACAAATAACCTAGACTGAATCAGATTAAATCTAATAGTGATCTTAGTTTCTTGGCAACGGCGCCTAATTTGATGTCACTCAAATGTTTAACCTAAGGAGTGATTTACTCTCTCAAATAAGAGGTTCAATCGTAGTACTTAGGGATCGAATCCACAAGGAACTAGAGTCACAAAAGATATAATCCTAAGTGATTAATCTAGGTTGAAAAAGGTTTAAAACAATAAATAAAATAAGTAGCAATGGTAAGTTGCTAAGGAAAATAGGTTTTAGGTTTGAAAACAATGAAAAGAAATAGTTAGATTCAAGGTTACTATTCAGAAAATCAGGATTATAAATCTATGGATGTCTTAACGAATTGCTTGCAAATATATGAGAATTTCAACCCTTAGACAAATCTATAGCTGTCGCTAGTTAGACTCGTCCATTGATCTGATTTCCGACTGCATCGATCGATGTTGCTATCGCAGTGTCGATCGATATAAGCTGTCGTCGATCGATAACTCTAGAGGAGTATCGATCGATATAAAGTATCAGATCGGATTGAAACTGTGTTCACCCTAGAATTTCTATCAGACCGGCTGTCGCATCGTGCCTTAATAGAGTCTGGGTTTAGCCAAATGATTTCAGGAAGATGACTATTAGATTAGTCACTCCATAATCATAACTCTAGGTAGCAAGTCTAGAGTAAGCATTAGGGTTCATTTGGATAATGAATATAACAACTCAACAATCCATAGTTGGGGCTAATCCCTCATAACNTCTAGAGTAAGCATTAGGGTTCATTTGGATAATGAATATAACAACTCAACAATCCATAGTTGGGGCTAATCCCTCATAACTATTTGAACCCCAAATCTAACATATGAATCTACTCAGACATAGCCAAGAGATTCATAGCAAAAGAATAAGATGAAAAGAAAATGCTTTTATTGCTAAGTATAAAATAGAATACAAAACTTGGTTCAAAACTTCATATCTTTTTAAGGCTCATAGGCATAGTTATAAGTACAAAGTACAATTAGGTTAAAAACTCGTCAGGGGTAATCTTGTAATTTGGTGAGAATTTGGGCTTCAAGTTGGCCAAGTAAACCTTGCTCATCACGCTCTGTTCGATCGATGGTACATTGCGTACATCGATCGATGAAGTATCTCGACTTCAACTTCTACGGAATCGTCATCGATCGATTACACAAGGTGTGTATCGATCGATATGTGTCTCTCAATGTCGGATCTTCATAGTCAACTTGTAAAACTCTCCTTTAAGCTCCATAAGGCACCTAAATCATCACTTTACGACAAATTGCTCCTGAACCTGAAAACATACCTAATACACTCCAAAAAATAGATAATTATAATAAAACATATAGAAAATATGACCAAAAGCAGGTCAAAATCATGGTATATCAGATACTTTCCCGATCCAGCTCCAAATTGGAAGATGACGGCGAGCCACACAAAAAGACGTGGTTCAAATCGTTCGCTGTAAGTTTAATTCGTTAATTTATTTTTAATTATTTAAAATTATTAATATTATTGAACTAACCCGTCTCTTATTTTTTCTGGTTACAGCAAAAATATCGTTGGTCTATTGGGATTCACTAGCGGGTGAAGAAGGAGTTTGAGGCCAAGGCAAAAGCACGATTGCTCGACATGGTCTACAACTGGAAGGGCGACTATCAGTTATAGATTTATAAATTATAATTTCTATAGTTTTAAAAATATTATTGTCATTAATTCTAATTTTTTTAAATCAGGTGGACGGTTACGAGGACGAGAAACCCGATTGCCTCACAACCACGGTGTGGGATGGCCTCATCAGCTATTGGGGGTTGCCGGACTCGGTCACAACCTCCAACACAAACTCCGAGAACCGCATGACCAGAGACGAGCATGGCAACACGAAGATGCTTCACACCACGGGTCGAAAACCTCACGGGGGAGTTCGTCTAGACATGGTAAGATGATTTTTAAAAACTATTTAATTTTTATTTTATTTGAATATTCCAAATTAATATTTAATTTTAAAAATTACTTTTAGGCTAAAAAGATAGGAGTTCTTCCATCTCTGAAAGAACTTTACGTGAGGACCCACCGGAACAAGGCTGGGCAGTTTGTAGATCCTGCTTCCGAGCGGATCTACAACGAGATTGTTGCCCGAGTTGACGAACGCCAGACTCAGCTGACTCAGCAGACTGGGACTCCAGTCATATTTTCCACTGTTGAAGTGGATAAGATTTACGAGGAGGTAAATAATTTGTTTTACTATTAACTTTTATTATTTATTTTATTTTTTTTCTTAACGTTATTAATATTTTTATTTACAGGTCGCCCCTAGGAAAAAGGGGCGTATCGTCTGGATTGGCTCGGTTAACGATGTCCCTGCAGCTACATCATCTTATCATCAGGAGCAGCACGATGTCAATGTTCAGCTACGCTCGCAGTTGGCTTTGCTCACCGAGCATGTGACTTCTCTCACCGATGTCCTCGACATTATGGCGGTTGGAAACCCGCAATTGGAGGAGATCTTGCGTCAGAGACGGGAACGCGGAGGGATTCCAACCCAACATCATCCACCATCACAGTCATAGCCGGCAACCAACTATGGAGAGGAGCAGGATTTGGCGAGCCAGGACGAGTTCGTTCGCCAATTTCACGACCAGCATCCGTAGTTTTTTTATTTTTAATTGTATATTATGAATTTTAAAACTTTTTGTATATTATTCAGTTATTTATAAAATATTTTGTTTTTTATTTTTTATTTATAATTTGATTTTTTTTATTTTTAAAAAATAAATTAATTATATTTATAATTCATTTTTTTAATAGGGAAAAAAACATTTCGAAGCAAAATCCTCGTAATGGTTTTCAAGTAATGTCCTCGTAATTGATTCTAGTAAGTTCCTCGTAACGTATTACTACGAGCTTACGAGGAAAATATTACTACGAGCTTATGAGGAAATGCTACGAGGAACTTACGAGGAAAATCTAACCACGCCTTTACGAGGAAACATTTCCTCGTACAGTCGCTAGGACCTTACGAGGAAAAAGACTTTACGATGAACGTGTTTCGAGGAAACGCATTTCCTCGTTATTTCCTAGTAAAAGGCAATTTACTAGGAAATAACGAGGAAAACCCGTCCTAGTAATGGACGAGTTTTCTTGTAGTGGATGCCTCCGTCAACCGAGTCGCTTCCTGCCATAATGTTCGGGTCTGCGAGTCATGTGAGCGTGCCCCTGCTACTTTTATGTGTGAGGCAGATGATGTGTCTATGCACAGCCTGTGATTCAGAGGTTCACTCTGCAAACCCTCTTGCAAGACGCCATCAGCGAGTTCCAGTTCTGCCGGGAACTAGAAACCCTTTTATATATTTAATTATTAATATTTACTATTAGTTTTAATAATGTTTGCTATTTTAAAAACTTTCAAATTTTACCAAAAGATAAATTTTATTTTGACTGTATAATTATTATATACATAAATTTTGTTTTAAAAGAATATAAAATGATTAATATAATCTTATAATTAGATTACAAAGTTTTAGTGAAAATTTTAAAGTATAAAACACAAATATTGATTCTTTTTAGATACAAATAAAATTATATAAAAGTTGAAGGAATAAAAAATCTAACACTACTCACAAAATCAATTTTTATACACCATTAAAGAAAAATATTCCTTTTTTTTTATGTTTTCTATTAGAAAGAGGTACCATGGAGATGGTCTAAGAAAATTGTTGATTTCCATGTACATGGTTTTTAATTATTTTGCAGTGGTGGGCTACATGTAGATTATATGTTAAGAATGTGGACTACTGTTATGTTGTTAATATGTGATTAAGAGATTGCGTAGGTTTTGTTTTCTTACTTTGCCATTGGCGAACGTTTTATATACTAACATTTGGGTGTAGTAGAGAAAGAGAAAATAGGAGAATTTATAGTAATTATGATAATTGAAGTAGAGATATGCGAAGACGAAGTTACATAATTTGTGAGTAACCAAGTAGAGATGAACGAATTCTGTCTCACTGCTAACTCAGGCCTGAAACAGACACCAAAGTTCTAGCTTTTTTTGAGGTTTCTTACACCATTGCAGATATTAGCACAATAATAATTAATGTAGATACCAAAGAGGACAAAATAATAATTTTAACTGGTGTTAGTGTTCAGTCTATTTATCAATAGTAATCAAGCTCTCTCATCTTTGAGTGTGCAATATTTAGTTGTTAAAAACAAAAGTAACATTATATTGGGTTTAAAAATGGTGATACAAAGTAGTCATAGATGTTCGTGTAAGATCATCGTCGACTCATTCGCCAACGAAGAGGTTGTCATCACGGTCAGTAGTTGTTTTCTCACTATCTTGGCAGTTGCAGGCGATACATGTTGCAGAAGGCATATCACCTCCAGGATAGTTGTGCCCTTCCTGTTTTAAATGAAACATACTTCATGTCAATACAAAGAGGTTTTCAAAATCTGAACTGAATTTGGGTTATATCAACATAAAATGTTGCTGTAGAGAGATGAGGTGGCGATCCAACATCAATGCAACAGCGAAGGTCTTACGTTTTGAGGAGAAACTGAACTCGTGTATGTTTTCCCCACAATTTCTTGTATAAATCGCGGGCCTCAACATCTAAATGATTTCCAACACCAGCACAATGCATAAGGATAGATCTTTATATAGATATTCTGTAATTTTCACTTTATTCTAGCCGATAGTCAGAGGGTGGTGAAACGTATCATGAGCTCTTCCCCTTTTGCTGCATCAAACACTACAAACACAGCCGAGTCTATCGCACCCGAGATGGTGATCTCCATACGGTACCTACAAATAGCTTATGTTGCTAAATTTTTTAATTTCTGCTATTTTGGTATGGAATAAAAAGTCACTCCTTAATAGCATGAACGTAGCCAAGGTGGGGTTGCAATACCTAACAACATCAACATCACTTGTGTTATTACATGTTCATGTGAATGATGAAATCTCACATTGAAGCTTCGTAGAGCATTTTGCGCATAAGATGTAACACCTAGCATTGGTAGTTTCTATGATTTCCACTTTTCCAGTGCAAAGGAACTCTAGAACCTGACGTAGATTATATTAATAGGCGTCTTCAATGAATGGAGTGTGAATCTCACATTGAAGCTTCGTAGAGCATTTTGCGCATAAGATGTAACAC
>CAKOAT010517376.1:387027-469154 GCA_932364175.1 Eruca vesicaria subsp. sativa
TATTTTTTTTTTTTTTTTTTTGTAATCCAGGGTTCCCCGCTTCGCGGGTCATTCCCTGGGTCCGGTCAGGCAACGGTCCACTTCACCCGGGAGGGTTGTACCTGGGCCTAGATCCAGTACCACTTTGGTGACATGGAAGAGGCAGTTCGCCACCACCTGGTATCGAACCCGTGAGCATGACAATTGGCACCCAAGATTCTTTGCCAAGTGGGCTACCTCATCCTGTCAAGTATTATTGTGTGCCAGAAGCTGCATTTAAGAAAAGCCAGGGCAAGTGGTAGGAGACCAATGAGAGGTGAAAGTGGAAATGCAAAAGTTGGCTGTGGAAATCAAATGAAGGAAGTTACGTCCCACGAACTTGGGGTTTAATGCTGGTGGCGACGATCAGCCTAGGATCTACATCCACGCCCAATAACTTCTGGTTTATATGGTTGGCTTGAGCGTCAAAAACACTCAGACTAATTGTTGTAGAACTGCAGTGAAGTGAAGTTCCAGGTTTAAAAAAACAAAGCAGAAAAGATTAGTAAACACAAAGATGTACTAATGAAACAGGAAGAGAATCAATCTCAAGTGATTATTGTAAATTTATAAATAAATTCCAAACACCAGATTGCAAAGCTTCTCTATAGCTTAGCTTCATCAGTTCTTTTGTTTTTTAGATCTTAAGAAAAAAAAGAACAGATCGACTCAAGTTTTCATGATGGTCATCTTTCTACTCGTGGTGATAGTGAAGAAAGGAAAAGAAGATTCAAAGCAAGAGTTCCACTCCATAACGATCGTTAAGTCCATTTTTCCATTAAGGAAGGAGTTAAGAAAATCGTTAATGCTAACGATTGCAGTCTGTAACAGTTCCAGATTCACATAGCCTGTGAGAAGAAATCTAGACGATTCAACACGGATGACGGCTTCCACCGGAGACAGGCCATGACTAATCATCTCTTATAACGCAGGCGAAACTCCGCGGTGACTGGCTTGCATGAGGGTCTCCTGAATCAGATAAACAAATCGAAACATAATCAACAAACGTTTAAGAAATCATCTTCCAACTGGGTTAAGAAAAGTTGTTGTCTAAAAAGCTTGTTTATTCTGACTTTTCACACAACCTTTTGTTTTTAAAAACATAATGTTCAAACGTTTTTCACCGGAATCACCAGAAGTCGAACCTTGACTATGGAAGTACACCGGCCAGCCTCTCAAATCAGCAAGGAATGGAGAACCGTTCACCATTCTACTGCAAGAGAAGTTTCAATTGCATGAGATCTTAAGATTTTGTTGGTAGAAAGCAAAACAATCCCTTATTTATTTTATACGGCATATAAATAAAATTAAATAATGTTGACATGGGTATATAGTATATTTATATAGGAAAATTTATTATTGAAGCTTTGTACTCATATGATTTTATTAATATTTTTATATTTACTAGAACAAACATTTTATTTTTATTAATATGGATATTTATTAATTGGGCTTCCTACTCAATGTAAATTTTGAAATTAACACTATTATGTATTTTATATATGATATCTATTTTATTTAAATGATATTGAAATATATACATATATATTTAATCTGATTAAGTATTAAATGAGACTTCATATTTATATGATTTTATAACTATTTGTATTTTAGTATAACAAAAAAAATTTAAACCTTTGATCACAAAATTTTTATTGGGAAATTTTAATAGTCTTATCAATTTATAGTCGTTTAAAATATTCAAAATATAGGATATAAGAAAAAAATATTGCTCTCACCTCTTTGCATATCGTTTAAAATATTCGAATATCGTATAAATTATTCAAAATATAGCATATAATATAGGGGATATTGCTCTCACCTCTTTAAATAAAATGCTTTGGAGATACCTATACGATTCATATCTTTACTATCAGATCATGATAACGCTCACACAAACTAGACAATTTCCACCAGTACATGATCTATTACTGTAAGTGAGAAGCCAGATTAGTCAGAGTTATGCTTTGATGCACCTGAATCGAAGTATATTTAATTGATTAATCAGATTTATTGCCATGAATCAAAGTATATTTAACTGACCATTTGTTAAGACGGTTGACAAGTGGTTCATAATATTTTCAAGATTTAACTTATTATTAATCTACAATCCAAATTTTTTTAAAAACCATAAACATTATACAATTCTTTTTTGCAAATGCTAACATAAAACATACACAACGTAACATGCAAAATTATAGACATATACATCACATGATGTACATCATATTCTATATTCTGCGCTTAGCACGTACCGATCCTAGTGAATTATATAATTATCTATTAAAGATATCAAAATCTTAATCAGTCTAGTTAAAATTATTTATTAAAAGTAATGATTGAGCCTAATGACAAATAAGCAAATTCATTTTTCAAATAATAGTAGTATGTATATGTATAAATAGATGTTCATTTTATATTATTACTTATTATAATATAATTTTAAAGATATTCATCTTCATCTTGAAACGAAGATTTTTTTCTAAAAAGGAAATGAAGATTCTACATAATCGAAAGGTATGATATAAAATAGTACAACACACGGTCATTGTTCCCATGGAACATTGAATCAGTTCAGACAATGCTGAGGAACCATCTTGCCACGTGCAGAACCATCAACATTCTCACATACCGCAGTGGACGGACCACCCTTGACTCCCTTATGTTCTAAGTTAATGTCATATAACTCAACATTCTTGCACGGAAAGCTCTTGCTACATTGTAGATTCACCGCCACTTTGTTCGTCGAGGTTCCATATATGTTCTTTAACTTAAGGTCTCGAATCTGTACGTGTGACTCTCCCTGAAAACAAAAATAATGATATCCAATTACTTTTGCTTTTTTGTTGTAATAAGAAAAAAGAATTATATAAGTTTGTATCTTGCTTAGAGAGTTCACCTTCTTTTCACAGGGTGGGTGAGGACAATACTTCTGGTCGATGATGATAGGGTTTCCAACGTTAATCATCTGAATATTCTCATACACGAAGTTAGAAACCAATATCTTTGAAGCTGAAGATTCCCAAGTCTTGATTCGAATACCATCGCTTGTGCCGTTAAAGACCGTGTCTCTTACGGTTAAGCCATTAACGTCCTTCTCGTCTTTGTTCTTCCCTAAGCTTCCAACGCTGATCCCATGTCCGGGACCACATTTGACATTAGAGATATCCATGTTGGTGGTTCCGGAAAGAATAGCTATACAGTCGTCTCCGGTACCAATGTGTGTGTTGGAGATGTGAATGTTGCTACAGAACCCAAACTTTAACCCATCGGTGTTGGGGCTATCGCCAGGAGCTGTTATAGTGACGTCAGTGATGTTGAAGTGATGGACGGAGAAGAAGTTGAAGTGTCCCATTTTGCTGTTGAGTGATGTTATCCCATTTATTCTTGAGTTGTTCACGAATGCAAATCCCATGGTCTGTGAGAATAATCAAGTTTAGTAAAATACTAGCTGACTTAAATATAAAATATAGTTATTAAGTGGGTATTGCCTCCTTTAAAACTATATATGTTCGTTTTAATAACATTTGTTTCTAAATAATTAAATCTAGCTAGAAAGAGAGAATGTATAAGCGAATGGTTGGATTACATTTGTTGAGTGTATAAGCGTCTTATTACACGTTTGTACTACGGTTTTTAATCTTGAAGATAATACTGATAGCGATATAATAAATCAAATATCTAAAGGGATTAAGAAGTGATACCATAGCTAGCTTAGGACAATTGGGGTTTTTGTGGCAGTCATTGAGTGGCCAAGACTCTTTCCCTTGGCCGTCTAGTGTACCGGCACCTGAGATAATGAGATTGTTAATGTACCTGAAGTTTATCCATGTGTCATTCTTAATGTCCCTAGGGTTTGCAGGAGCCAGTAAAGTTCCATCGATAGCCAATTCAATCTGATTTGCGCATGGCCCTACGAACTCTACACCACCAAGATAAAATGTTCCTTTGGGTACGTAGATTTTACTGTTCCCACTTTTCCTTGTGCATGCGCTTTTCCATATGTTTGTGAACGCCTAATTTTGGACAAGTGAAAAAAAAAACTCTATAAAATGTTTATTTTTGTGTGTTTATATATTGTTTATGTACATACCTTCGCGTTATCAATTTTCCCGCCTGCTTTGGCACCATAGCGTTGGACGTTAAAAACCTTTGGCCTGTTGGTCGGACGACATGCAACGGCGACGAACAAGATAAACAGACACAAAGCCTTCAACACAGAAGCAATGCAAGTCATCTTCTTAATTAATTGTTTATACGGTATTTGTAATTTTCTGTTATAAATAATGTCTTTAATTAAGACACAATGAGAAGTATTGGCCTACTGTCTCTGCTTATATAGACTTAACATGTTTCGATGAACTGTTAGAAGACATCTATTAATTAGATAAACAATAACTTGATTCTTGTTACTAGTTAGTAATCATCGGCTAAAATTGGGTTGGTTCTTTTGTATTGATTTTGGCTGGTTAATTTTTGTTACGGAATATATATGGTTATCTGATTTCTTTGCTCTCTCATTTAAAACAAAGTCTTAATTTAGTGGAAAAGGCAATTAAATATCTACCAATTGAATGTTTAGGCTGACACAGTAAAAACTTTATAAATTAAAAATGTTAAAACTATTATATTTTATTAATCATATTGAATTATTAATTTACAGAAAATTATTCTTTAGATTTTTCAATTTTAAGGTATACTTTCTTATAAAAGAAAAATAGATGACTCATTCACATCCGTATACGCGGACATGGATATTTTTAGTAACTAAAATATAATAATTTTGAGTGATATTTTATTAGTTTTAGTTTTATTTTTTGTGTGTTTGTCAGGTTATCTTATTTAAAATATTTTTTATAAGTTGTTTAGTTGTGATGTTATAATTTTTGCGCAATATATTTAACTTGGTCATAATTTTTGTTTCAAAAAATTAATTTTTTTATTTAAAATTAATTTTTTTATTTAAAATTTTTATCTTTAAACTAATAGTATATTTATTAATAAATATTTAGTTTATGTAATTAATCATCATAATAATTAACAAAATGATTTTTCAGAGATGTTTTTTATATTTTATATTTTATTCCATTTCGTGGTGTAAGAGTATTTCAATTAGGACAAAATGTATAGAAAGTTCTTAGAGCATGTTTAATGGAAGGTTTTTAGAGTGAGGTTCTTATCAGAATTTAAGAAATTGTCTTTTAATTTTTAACTAAAAAATTAAGAACTAGCTTTTATATATCTTCTTTAAAAACCGGTTCTTAGTTTTTTTAGCTAAAAGTTAACTGATGGTTTTTTAAATTAATACGCTAAGAGAACCATTATTTCACAGTCTTTAAGAGAGTTTCTTAAACGAATTTTGATTTAAAAACTTCTATTTAAGTTAGAAGTTTGTGAATCTTAACAATGATACCACATAGCTCATTATTTCGCAGTCTTTAAGAGAGTTACTTTCGTAAATGTTTCACCATTTATATCTGCACGGAAGTACCACATAGCTCACTTTTTTTTGAACAAAAAAAAACTTATATATTTTTATGATTGAAGATATTTTTAAACTTTATCGTATTTATTAATTTTAGGTTTGATTATGGTACAGTTATAAATTTTGGTTTTTAGTTTTAAAATATATTAATAGTTTAGTTATTTATGAATAGGAGTTTCGTTTGAGTTTTCTTATTTTGGTTTTTAGTTTGGAACATTCTTAGAAACTATATTAATTTTTAAATAATTTAATTAGAGTATCTTTTAATATCTTTATCTTTTTTAATTTGAAATACAACTAAATACTAAAAAATCTGACAAAATCTATGAAATATTTTTTCGAAATCTTTGTAGAATTTATTTTGAAAAAATTAATTAATTAAAATTCTAGTTATCATAAAATATAGTTAGGGATTAAAGATAATTTAGTTTTCATTTGTAAAACTTAAAATTATAGAAAAATTTATTTTTAATGATGATAATAATTTAAATTAATTTTTTTGTTGAAAATGAATTTTACACATAATTACAAAGATTTTGGTAGAAAGAAATATTCATTTCTCTTTCAAATATAAAATAATAATATAATGATAGATGACAACGGTAAATTTTATCAAATGGTAAAATAATTTAAATTATGATAAAATTTTGTTTAATATTTTAATAAAAACATGATTAAATAATATCATATAAAAGATAAGAACATAATCATTTTAAAATAAAATCCATTGAAAAAAAAATAATAACCGATGCCCAGATCAAGATTTTAGTGTTTGTTTAAAATCACTTTTTACAACAAATATGGATGATATATTATGTTAGTCCATGTCTGAGTAATGATGATTAATCCATGCACTAATCATTTTAGAAATGGTGATATAATATTTTGTCCCAAATCTGAATAAAATATGTTTTTTGACTCACATATTATAGCAATTATATATTTGTATAGTACTATAGCTAAGAAAATATTAAAGTTTAAACTTATAAAAATCATATAGCTGTATAACTATAATTTACTAATCATAAATTCTTGTAACATTCAAAATCAAAGCAAGTATAAAAATCATAGTGTTACAAAAAAAAAAAAATGTTACCGTGTATGTCTGATGCACCACAATTAAATGGTGAAACATTTACGAAAGTATAGTAATTAATAATTAGGATAAGACTAATTAAGGTTGTTATTTATAAAAATAGAAATGGCCATTTGTAATATTAAACGTAAGTTAAGGGGATTTCAAAAGATCTTATATTTTGTTTTATTGATATATATATATATATTCTAGTGAGATATGAATAAATCCAAAAATTAAATAACAACATTGATAAGTAGATAAAATAAGCACTCTATTTTAATAGATTAGATGTCTGAGCCTGGTTTTGATCCAGAGACCTATAGAGTATAAGACGAGCGTGATAACCAACTACACCATCCAGACACTTTTTCTAACTAATAAATTTATTTAAACATTAGTATAATGAATGTTTTCCCTTTTTTGTCCTCCTACAGTCTGATAGTTATAGTAACTATGGATATGATAAAACGTCATATGGTCGACAAAAACCGAAAAACGTCACATAATGACAGTAATGATATTAGCAATAAAAATGAAAGAATATATTAGTTTGGAAAAATCTTTAAAATAACACATTTCTAAGTTTATGTCACAAAAATAACCTTCAAAAACTAAAATAACCAAAATAACATTTTATCTTTTGAAAATTTTTTAAAAAATTTATTTTCAAAAATTAAAATTTTATCCCCAAAACCCTATTTCGTAACTCTAAACCCTAAAACCTAAATTCTAAACCCTAAACTTTAAACCCTAAACCCTAAATCTCACCCCTTAACCCTAAACCCTATGTCTAAATTAATTTATTATTGGCATATAAGTGTATATTTATCTCTTTTGATAAAACATTAAGTACTATTTTGATCATTTTTATTTTTAAATGCTATATTTATGACAAAAACTTTTTTTAGTGTTATTTTAATCATTTTCTCTATTAGTTTTTCTGTTAAACTATTTTTGAAGATTGAGAAGTTTATATCTACAGGGAAAATTTTTTGAAATCCGAAACAAAAATAAAGAAAGAAATAAAGTATTCACTTGTCTGCTAGCGTAAAATGGTGAGAATATATGGTGAAAATAAGTGGAAAGTAAAATAATAAGTTGGAGTAAACCTTTTCATTTTATTAAAAGTTAGGTAAGATTTACTCTACTTTTACTGTTTACTAGATCGTTTTATCCACTTTAGTTTTATTAAAAAATATTTATAACTATTTGTGATGTTATATTCTACCAATTTTAATTTAGTAGTATTTATTGTTTGATTTAATATGATTTAATATTTTAATAGAACATAAAGTTATTATAAGTATGATGATGGGTTTAGTACTTTAGTTAACTGGTTTGTACCGGAAGGTTTAGTTTTGTATATAAATACTCAGTAGATCAACATTTACAACTAACAGAAATAACATTCATTTTCCAAATCCTCAAGAAACTTCATCTTCCTCATGAGAACTTCAATTCTGTACAATCTCAAATTTACTAAAAGTAATTCTTATTTTAAATCATGTTACATTTATGGAATTTAAAATTCATTATAATAACACGACTAAAAAATAAAGATAACAAAATTAGATTAGAATTGTTGTACTTTTTATTTGTGTTGTATTTTTCTTTTCTTTTAAGTGGGATGGTGTAATACAGTTTTTTTGTATATTAATTTTTCCTTCATTTTTATAATATTTATAGTAATGTCTATATTTAGTTCTAATTACTATATAAGAAATTTAATAGGTTAATATTTGAATCTTATAGATAAACTAATTATCTCACTTAAGAATTTAACTACTTTTTAAACCAAAAAAGAAGAATTTAACTACTTTAAAATCATATTATTTTCACATTTTTTTGTTGTACAAAATATGTCACTTTAAAATCCAATGTATTCCTATCTATTGTAAGCTTATTGCTAATTATAAAATGCATTGTTCTAAATACTTTTATTTTTTTTTCAAATATTCTTGGTTGTAATTATTAAAAACATAAATATATGTTTATTATTTTCTTAATTTGTGTAAAATTGTTGACTCTTTTTAATAAATGGTGAAACATTTACGAAAGTATAGTAATTAATACTCCTCTTTAAGACTTTGACCAAAAAAAAAAAAAAACTCCTCTTTAAGACGTGTAAATTTAACTAAACACGTATATTTGTATTCTTGTTATTATTAAGCAAGTTTTAGATCAGTAATAACAGATTTTCTCAGAAACTATAGTCTGTTTGTAATAGTAATAAGCATGCTCACCATCAGTGTTAGATGATGATGACATTTTGGTAGCAAATGATTTGACTTTTCCGCTTGAAGCTTCTCATAGTCAGAGATGTGTGTTCGTCTTTGAAGAGTTTCATGAATGCAAGTTCTTTACAATATCAACCTTAACCACAAGTAGTAGATGCTCTTTTATGGACTATTAATAGTAACCATGACAAAGTTTAGCTACAGATAGAGTAAGCTACTCAAGATCACTGGACTCCTTCTGGCTATAGTCCCAACTTGGGATTCCCAAGTAATTTCAATAAATAAAGGACAATTCAATATGATTATGGATGGTGAAAAAGCAATTGTAATGCCAATATTAAGGAACTCCATAAGCATGGACTCATGTGCTACTCAACTATAGATGGTTTGATGATAACCACATTCAAATTAGGATGTGATACCTCTGTGAATGCTTCTTGATGTTAAGTCTTCTCCACTTGAAGCTTCTTATAGTCAGAGACTAAAAACCCTTCTAGATTTTGTTGAATGAATCTGAAGCAAAATCAAATAAGGATCATAACCAAAACTATTAAATAAATGTGATTTCCAACTATCACGGGATCATCACAGCTTTTTTTGTACTTTACCGAAACGGCGAAACTAACAATAAAAATTGTGATCTTCTTATTTGAAGAGAGCCGAAAGTTCCATGAAATTCCTAAAAACATGGTAAATTATACTAATTGACCTAATTCAGCTAAGGATTTTGGTTCACAAAAATTTATCACCTAGTTAAGTAAATATGGATTAAAGATTGTGTCATTACATTATGGTACTCTCTTAGGAACCAATTAATTTATAACGGATAGAAACAAAATGTCTGTCCAGAAACTTACTCTCAAGCAAAGGAAGGCTTGTCATTCTTCTCTACAAAGCAACCATAACTACGTTCAAGACCACTATTGTGTTAGTGTAAGTCAAATAAATGTTCAGAAAAGATATAGTTCTTTACGAAAAAACTGTCGCAATAGGTTTAAGTAATAGAAACTAACTTTGGTGAGAGTATCAAGAAGAACTCCATTGGACTCTAAATAGTTCCTGAAAGCTTCTTTCTCTTTATTCAAAGAGACACACCAAAAATCAATATCTGAAAGAGATAGTGGGCATTACCAGATCGAGTGAAGAAACAAATATGAAAACAGAGTTAGAAGGAAAAAAAAAACAGATTCTTTCTTTATTTCATTCAGACATGATGGAAACTAATACACCTTTCCGAACACATCTTCTCCTTGTTAAAAAAATATATGGAACAGACTTTGCTCTTTGTGTTAAACCTCTTCAAATTCTTGCTGCATGAGAAGCCTGGACCTATTTAGATCATAACAGTGAAAAATATTTCTCTAATCACTCATTCTACCTACTTAGCTACCGAATACATGATCGCTGATATAAGAAATAAAGACCTACCTAGCTGACGGCTTTGCTTTTTTTTTTTTTTTTTTTTGTGTTTCAACTTACAAAGACTGACCAGCTAAATATATAAGTTTTCAAGTGGCCTCATCCCCTGAATAATTTAATTTAAGATCTCACCACTAATAAGAAAGTACCTGATCACATAGTATGATTGTGGCAGCCCAAATCTGGATCTGCAAAATCAGAACTACTGTGGACAAAGGAAAATATTAGCTAACCCAATTAATATATATATTGGGTATTTTATCGAAAAATAGCATAAAAAACATTTGAAGTGGCACTCACTAGCACTTTACACCGTGAACTTATTTAACTATCACATTAAACATTCAACTTGGTTTTTGTATCACAAAAAACCTCCAACCTGGTTTACTTGTTACTCAAGTTAAAACTGTGACCTATTAACCTACAATACTAGGTCATATGTTGATTTTTTTAATAAATAAATACAATAAAAAATAAAAACCTAAAAAAGTTAAAAATTACTGAAAAAATTCTAAAATTGAATTTAATAAAAATAAAATATCTTCTTAAAATATATATATATATATATATATATATATTTAAATGTAAGTTTTGCAAAAATATTTTTAAGTACAGATAATTCAAAATCTTAATTTTAAAAAAAAATCAAAATATTTTCTTAAAAACTTACAAGTGTTTTATTTTTATTCTAAATGAAATTTTTTGAAATATGAATGTATTTTTTTATAAAATTATATAAAGCTCTAAAATGCTATTTAAAAATAAATAGTATGGATATACTACCAGTAAAAGGAGCACTTTTCGTCATATCACAATTAATAATAACGTTTTGTAAGTCTTAAAGCGTTAAATTTTGTTGATATCTTTAACGATGATAATTTCTATACAGATAGCAATGATTTTGACAATATTGTCATTATCGATATAACCAAATATGTTATTCTTAATGATGATATGACAAAGAGTGTTCAAGTTAATGGTGATAATGTTTGAACAATTTTTTTTGTGAGAATATTTAATAGGTTTTATATGATTTAAAATTTTTTTTTAGTTTGCACAATTTCAATTTAAAAATTTGAAATTTTAAGAAAATATTTTTATTTTTATTAAATTCAGTTTTAGAAATTCTGTAATTTTCTTATTTTATTTAGAGTTTTTATTGTTAATTTCATGTATTAATTAAATAATTTTTTAAAAAATCAACATGTGATTGCAGGTTAACAAGTCACAATTTTAATTTGATGAACAAGTAAGCCAAGTTGAAGATTTTTTGTGATACAAAATTTAAGTTAAATGTTTAATATGGTAGTTAAATAAGTTCAAGGTTTAAAGTGATAGTGAGTGAAGTGTTATTTTGAAGGTGTTTTATGCTATTTTCTTGTATTTTATCTGTATAATGTTGGTCAGAAAGACAAAAGGCGACAATTGCAAATGATTGTGACAAAGGAAAAAAAGAATAGCAAAAATAATAAATAGTTCCAAACATACTATTTTTTTTCATCCTCATAATTCTTTGTAGGTTTCCCGCAACAATTCCAATACAACCATTTTCAGCAAATCACTAACTATTAGAAAAATTATTATAAATTAGAAGGGAAGCAATTAACATAAAACAACATATACAAAGCTAAATAGAGAGATCATCATTTACTTGATGAACTAAGAGAACGATAACTTCAAAGTGTAAACTAAGGGAACAACATCTTTAATATGAAGCAAATAAAGCATGAGTCGCATAATATTAAACTCCCTCTTAACATGTATCTAAGTCGGAGAAAGATTCATCTCAGATATGAACTAAAAACCAATAAAATATAATGTACACAACAGACAGTAAGTGTTTCGATGAACTTAACTTTCTTCTTCTTTACATGCTGCAAAATCTTAATAGTGCATTCTTATGGCAGGGATGCCATGAAAGACCTCACTGTATTTTCTTCTTCCACCTCACTCATCATCACTTTGTAATCATCACTTACACTGAAACATCAATGAAAGTAACTAAAACACTAATTCAATGAATACTAACCACACCATACAAACGATCCAGAAAAAAATACAAAGTGAAGGGAGAGTTACCAGTAGAGAGAGGGGAATATCGGAATAATTTCATTGCCATAGCTCTAGATTATTTGATATAGGTTTTTGGGTTCAGAAGTAACTCTTGGCGAAGGGGTTAAGCCATTTATATATGAGAAGAAAGAGAGAAGGTAGAACAAAACAATAAAGATGGGTTTAAAGATCATTATTGATCGATAAGAAGAGCTCCCGGTAACAGAGATTCGAAGTCACTTAAACAACGTTTGGCTACTCGGGGTATTCCTATTGACCAAACTTGCTCTTTTCCCATGAAGTGTTTAATTTTAGGGGTGCTTTGATCTTTCAGAGGTCTCTCCACAAATGTTTTTCACTAGGAGTAAGAGAGTTCTGCGGAGTAATAAATCAGAAACTTTTAATGCTAATATCCTGTGAATCCAGTGCCGGTTTCAGCACTAATATCCTTTGAACATCTTGTGATATAAACGTACGATGTAACAAATTAATGTCTCATTGATTTGACCCTTGTAGTAATAAATCAGAAACTTTTAATGCTAAATCTATGGGACTATTTTCCCGGTACATTGGAGGTCGGGAAATAATATCAATAATCCAGTTTTCTGCCCAAACATTTGTATCCATCCCATGACTAATATGTTCAACCAATCCCTTTTTGAGTAGTTCTCTACCGTGCATGATACTCCTCCATGCAAATGACGGACGAGTCCCCATACCACAATCAAGAAAATTTCCATTTTTGAAATACTTGCCTTTAAGAATTCGAGAAACCAAAGAGTCAGGGTTATTCCAAAGTCGCCAAGCTTGTTTCCCGACTAAGGCTTGATTGAAACAGCCAATGTCATGAAAACCAAGACCCCCTTGTTTTTTTTGTTTACATAACTTTTCCCAAGCAACCGAGGGAATCTTTCTCTTTTTATCCACACTGCTCCACCAAAACTCGATAATCGCACTCGTAATTCGTTCACAAAGACCTTTTGGTAACCGAAAAATTGACATTGCATATATTGGGAGAGCTAGTGCAACCGACTTTATCAAAACTTCCTTGACCCCCATCGACAAAGTTTTGGAATACCACCCCTGTAACCTTCCTTCTAATTTCTCTTTAATAAAATTAAGTAAATCCTTTTTTGATCCCTGAAAACATTCAGGAAGACCAAGATATGACCCTTCACCCCCTTCCTTCCAAATTCCCAGAACCCTTTTTACCGCCTGTTTTGTATCATCTGTTATTTTTGTCCCAAAAATGATAGATGATTTCAAAGGGTTAATCATTTGTTCAGACGCATCCCCATAAATTTTTAGACCCTTCATCATTTCCTCACTATCCATAATAGAAGCTTAACACAACAATAAACTATCGTCAGCAAATAATAGATGGTGGACCGAAGGGCTACCTGTGGCTAATTTAATACCATGTAAATTCTCTAAAGATTCAGCTCTGTTCAAAACATGTACCAAGGCCTTTGCACATAAAATGAAAAGAAAAAGAGATAGAGGATCTCCTTGACTTATTCCTCTTTTCGGTTTAATAAAACCGGTTTAATAGTGTAATGATGTTACAATCAGTTAAAGCTACCGGCTTTCGGCTAAGCGATCTTTGAAGTCTTCACCAACTTGGGTTTCAGTTCTGTCGTTATATGGTTTTCATTGACACTTTAAATTTAGAAATTAAAGAAAAATCACATTAAAAAACTCTGAAAGTGGCATTCATTGACACTTTAAACTTAAAAATTAAAGAAAAATCAAATAAAAAAACTCTGAAAGTGGCATTTATTGACACTTTAAACTTAGAAATTTTTTTTTCACTAGCATTTTAAACTTTTAAAGTGACATTTGTATCCTAAAACTTTTTCAACTTGACTTGTTTATCAAATAAAAAGCTGATCTATTGAACAGGTAAAAACGATGATGTGTCAATTTTTTTCCAAAAATAATTATTTAATAAAAAAAAATCAAAAACAATGTTAAAGAAGGGAAATTCTCTCAAATAGATTTTTTAAAGTTTTTATCACAAATAGACCTCAAAAACTAAAATGACCAAAACAACATTTTTTTATTTTAAAAATTTTAGTTTTTTTTACTTTTTAAAGTTTGAAATCCTATCCCCAAAACTCAACTCCTCAACTCTAATCAAAAGTGTCTAGTATTAGTTAATTCTATTTGTGACAAAAACTTTTTTAGGTCTATTCTAGGGAATTTTGATTTAGAGCATCTCCAAAAGATACTCTATAACTTCATATTTGGCTCTCCAAAAAAGAACTCTAAAACTTCAAATTTGAAGTTTTTAATAGTGAAACTTTAAATATAGAGTATCACAACTCAGAACTTCCAATTTGAAGTTTCATATTTTATTTACATTTTGGCCCTTACAATTATATATCATATTTATAATTCTTAAATATTTTGTTGTTTATTAAAATTCTTATCTCATAAATATTTTAAAATAATTTTTGTAAATTTAAATTTTACATATTTTTTTTAAACAGTAAAATAAGATGGGAAATTTGCCAAATATGACTCAAAACATGAGTTTGATTACAAATCTATACCCAAACTTGAATCAAATACGAAACTAACCTAAAAGCCTTGTGAAATTACAGCCAGCCCCTTGTGACCAAAAAAAAAAAAAAAAAGAAGTCATTTTTATGAATATAACCCCAATTAGTCGTCAGAGATGCTGGAAGACATCTAGACGACTTCCAAGTTAGTCGTTTGATGTAGTTGCTATTAAAAATAATTTGTAAATTTAAAAAAAAAACAATTTGACAAGTGAAAAATTACATCTAATTAAAACCAATTTTAAGTGATGTAAATTAAGGTATAATAAAATTAAATAGTTTTCAACATAGATGAGTGAAAGTAGTTGAGCATGATATTCTTTGGTTTTAAGGCTTGACAACATATGTTGTAGTATTGTATTTATTCTTAGGGTTAGATTTTGGAAAGCTTAAATGTTTCTTAAAAAAAATTATATGTGTTTATTTATGTGTTAGTAAACACTTTTTAAGTTTAATTTGATTTTATGAAGTGTTTAGTTAGTTAATTAAGTTTAGGGGTTAAGCTTAGGGTCTAGACGACTAACTTGTAAGTCATCTGGTGAATAATTTAAGCCAGACGACTTACATGTACGTCGTCCTAATATTCCACCTAAATTTTATTTTTCCGCTTAAAAATTTTAGTTTTCCGCTAAATATATTAAGTCTTCTGGACGAATTACAAGTAAGTCATCTATTTTCTGGAGGACTTACAAGTAAGTCATCTATCTTCTGGAGGACTTACAAGTAAGTCGTCTGAATCGAAAATATTTAACCTAACTAGGTTTTTTGTCTCCCTATATAGAGAAAATTTTACACATTCTCTTTCCTCCTCTCAAATGGCACAAAAACTAAGGTTCATCATTCTAAAACTCTCTAACCTCTCTCTAATCTCTTTTAACCCATAAACACCAAACTTTATATCAATTTATTATTTTTGTCTCATGTCTTTCTCACTAATTTATATTGTTTTTGCAAGTTTTTCATCACATGGTTCTCATCTTCCACTCATTTAAAGGTAGATCTATTAATTTTAGATATGTATTTTTGTGTGCTCTATAAAGGTAGATTTATCTAATTTTCCATTTATTTTCTTTATTTTTAAGCCATTTGAACGTTTTTGGATATGCGGATTTTTCAGATCTGGATTTGGATATGCAGGTTTTTCAGATCTGCAATACTTCTGACCGAGTCTTCTCCCATGTATCTCCCTTTCATAACAGATCTGAGTGTTTTGGTAAGTTTTTATGTCTGATTTTTCTTCATTTGGTAACTCCTGTTGCATAAAGTTCTTATCTTTCTCACTAATCTATATTTTTTTGCAGGTTTTTCAGATCTGAGTTTGATATACATATTTTTCAGATCTTTATCAAATTTTGGAAGACTTATGGGAAGTCTTCTAAAATATAATGCGCTATACGACTTCCAGGAAATCTTCCAAACGACTTCCAAGAAGTCTTCCAGACGACTAAAATACAATAATCTATAATATTTTGTTTGTGGTATTTTTGTGATTTGCATGTGTACTCCTTTAATTGTGCTTTTTTTTTGTAAAACCAGTGATAATGTTTCCAAAGATGTAATATATGTGCTAACAATATTTTTACACATTTACAAATCAATAAAATAATAAAATTTTTAATAGTCTTCTTCTCATCTTTTGATCTCCCATATGTAATAATAAACTCTAATGGCCTTCTTCTCATCTTAATAAACAAAAAATTTGGTAGCCTCGTATTGGTACAACATTTTAATCCGTCTTCGAACTTATTCAAAAACTAGCGAAGAAGACTTCCACGAAAGTCTTCTCAGATCAGCTAGAAAGTTTATTTACCATTAATGTTGGTAACCTCATAAATATCACTAATTAATTTATAAATTTCATTCAGTAGCTCTAATATTAACTAATATACATGAATTAAAAAAAACAATATTAAAAAGTCTTTATAGGTTTAGAAAAAATGAAAGTTTATTAAACATTGACGTAGACGACTTTAATGGAGGTCGTCTGGATGACTTCTAGGGAAGTCGTCCATTTAGGTTAGTTTTGCAGTTAATTTTTAACCTAGACGACTTACGCGCGTAAGTCGTCTAGGGGTAACGAGTTAGTTTTGCATTTGACTGGAATGTGTCAGAAATTTGACTTTTCCTGGACGAATTACATGTATAAGAAAGATTTACATGTATAATAAAGATAAATTTTGTTTTGCAATTGAAATATTAAACAAAAAAAATTGTTTCTAGACGACTTACATGTAAGTCGTCCAAGATAAGCAAGGTTTGACAAAGATATAAGCAAGATAAATTTTGTTTCCGTGTAAGTCGTCTAGTAAAAAAATTGTTTAATATTTCAATTAAAAAACTACCTAAGACGACTTACATGTAAGTTGTCTAGAAAAGACAAAATATTACTTTTTAATTTTTTTTCTGGATAACTCCAAGAAAAGTCAAATTTCTGACATATTATGGTCAAATGCAAAACTAACATGTTTTCCCTAGACGACTTACATGTTATTTTGTTATCAAACAAAGGTGGACGACTTACATTCGTCTTAAAAAAAAATTTAAAATTCAAATACAAAACTAACTTCTGCATTGATCAGACGACTTCCACGTAAGTCGTCTACACCCAGTGAGATAACTTGTTTAGACGAACAGTGAGATAACTTGGAAGTCGTCTGGACGAACAGATCTGGAAAAATTCTCCATTTAATAGTTCTAACCAGTGAGATAACTTGTTTAGCACAGAGAAGTCTTCTCCAAGTACCCAGAATCCCAAACAAAAGTAACCCACTAAGAATCGTAAGCTTTAATGACTCTATGAACCATAAAATTTTCAGATGCAAAATTTTGGGTTTTTTTGGATGAATATAAAGAGAAAGTGAAAGAGATGTTGTTTTTAGTTCATAAGAATTGAGAAAGAAGAACTGTACTTGAGGTGCATTAAGAGCTTCAAAATGGTTGTTTATGGTGGTTGGTGTATTGATGGCAATGCCAATATTGTAAATACTTGAAGATGATGAGTTTGAGAGAGTACAATTGGCATTTTCGAAAAAATAAAAAATAAAAATTAATGGAATTTTTGTAAATAATGTGAATTTGTGGGGGTGAATAGGAAAAAAAACAAAAATCCAAAAAATCATAGTTAGTTTTGTAGTTGACTTTATGTTTTGAGTCATTTTTGCTAATTGCCCAAATAAGATTTAAAATATTTTAAAACTAGAACTACACAACAACAATATTACAAGATTTAATGTGGCTTTGTTTATACTTAATAATTTAATTATACAGTAAAACCTCTATAAATTAATAATGTTGGAACTTTGATATTTTATTAATTTATAGAGATATTAATTTACAAAAGTTTTCATATTTAGATTTTTTTTATTTTAAAATAACAAAACTATTTGATTTTAATGTATAGACATTAATCATTATTTTTAAAAATTTTACATTTATATTATTTTTATATTGTTTGGTATGTAATATATATTTCATAAAATTTAAATGTGATTTTAGATATATATTACTAGATCTCATCAAAAATATATTATATAGTAAGAAAATGTAAAGATAATTCCATTGTGAATATAAAACAAACAATAGAATGATAGGTTTTTACTTATATAAAATATGTATATATAGAAATTATAAATTTATAATTTTAATGGTACTATATATTTACATAGAATATTCTAAAATTTTATTATCTTATTATTTTACGATTTGTGTCAAATTTTGAACCGACCCAAGTTGGGATCGGTGAAATTTATTAATTTATAGAGATTATTAGTTTATCGAGTATTAATTTATAGAGTTTCTACTATATGTTTCTATTTATAATTTAATATTTTGGTCTGACGTTTTATCAATTAATATTGCTGTAAGATTTTTTATATATGTGATAGTTATTTATAAAAGTTCTATGAATTTAAATTAGTTATGAAAAATATAAGGACTATAGTATAGAATACAAATAGTTTTGAAGTTAAGTTTGGAATTTTACTTTTGGAGCATAATACTTTTAAAAACTCTGAAATAAAGAATCTTTTTGGAGATGCTCTTACTGAATCAAAAATTAAATAAAAATCAGAAAATTAGACTAATTTTTAAAAAAATTAAAGAAAATAAAGAAAAATTAAAGATTAAATTGCAATACAGAAAACTAATTAAAATTCAAAATTAAAAAAATAAAATTCACGAGAATTAAAATTCAGAAATAGTGTTTTTAATTACAAGGTTATGTTTTTAATAAAATATTTGAAACCATCATCGTAAACAGGAAAATGTTTGAAAATTTTATTGTCAATGAAGGATATGTTAGTTTTATTGGAAATTCGCTTAAAATTAAAAGATTGCTTTTAAAAAAAACTGAGATATCATCATTGATTATGAAAATTTTGAACATATCATTATGACGATGATGGTTCCAAAACAATTTCCTGAAAAACATAACTTGTAATTATATTTAGAAATTATTTTGAAATTTATATTTTAATTTATTTTTCATTTCTGAAATTTTTACTTAATTTTCGCTATTTTAATATATTTTATCATTTTTAAAAAATATATATAATTTCTGGAATGTTTTGTTTTTTGTTTAATTTTCTGAATCTTAATTTAGTTTTCTATTTTTAATTTATTTTTTGTTTTTTGTTTAATTTTTAATTTTTAATTATTTTATTAATTAAATAATTACTTTTACAAAAGCATTTACATGTCATCGTTTTTTTTTTTGCCTGTTCAACAAGTCAGTGAATAACATTTTCAGAAGTTTTTATGCATTTTCCTCAAAAATTTAAATTTTCCATAGATACATGTAAAAGAATATATTAAAGACTATTTTGCCCAAAAATCCATACATATCTTGAGCCGGTCCTGAAAAAAAGATATGATATTTGTTGGCTACTGTACCTCTTTTCAAGCTAATATATAATAATCTATTAGATGACAAAACAGAGATAAACTAAACTAGGGATGGAGTGGATCTGGATATCCAGAAAATTTGAAGTATCCGGATCCAGATTTGGATTCGTCGGATCCGTGATTTTAGTATTCGGATTTGAATTCGTGTCTTTCGGATATCCGGACTTCGCATATCTGTCTAGATATTGTGATATCCGCGGGTATCTGGATTCGGATTCGTATCCATAAAAATAATTAAAAAATTAAAATAAAAAATTCTAAAAATAATATATAAACTAAATATTTAAGCATAATTATGAATATCTATATGGCATATAATATTATTAATATAAAAGTAGAATATTATTAAACTTATTTTTATGTATAAATATTAATATATCATATATAATTAATAAAAAATAAAAAAATTAATATATTTTTTAAAATACGGATCCGAATCCAAATATCCGGATCTAAAATTAAGATATCCGGATCCGGATTCGGTTTACACGGATCCGATATTTTAATATCCGGATTTGGATCTGGGCATCTCCGGATATCCTAATTTCGGAGCGGATCTCAGATCGAATCCGGATAAAAGTCCCAGCCTAGACCAAACTGACAAACAGGAAAATAATTAGAAGAAACTGGGAAACGTACTAAACATGTGGACTGCCAAATGGAGAACAATAGAACTTGGGCGCAAAACAACGTTTTTTTTTAATGTCCATGGAACTTTGAAAATCTGAATAATATGTCTGAGATTTTGTAGGAACAGAGTTATACCCATAACATCCACAAACAAGCTAAGACTGAAACAAGAATAAAACAAGATTTGGTCTATTAGGATAACAATTCAGAGTACCTACAAATCAACAAACTCACTGAAACTCAACCAAATCTTATCACAACAACTAGGAAACAAGTTCATGATGATCAATCATATAAACACTTCAGTCTTTTTTATTACTACCCCAAGGAGAACAAATCTTTTCCAACCCCTTTCCAAGAGAGCATCCGAGTCCAGCTCTTTCCTTCTCCGGTGAGACAGACCGAGAACGCTTAGGAGAAACAGAACCGTCAACCTCATTCTTCTTGGGATGGATGTTTTCAATGACGGCCTCAATTTCTTCATTAACTCTCTCGAAAACATTAGGAGCTTTCACTTCATTCACGGGCGTGTTCTCATCGATATCATCACTCCTTCCATGAGTTTCTTTGTGATGCTGATGGTGATGATGTCGATGAGGTTTCTCCTTGGAATGGAACAGAGATTTGATTTCTTCCTTGGCCTTTCTGATCACATTCGGTTTCTTCTTCCCATCTTCTGTCAATGTGAAACAGAATTGAGTCTTGAACAAGAAGCAAGAACCGAACATACACAAAAAAAAAAAACTCAATAAACTAGACAAAAACCGAACCTTCTTTCTCGGATTTGAATTCCATCTTATCAGATTCGTCCCTACCATAAGCAATTGCCAAAACAATATAATTGAATTCATCATCGTATTCATAAACATTAAGACAGAGAGAGATAGAGAGAGAAACAAAAAACAGACTTGGAACTCTTGCGTTGATGAATAGCACCAATAACAGCATCGATCTCTTCTTTGGCTCGTTCGAACATGTTTGGTGCTTTGACTTTGCTCTCATCGATGTCCGAACGATGTTCATCACCTAACACAGACACGCACACACGTTCCATATAACATGAGATCCACAACTTATCCACACATCGGTAATAACGTTCATCAACCTCACTAAATCACACACTAAACCCTAGAAAAAATAAATCCGCGATGAGAATAGCCAAATTGGCCTGAAAAATCTCGAAATAAAACAAGTAAACACAGAATCTCATAATCAATTTATATAAAATCCAGATTCATACATCATCGCAATCAATCGCACCGTAGAAAATCAGTTCTCGATTTACCTGAAACAGTGTTCGGACCAGTCATCCTTTTCTGATAGACGGAGATTAGGATTTTTCTAGGGTTTTTGCTCAGAGAGACAATTTTCTGGGAATATACGTTGAAGGAATTTGTATCATCTGCACAAGGTAAAAACATAGGACTGGTTGGTCTCTTTTTGAAAACGAACCAGACTGGATTACCAAAAGATTGGGTCCCACACTTTCAATGTTTTAAACTAATCTTCTATCTTCTATAAGATAATGACTAGATTTTCATTTGAAAGCGCGGGATACATTTCTGGTGAAAACATTATATAACTAGGTGTTTTGCCCGCACTTGCGGGCATAATTCTCTTATGAATATTTATTAGTTAATGTTTCATTAATTTATTACTTATGTTTTCAAAAATTAAAAATCAAACATCAAATAATTATAAATGACAAATCTCAAACATAAGAAATATTTAAAAGAATATAGTTCTATAATTATTTTGCTTGATTTATAGTTAATTATAATATTTATACAAATATTTTTCCTTAATTTATATTTAATTATAATTTTTTATATCTTAATTTTAAATTTTATAATATAAAAACATATTTTCAAGATAAAAAATAATGCATAAATTATTTATTTTTCTAAAAATATAAAATGATAAATTTGTTTTAATTATATAACAGTTATATAAGATTATAGAAATGATGACATATAATTTAATTTACTTAAAATCATGGAGAACTTAACAAATCAACAAATTCATTTCTTAAATAACTTTGCTTGAGTGATTTTTATTTAATTAATAATAGATAATTTTTCTATTTACTTTTAAATTATATAATATAAAATATATTTTCAAGATGACAACATAATACCTATGAATTACCTTATTTTCTAAAAGTATAATATAGTGTAAATTTATTTTAACTATAGAATAATTACAAATTTTTAAATTTTAATTTAAAATATATAATATAAAAATATATTTTCAAGAAAACAACATAATACATAAGAAGTGTCTTATTTTCTAAAAATCGGATACTATTAATATAAATTTGTTTTAAATATATAATAAATTATATATAAAATTATATAAATTATAATAATTATCAAAGTTACCTAAAATCATGGAAAATATGACAAACCATCAAACATTAAATTCACTTCTTAAATAATAGTATAGATTTTTTACATGTTAATTTCAAATTGTATAATAAAAATATATTTTCAAGATAACAACATAACACGAAACAATTAACTTATTTTCTAAAATATCATATTATTAATATAAATTAGTTTTAATTATATAATCAATAACAAAACAAAATTAAAGAAATTATGATAAGTGATCAAAAATACCTAGGATCTTGGAGAAGTTGACATATCAACAAATTCACTTTTCAGATAATTTTTTTGATGATTTAAATTTAATTATTAATAATATAATTTTTATATCTTACTTTTAAATTTTATAACAGGAAATTATATTTTCAACATAACAACATAATACATAAGAATTATGTTACTTTAGAAAAATATAAAATTATTAATATAAATTCGTTTTAGTTATATAATAAATATAATATTTTTTATATCTTAATTCAAAGTTTAAGTTTTATATATAAAAATATAGTTCAAGATAACAACATAACTCACAAGAATTATCTTGTTTTCTAAAATTATGAATTAATTTAAGTTTTATATATAAAAATATAGTTCAAGATAACAACATAATTTACAAGAATTATCTTATTTTCTAAAAATATGGTATATTCATATAAATTCGTTTTATTTTTAAATAGATTATATATAAATATTAAAAATATGATAAGTAAACAAAATTACCTCAATTTATGGAGAACATAACAACTAAACAAATTTACTTCTTAAATAATAGTATAGATGGTCAGATCTTTTTATTTAAAGTATGTTTGAGTATAAAATATAAACCCGAAGTCTAAACCCAACCCTAACTACAAAAACCATATTCATACCCGGTCTTAATGTAAAAAAGTCTTGTATAGCGGTAATGGTATAAAACATATCAAACCCCCGAAGTATTATTAGTCAATCTAAACCGATAATCCAAAAATATTTGAAAAGTTTTGAAAACCGATTTGAATGTTCAAATTAATCAAAAATATATATTTTGAAACATAAATATATAATTTGAATATTCAATTCTATTTTCAAGTGATTTTTAAAAATAATTATTTAAATTTTATAAAATACCTTAAATATCTGATTCTATACAAATAAGTATTTATTTCTAATGTCTTACTTTAAAATTGTGGATTAAACTTCAGATATACCCGGACCGAACCAGTATAAACCACATTTTAACGATATATGACTATGGTTTTGGAATGTGATACAAATTACAACCAAAATCATTCTGTTATTTCCAAACCTCAATTCGTATTTACAAATTTATCACAATGAGACTTAAGATTTGATATAAATTAGAACTAAAATTCAAAATACCCAACCCGTATCCTAGCGGATACATGAATGCTCAAGTCTAACTTAAAACCTAATTTAGATGGTCTGGAATTTTTTATTCAAAATTTATTTACCCAAAATATAAATTATATATATATGTATATACTTTTATAAGGAAACATTTTTTAAGTATATTAATTAAATTAAAATTTGTATAAGTATTTTTTTTTGAAAGTAAGATAATTCATTTATATAAGCCACCTCATACTAATTTCATTTATATTTAAAAATTAAAGGTATAATATGAATCTATTTTTATTGTTTACATTTTTATGAAATAATCTGCAACAAACTATAATTGTAAATCATAATATTTAGTCGAGTATACCATATAATCAAATAATATTAATGTCGGCTAAATTTTGTATTGTATTTTATATTAAATTATATCCTAATATTATATGTATAAAAATATAAAATTATTTTTTATTTTAAATATCTTATTTTAGAATTTTGTTTTAGTAATTTTAAATATGTTGTAAGCTATATAAATATTTTATTCTGTAAATGTAATTCATTTAGTTTATAATTTATAAAAATCTGTATTAAATTATTTTATAAATATTATTTAAAGTAATTTTTAATATGAATATTTATATATATAAATACTATAGAAGTTTTTTTCTTATTCTATAAATCAAATGAGTTAATATTCATTTATAATTGAATTTAATATTATTTACGATTTTTCTTATTAAAATAATATTAAAACAGTAAATATTTATATTTTAAATAAAAAGATATAAGATATTGTTAAAATGCAATTTGAAAATAGTAGTTAAGAAGATCTTTTTGATATCTTATTTTGAATATATTTAAAATAATATGTTAAGGTTATGTGTGTACTTGATAATAATTAAGTATATTGTATGTAAAATAACACAAAATTAAATAAATATAATGATACAACCTAGAGTACTTCCAAATAGATAAAAATTGCTTCTATTTTAATAGTATTAAAAGAAAATAAAATTAATTGTGTTTATACATTAATACATATTTAGTTACAACAATATATGCATAAACCAACCCAGACTACATCTCAATCATTAATTACTTCTCTAATAATTTATATTATATAAAGGGTTCTACAGATATCAACTAATATGTATAAAGCAAATAGTTGGACATCTTGTTTGAATCGTGTTTCGTATAAATTTTTTTGTTCATGGTCTATATTTTGGTTACAAGTTCTTTCATACTGTATGCATTGGACTTACGATTGTCAAAGTAATATTGGTTGGAGGGTAATTTTTACAATTTTGTCGACAGACCATCAATATCATATTTGTAAGTATATTTGATATATAATAATATCACACTGTGGTATTCAGGAATTTTGGTAAGTAAGATTTGATTAATATTGTTTTAATATTTTTCATTCGAATAGTTGTTAATGATAGTAGGAATAATCTGAAACTTTATGCTGTTGATAACTTAATATAATCTATCTTTTTTTTATAATGAGATTGTGTAATGTAGTATAAAATTGTTAAAATATGGTATAAATATATATTAACTAAGTATAAAATAAGATGGATTAAGATTTTTTATATATTATATAAAACAGGCTTGTAATTAAGACTAATAATAACAATTTCTGTAATATGTGTTTTTGAAAACGCCTGCAGCTATAATATGATGTTGTTCATGGTTTCATATATTTTATAAACAATGAATGAATAGTTTGTTTGTTGAAAAAAAGCAAATATTTAGTGTTCAAATATATTTCATTATTAAGATATACTTCCGTAAAAATAAAAGATATACTCCCGCAATGTAGGGGTGATTGGTGCATTAGATGGATTTATTGTTCTTTTAGAATATTTCCATACACAAAATTAAATTTAATTTAAATAAGTAATATCAAGAATAAAAATTAAATGTAATGGCAATTGAATGTAAATAAGTGCAAAAACTAAGGGCAGAATCCTAATAGGGATTCTGTTTTAATAGTATAGATTCAGTTTCAAGAGTTATTAAGTTGTCCACGTCATTATTAATGGATCCCACATTTTTTTAGTTCACCTAAATTGTATACTTATTGATTTTGTATTTATATTTAGCAGAAACTTTTGATCTTCCACGTCTCCTCTTCTGTTCTGTCTCTTTTCTCTGTGAACTAACCAAGCAATGCGATGCATATTCTCCTATTTTGTGACTGGTATGTTCCTCTCCGCATATCTTTTTCTATATCTCTACTCTTTTGCGATTCTCTCTCACTCTTCACGTCTGTTTTTCTCATTCCTCAGATTTCTGCTCCATGTCTCTGCTCCTGTCTCTCCATCTCCACTACCAGCTCTGTCAATGGTAAAGAAGCCCCATTTAGATCAACAAATAATTAACTTTCTCATCAGCACCTCCTCCTCCACCCTTACCACCTCCTCCTACCGTTCCAGATCCTCCACGGAATCAATCGACTAATGACCACCAAAAAGTTACCTCCAAGCCGTGGAAACGTCCTCCATCGAAGCAGTAGCACAACAGGCTTTATCATGATCTCCATACTAAAATTCGGAAGAAGAGAGAGACCGTGAAAAGGTGAAAACGTTTCACAAGTCTCAGGCTGCCAAAGCACACACGGAGAAGAGGAAGCCTACGCCTCTTCTCACTACTGATAGGGTTGAGAATCGCTTAAAGAAACCAACCACCTTTATCTGCAAGCTCAAATCAGTCTCTTTATTGCTTTTTTCACTTACATATAGCTTTGAATATATTCTTTGCTTTCTTTTTCTAGGTTCCGGAATGAACTACCTAACCCTACTGCACAGCTTAAGCTTATGATCATTAAATGTGGTAAAGTTCAGTATGTTACCTCATCTTTTTTTAATTCCTATATTGTGTTTCTTCTTATATCTACTTGATTGATGGCATTAGATATACAAAGTATAAGATCACATCGCTAAAGAAATTATGGAAACCAAAAATCTTTGCCTAGCCTAATCTTGGAATACCCATGGATCTTCTTGACCTTAGTGTTTACAAGTATGATCTCTTTCCCTCAGAATGTAGATTGGTTCTTATATCTTCAGTTTCTTATTGTATTAGCTCTGTTCAGGCCACCTCTTGCTCCTGAAGATGAAGAACTGCTGTGTAATGATGATGTTGTTACCCCTATCAAGAACAAGCATCAAGAGAAAAGAAAGACCTATTGTTAAAGGTGTTTCCTTGCTCGTCAAAAGACAATACATTTCTTATATTAACAATGAAACAACAAGATAGGTATTATTCTCTCTTTGTTCTTAGAATATTCTTTTTTGTAATGTATAGCGATAGCATCAAACCTTCTATATGTTACCATGTGTAGTCTCTAGCTGAAAAAAAAAGAGCAGAGGAACTACGAGAGATGAAAGGAGGCGTTAACATCTTGCAAAGTCTTAATAAAAGGTGTGGTGTTTGTGTTTCTCTTAAGAAAGTGAAAAAAGTATTGGTGTAATGGGTTTCTGTTTCTTGGTCTTTAGAGAGAGACAGATCTAGGATATTGAAGCATCCTTCAAGGTCTGCAGGTCCCGACCAGTTCATGCCACCAATAAAAATTTGACGTTTACCATTATTGTGTTGTCTTGTGTATAGTATTCTATCTTTACTTTTGTTGCTAAATTTGTGTTACTGGCTTAGCATTTTTGTCTTCGCCCATCTTGTCTATAATGATGTCACTACAAGAAAACTAAGCCTTTACTAGGAAACTTTACTAGGAAAATAATTCCTCGTAAAATTACTGCGCGTTTACTTCGAGTTTACGAGGAAACCACTTTTCCTCGTAAAGTTCTCGTAAACTTACGAGAAAACAGTTTCCTCATAATCTCGTAGTAGCTTTACGTGGCCCTTACGAGAAAAATAAAATTTTCCTCGTAAACTCATAGTAATATCTTTCCTTGTAAAGTCCTAGTAATAGTTTACTACGAAATTAGGAGGAAGAGATTTATTACTACGAAATTAAGAGGAACTGGATAGAAAATATCGAATTTAAATCAAAAACGTGTTCTGTACCTACTTTTCCTAGCAATTTCCTAGTAAATTCTCAGATTCGAAAATTTCTATAAATACCACCGTATGTGATTCATTTGAAACACACCCAAAAAAAAAATCAGCTATAAGCTTGATCAAACACAAAAAAAAATGTCCGGTCCGGGAAATATTTTGGAGTTGTGGAAGTGGATGTATTCACACAGAGATAATAACGGGAGGGTGACGAAAGAATTTCTCGAAGGGTTGGAGACGTTTATGCATCAAGAATATTCTACACCACTCACACAGGAAAGTGGTAAGATGTTCTGTCCTTGTCGGAAATGTTGCAATACCAAATTAGGCCCTCGTGAAAATGTTTGGAAGCATTTAATAAATAGAGGTTTCATGCCATATTATTATATTTGGTATCAACATGGAGAAGATGCTAGTTGTAGAAATGAAGGTAGCAGTGGTAATCAGGTTGAACCGGTTGATCATTTGCGTAATGAAGGTAGCAGTAGTTAAAGCTATCATCACCAAGAGGAACAAATGGTAGATTTTGATAGGGTTCATGATATGGTAGGTGATGCATCTGTAACTCATGATGATGATGAAGTTGAAGAACCTAACTTAGATGCAAAAAAGTTTTACGAAATGTTAGAAGCTGCAAATGAGCCAATTTACAGTGGTTGTAGAGAAGGTCTGTCTAAATTGTCGTTGGCTACTAGAATGATGAGTATTAAAACCGATCATAATCTAGCTGAAAATTGTATGGATGCATGGGCAGACTTGTTTAAAGAGTATTTGCCAGAAGACAATGTGTCTGCTGAATCTTATTATCAGATTCAGAAATTAGTATATAGTCTTGGGTTTCCCTCGGAGATGATAGACGTTTGCATCGACAACAGCATGATTTACTGGGGAGATGATGAGAAGTTAGAAGAATGTCGATTTTGTAAGAAGCCACGATTCAAACCGCAAGGTCGAGGGCGCAATAGGGTACCGTACCAAAGGATGTGGTACCTACCAATCACAGACAGATTTAAAAGATTGTACCAATCTGAGGAGACTGCTGGAGGGATGAGATGGCACGCCGAGTATACTCAGACGAATGGAGAGATGACTCATCCATCAGATGCAAGAGCCTGGAAACATTTTAACAATGTACATCCACATTTCGCTAGCAATAGCCGGAATGTGTGTCTTGGATTATGCACTGATGGATTTAGTCCATTTGGAATGTCTGGGAGACAATATTCATTGTCGCCGGTCTTTCTTACACTGTATAACCTGCCACCGGAGATGTGCATGCGACGAGAGTTTCTATTCATGAGCATATTAATACCTGGTCCAAAACATCCAAAAAGATCGCTCGACGTTTTTCTACAACCACTGATAAAAGAGTTGAAACATTTGTGGTCAACAGGGGTGAGGACATATGATTGTTCAACAAAAAAAAACTTTACGATGCGAGCGATGCTTTTGTGGACCATAAGTGACTTTCCTGCATATGGTATGTTGTCTGGGTGGACTACACATGGGAGATTGTGTTGTTCAACTGGGTGGCTTCAGAAGTGAAGTTTCCTGATGGGTATGTTTCAAATCTCTCAAGATCTGTTGAGAAAGGGCAAAAGTTCTTCGGGATGAAGAGCCATGATTGTCATGTCTTTATGCAGCGACTACTTCCCTTTGCATTTGCGGAGCTACTACCGGCAAAAGTACATGAAGCACTTTCAGGTAATTAATTAATATAATACGATGACATGATTAATTTATTTATATATATATATATATATATATATATATATATATATATATATATATACTAATGTGGATATTTTTGTTTTCGTATGTATATAAGGAATTGGAGCATTTTTTAGGGATCTGAGCACCCGCACTCTTAAAGTGGAAGTTGTCCAACAACTTCATGAAAACATCCCCGTCTTAATCTACAACTTGGAGAAAATATCTCCGCCAACTTTTTTCGACGTCATGGAACACCTAGTTGTCCACCTCCCGTATGAGGCATTACTTCGTGGACCCGTGCATTATGGATGGATGTATCAGTTTGAAAGGGCCATGAAAACGTTGAAAGGAAAAGCCAAAAACCTAACAAGAGTTGAAGGTTCTATTGTTGCGGGAAGTTTGACGGAAGAAACATCACATTTTACTTCGTACTACTTTGCAGCGAAAGTACGTACAAGGAAACGAGCTCCAGGAAGATATGATGATGGTGGTGTCGTGCCGACATATATGGAAGACGATGTTCCAGACATCTTTTGTCAAGTTGGGCGATTGGGTGGGAAATTGAAAGAGGTTTGGTGGTCGACTGATGAAGACGTCCATAGTGCACAACTTTATATTTTTCTTAATTGCGAGCATCCATTGATTGCTTATTTTGAAAGATAAATATATAAACATACACACTTATATATATATATATATATATATATATATATATATATATATATATTAAATATATAGCATAACATATATGATTTTACAGTCAATTTGAGACTCAAGTCGAGGAAGCAATACCTGGTATATCGACAACTGAGTTAGACAAAAGGAAAGATAAACACTTTATCAAGTGGTTGAGGAAACATGTATTTATTTATTACTTAATTTGTATGCATACATTACCACAAAGTAATTAGTCTAACGTCGAATTATTTTACTTTTTGTTGCAGGTTGATTATGACGATCCTAAGTATCCCGCATGGTTTCGCGAATTACTTCAAGGCCCAGTTGCAAAGGTCACTACATCGTCGATGTATTTCACCCGAGGCTATACTTTTCATACCTATACTTTTCATACGGTGTAGTTGATGTCAACAGTGTAGTTAATATCCAGGTTTCCAGTATTAATTAATTTTTACATATTGATCTTTATTTTCGTAGGTACAACAAGTTTGAGCATTTTATATTAGCTTCCCAAGAAGATCAAGTTTGCTTCATTCCATACCCTCGGATTACTACCTCGGGAATAAACTGGTTAGTTGTTATCAAAGTTACACCTCGAGGACAAATAATCGCTGGAGAAGAACCACCATTACAAGAAGAAAACACCAATGAGATCGAGGAAGCTGAAGCAGAAATTGATGAGTTCCTACTCATTGATGCGCATAATCGTGAATACGAAGATGTTCCTGATCACTCAACGGACGAAGCTGTAGACGACGAGTTTTTAGAAAATGATGATGTTTCAACAGATTACGACAATGTATCCGAATGAATTATGTATGTTTATAACTTGGATTATATATGTTTTAAGTTGGATACATGTGTTTTAAGTTTGTTTAATCAAAAAATCAATTTGAATTTCGGGTTTGGGGTTTATGTGTAGAAGAGGTTATGAGTTTGGTTGTAGAAGAGGTTATAAGTTAAGGAAGTTGTGGTTTGGGGTTTGGGGTTTCGAGTTTAGGGATTTATAAACCCTTTCCTCGTAAAGCCCTAGTAAGAGAAAACACGGGCATAGCAATTTCCTCGTAATGGTCTAGTAAAATATTACTAGGGCTTTACGAGGAAAAAAACACGGGCATAGCAATTTCCTCGTAAAGGGTTTTCCTCGTAAAGCCCTAGTACCTCATTTACGAGGACCTTACGAGGAAATAAAAACACGGGCATAGCTATTTCCTCGTAAGGTCCTAGTAACATTACTAGGGCTTTACGAGGAAACAAAATTCCTTATATATACTCGAGCAATCCGGTTTTTCATTTGCTAGCAACCTTCTCTCTAAATCCTCTAAAGGTTCTCTCTAATTCGTAGTTAGGTGATTAGATTAGGAAATTTAGATTAGGTGGTTAGATTAGGGAATTTAGATTAGGTGGTTAATTTAGGTAATTTAGATTAGGTGGTTAGTTTAGGTAATTTAGATTAGGTTTGTTTACTTTTATTTAGTGTTTTTTAAAATTATACGGGGAATTAATGTTTGTATTTTTTTTTTTTTTAATTTAGATGCCTAGACAGAGTAAGCTTGCTAAGGCTGCTGGTAAGAGGACGTCGTCACATCTCGAGGGGAGTCACTACAGAGATATGTTTGGGCGTCAGGATGCTCCGGGTTCATCTTCGTCAGCTCCCGGTTCAGATTCGATTCCCGAGACTCATGGAGCTTCTATGGCGTCCCGGCAACCACCTCCTGCTCCACCACATCCTCCTCCTCCTCCTCCTCCTCCACCGGTCGGGGTCCATCCCGATTTGCAGGTGCCGCCGAACGCACCCTTTGCGGTGTACACGGTGGAGGATATTTTGGCCCTTCTAGGCAGAGAAGGGCTGGCGGAGTTAGATCCTTACCGACGGGACTGCCAAAACGTATTATGGTACGTTTTAAATTTTAAAAAAATTTTTTTATTTATTTCTTAATTAACAAAATATTTAGAAATTAATCTAATTAATGATTTATTTTGTGTCTTTCCAGGTTTGGTCTTAACAATTGTGTCGGATCTAGCGTCACGGACTGTATCAAGGGATACTTTCTCGATCCAGCTCCAAACGGGAAGATGACCGCGAGCCACACAAAAAAGACGTGGTTCAAATCGTTCGATGTAAGTTTAATTCGTTAATTTATTTTTAATTATTTATAATTATTAATATTATTGAACTAATCCGTCTTTTATTTTTTCTGGTTACAGCAAAAGTATCGTTGAACTATTGGGATTCACCAGCGGGTGAAGAATGAGTTTGAGGACAAGGCAAAAGCACGATTGCTCGATATGGTCTACAACTGGAAGGGCGACTATCAGGTATAGATTTATAAATCAGGTTAGAGATTTATGTATTATATATTGACTTTAATTCTAATTTTTTTTAAATCAGGTGGATGGTTACGAGGCCGGGAAACCCGATTGCCTCACAACCACGGTGTGGGATGGCCTCATCAGCTATTGGGGGTTGCCGGACTCGGTCAGAACCTCCAACACAAACTCCGGGAACCGCATGACCAAAGACGAGCATGGCAACACGAAGGTGCTTCACACCACGGGCCGAAAACCTCACGGGGGAGTTCGTCTATACATGGTAAGATGATTTTATATAACTATTTCATTTTTACTTTATTATATATTCTAAATTAATATTTAATTTTTTTTAAAAAAATTAGGCTAAAGAGACGGGAGTTCTTCCATCTCTGAAAGACCTTTACGAGCAGACCCACAGGAGAAAGAGTGGGCAGTTTGTAGATCCTGCTTCCGAGCAGATCTACAACGAGCTTGTTGCCCGAGTTGACGAACGCCAGGCCCAACTGACTCAGCAGACCAGGAGTCAAGTCATATTATCCACTGTTGACGTGGATAAGATTTACGAGGAGGTAAATAATTTGTTTTACTATTACTTTTTAATGATTTTTAAATTTTTTTCTTAATGTTATTAATTAATATTTTTATTTACAGTTCGCCCCTAGGAAAAAGGGGCGTATCATCAGGATTGGCTCGGTTAACGATGGCCCTGCAGCGACATCGTCTTATCATCAGGAGCAGCATGATGTCAATGCTCAGCTGCGCTCGGAGTTGCAGGCGACGCAGTCTCATGTGAGTTCTCTCACCGAGCATGTGACTTCTTTCACTGATGTTCTCGAGATTATGGCGGTTGGAAACCCGCATTTGGAGGAGATGTTGCGTCAGAGACGGAAACGCGGAGGGATTCCAACCCAACAACATCCACCATCACAGTCACAGCCGACAACCAACTTAGGAGAGGAGCAGGATTTGGCGAGCCAGAACGAGTTCGTTTGGCATTTTCACGACCAGCATCCGTAGTTTTTATTTATTTTTAATTGTATATTATGAATTTTAAAACTTCATTGTATATTATTTAGTTATTTATATAATATTTTGTTTTTATTTTTTATTTATAATTTGATTTTTTTTTAAATAAAATAATTATTTATAATTAATTTCTTTTAATAGGGAAAAAACATTTCGAAGCAAAATCCTCGTAAATGATTCCAAGTAATGTCCTCGTAAATGGTTCTAGTAAGTTCCTCGTAATTTATTACTACGATCTTACGAGGAAAATCTTACTACGAGCTTACGAGGAAAGCCTACGAGGGCCTTACGAGGAAAAGCCCACCACGGCCTTACGAGGAAAAGTTTCCTCGTAAATTCGCTAGGACTTTACGAGGAAAAAGGCTTTACGATGAACGTGTTTCGAGGAAACGCGTTTCCTCGTAAGTTCCTAGTAAATGTCCATTTACTAGGAAATAACGAGGAAACCCCGTCCTAGTAACGGACGAGTTTTCTTGTAGTGTGTATGAAAGCAATATTGAAATTCTCACTTCTTGATTAAGGCGATATGAGAATGTATAGCGGAGAATATGCTTCAGCATGGTATATAGAAAGATACTTTTTCAACATTATACTTCATGGAAAGCTGATTATTCCATCAATTTTGGTGGTGATGCAGGATTTCGGCTAAGCTTACATTCTTAATCAGACGTTCCAGTCACAGGAAATGGGGGTTTTATGTCTTCTGATCTAATGCCAGGGCCACTTACTATTACTAGCTTATATTTCTGGCGGTTGCGCTGGTTGAAAAGCATTTTATGTGAACCCACCAACAAAGGATCTGATACCCGAGATTTAGTAGATTGTTTGTATAGTTAAGGTTTTGATGCATCGTATCTCTTTCAAATGTACAGTTTTGATTGTACGTGCAGAATACTCCACAAGGAGCAGTGTGATGGGTGAAATCTCATATGGGAAAGTGTCTTTCGACGATACAGAAGAGAAGAACCCAAAGGATAATCATGTTTCTTATCGGATCTCATATGTGGTTCCACCAAATAAGGTATTTAAAGAACTACCTTTTCTGGTCTTTTTTGTCTGTTAGAATTGGCTTGTGATACTTAATATAGTAATGCCACAGGGAAATCTGGCTACACAAGCTCATATTTTGTGTTTAGCTTAATTTATTTTCTTTCCTTGTATTCCAATTTTTTTTAACTTTTTCGTTAATTTGTTTTTTATACAATAGCCTGAGGTAGATAAGCAGGCAGGTTCTGATTCAAGTAGCTGTAAATCAGTTTCCAAACACTTGGAAAAAGAAGTATTATTCCCAGAAGCATGTTTCGGATTGGCACTTACTAAACGTTATGGTCAATTGATCTATTTTATAACTGATTCAAGTATGTTTTGGTAGATATTAGGGATAAGTTTTCTTTCTACTACTGTTTTACGAAAGATTTTCCTTGTAATCAGGTTCATGACACAAAGATCAAATTTCTTGGGAACCTAAAACAAGAAACTGAGGAAGATCATTCCGAATTGAGAAAGTTGTGTTCATGTCTCAAGGTTTGCGAGCTAAATGCTATTGTTTCGGTAGATGTCAAAGTAAACGATAGTGAAAAGAAAACATACCTAAGAAAACGTAAGGAGCTTGGACGATGATGATGATTTGACCTTCCTGAAGTCGTAGACTTCACCTCCAAGTAAGTATTCATATTGTTGTATTCAACAACCTAAATGTCTGATTATCTTATGCAAACATACATTCTCCATGCAGTTTGGGAGGTACATGGGTTTTCCCTCTTTAGATACCATGGAAGGGAATAAGAAAAAGGAAGTTGTGTCAATTGGAGATCGAAACATGTTTCTCTAACTTCAACGAGTAGGTATAAGCCAAGCTTTAATAATATATATTTTATTATAACTTAAAAATAGCAGCAATAAATGGCAAATTTGTTTTCTTTGTTTAGATATAGGAAACTGATTTCCTCTGTAAAGCTCAGATTGTTTTTGTATTCTCACAAAATGGATGATCTTTTATCTCATACAACGGATGCAACAAGAAATTGGTCACCGCTGTTTCAAGTTTCTTTTCTCTAGACAGGTACCAAAATATATTAACGGTAAACAAGAGGTTATGATCAGTTACTCAGATTCAAGGAAAGACGCTGGGCGTCTCTCTGCTTCTTGGGAGATATAAAAAGCTTAAGAAGAGCTTGTGAAGGTCTCTAAGCAATATGGAGTGAAGCCAACTATGTTTCAAGGCCATGGTGGCATATTTGGAAGAGGAGGTGGTCCCACTCATCATGCTATAGTGTCTTAGCCACCGGACACAGTTAATGGCTCACTCTGAGTGACAGTTGAAGGTGTAGTCATGGAGGAGTCATTGTATGACAAACTTCTTCTCTCGAAAGATTTATAGGCCTTTGGAGGGAAACTCACTACGTTTTGATTATTACAGTATACTTTATGTATCAACACCGGTGAGAAACATTTTATTCTTGCCAAAGAGAGAGAGAGAGATTAAGAGACACCATGGAGCTACTAAAACAACACCTTAAACCTACCAAGACCAAATGATAAAAGCTGTTTCTTATTACTTCCTACCTACCTAGCCGTACGGTGTGAATGTTGACCTTGCAACAACACAGTTGAACCACCAGCTTGAGTAACAAAGCTTGTTGGAAGGCTAGGGTTTGATCCATGAGTGGAAATGCATGAGCTTTGAATTAATGTCTATGAAGGCTGCATATGGGTTGATTGAACTAGAAAAGATGATGAGACAACACGTTGGTCCTGGTCTTGAATTACTCGAGGAACCATGAATTTGAGGATAAG
Source organism: Eruca vesicaria subsp. sativa (assembly GCA_932364175.1). Taxonomy (NCBI): domain Eukaryota; kingdom Viridiplantae; phylum Streptophyta; class Magnoliopsida; order Brassicales; family Brassicaceae; genus Eruca; species Eruca vesicaria. The sequence continues at coordinate 423,684 of CAKOAT010517376.1, forward strand.
ATCCGCAGAAATGTCAATTTCCAGCTTGAAGTCTTCAATGAGTTCCATTATGTCCATCATTGTAGCAGCATCTCTGTTAGCTTCAGCCTGTAAGCCAACATAGTTTACAAATCTAAATATCAATGACAATATGCAGTTTAACAAGAAACGATTAGTCGAAACAAGCTTTAACCTGTGATTCATATCTTCTCTATTCCTTGACTGGGTATCTGAGATTGATGAACTTTTCCTTCAATAATACCAATGGAGAAAAAAAATTTCTCCATGTTGAAGTAAAACATAAACCGGATTGCCGGAAGATATAAGGCTTTGTTTAGGAGCTCTGTGACAAAATCTGCATAGATGAAAAGAGTACATCATGTGTTAAACGCGCACGCACACACACCCACACACACACACACACACACACAGGCAACAAATGCATTTTAGAAATACAACTTACTTGGGATGGCATCACTGAGACCAAGAGATTGGAAGAGCTTTGGAGCATGTCTGGAGTGAGCAACATGTGAGGCAAGTCGTAAAGTTTGATCTTGTTTAGTTAGCTTCCCCACCAATTCAAAAGCCACAACGAACTGCAGATAAGCCCAAGCCTCGAGCGGTGAATTTTCAACACTAGTAGCTCCCATCATCTTGAACCATCGATGTGACACTTTGGTTGCATCAACGTTGTTGGACCCAAAATCGGGCCCGTTAACTTGAGGTTCGTTAAAGAATTATACAAGCGAGTCCGCTGAGCGTTTGAGGAAGTACAACGAGAACAAGGCTAAGTTTAATGACCTCAATAAGGCCCATGCCCATGTCTTATCATCACGTCGTGATCAACGGACACCACGAGGTCAAAATGGGACCCCGAAGATCGCGGGAACAGTTAATTAGGAAGAAGACTATAAAAAGGAGCTGGCAGAGAGTACAACAGACACGAAAATCCCTAGAGCTATTCACTAATCACATCGACCTCACTCTATAGCTTTCAAGTTTGCTTATTGTTTCTTCTTTTCATTATTGTTTTTGATCTTGTTCATCACCTTGTAAACGAATTTCATATTCAATGAAAGTTCATTTTTGTCAACCGAATTCCGATTGTATCATTGTGTTTAAAAGCATCGTTGCCCACATCATTTGTCTTCCCCTGATTGAACTCTCAATCTCTACAAAATACTGAGTGTGGTTTTTAGGATCTACAAACGTGTAGATCAGGATTAGTAGGGATTACAACACGTGTCAGCTCCTCCAAAAGGGGAACCAAAGGCAGTAGTATAGGCTCTTCTAAACTCAACTCCTCTCTCTCACTAGCTTCCGTGAGTGCTTTCTCGACGTAAGTTATGGTTCAAACATTGGGAGTTGAGTAGAGACTATTATGGTTCTAGAACTTCCTTGATCCAAAGAAAATGTAAGGAATGCTTTAAGTTGAATAGAAATTACGGTTACAAGTCCCACTCTCAAGAGATTTAATTCTCTCTCTCTCTAACAATGATCATCCAACATGATAACTTCCTTACTCTTATCTACCTGAAACTTATATGACTAAGGCTCAGCACACACGCGTCACCAAATTATTAGAGACACTACATGTGCTCTTGTTTACTACTACTAGGTAATGCACACACTCATACCTCATTACAACGTACTACAACGTGTGACTCCAACACCCCATGTGCCTTTGTCTACAACCTTTTGTTCATTACTACCTTCTCGGATACTTCGTCCTCACACAAACTTGCTACCCACGTACTTCTCTTTTAATTGGATTCTTTAGTGAAATGGGTTTTCCTTCGTGCATACTAGTGAATGATCGGAGGTCGAAGAGTCTCATACGTATCAGAGACTTCATTCGGAAATAAAGAAGTTGAGTCCTCAATGTCCCTAAGAAAAGCATCTTCATTAGGCAAATGAGAAGCCACAATATTGTTGATTGGTGCTTCAGGCTTAACATCCAATGATAGCACATTGTTTATTGCAAAGAAAAAAAAACAATAATAATCATGTGACTAAAATACCTCCCTACTGTTATACTTTAAAAGGTCAACCGTTTTGAGACAGTTGTGCTTGTAGCAGAATCAGATATTTAAATTATATAAAAAAATGTTACTAGAGAGACAAGACAATTGTACCAGGTGGTATAGCTGATACTCCAAGAGAAATCCTAGCTGAAGCAAGTTGTACATTGTGTTCTTCAACCAACAACTTGAATGACTCACATTTTGCATTCCTTTCTTCAATTATTGTTTGTTCCCTCAATTCAGTGTCCAAACTAAGCACTTGCAATTCTTTCTCTTTTGAGACAAGTTCTGATGACTGTGTCTCAAACAGCATCTGTTGAGAATCTAGTTGTTCTTTTACCAATTCAAGCTGAGGCCCACATTCGCAATTTTATCAAGGACCGTTGTGAGATCATTCATCTTTATCTCGATCACCGCTTCCAATTCTTTACTATGCGCTTGAGTCCTTTCCCAATGTTTCTTCTCTTCGCTGACCTCATCACGACATCTCTCAAGATCAGTATCCATCTGTCTTGCATGTTCTCGATTACAATCAATCTCATCCTGAGTCTTAAACAGTTCTAAGGACCTTGTCTCAAGCAGATGCTCACATTCAACAAGCTTGTTCTGAACCAATGTGAGATCTTTTGTATTCCTCTCAACTTCCTCATCCAACTGTCTTCTATGAGTTTGAATTCTACGCAAACTCTCCATCTCTTCATTGACCTCATCACGACATCTCTCAAGATCAGCGTCCGTCTGTCTTACATGTTCTCGATTACAAACAAGCTCATCATGAGTCTTAAACAGTTCTAAGGACCTTGTCTAAAGCAGATGCTCACATTCCACAAGCTTGTTCTGAACCAATGTGAGATCTTTTGTCTTCCTCTCAACTTCCTCATCCAACTGTCTCCTGTGAGTTTGAATTCTATGCAAACTCGTCATCTCTTCACTGACCTCATCACGAGATCTCTCAAGATTAGTCACCATCTTTGCTAGCTCTTCACCATTCAAACCAAGCTTAACATGAGTCTTTCTCCACGATTCCACCATCTCACTAAGCTGACTTTCCTTTAACATTCTCTCTGCCTCACACTCTTCTACCAATGTCCTAAGCTGAGACAGTCTCACTTCCTCTACATTAGACTCATCTCGAGAAATCTCCACCTGATTCTTAAGAAAGTTAAGTTCTTTCCTCTTTCCTTCAACTTCTAAACAAACCCTCTCAGATTTCACCTCTAAATCAGCAAGCCGACCTTCTGCTTCTTCAACCACTTTTGCCATTTCCTCAAGTGCAAAGGTTTGATCTTTCAACTCCACCTCCTTGGAATCTAACTCCCTGAACCGCTCGTTTACTTGCCCTTTGACGGATTCCAAATACTCATCTAGATCTTTCCACTGAACACTGAAGGAGGAATGAGCGGTAACCCTATTCAGGGTTTCACGAAGACATTTAGCCTTCACCATACAGTCGTTCAACACATCTTCCATCTTTATCTCATCCATCACCGAAGAGTTTCCAGAAACAGCAAAAAAATCCAACGGGAGAAGAAAACCTAAGTACCCTTCAGGCCAAATCTCAGCCAAAGTTTCGAACTTGAGGAAGATATAAGCAGAAGCAACACAAACCCTAAAACAACAAATTTTCCTTACAAAACGGAAAATAATGAAAATGAATTATAAAGGAAAGATTTTTAGATGAAAAAAATAAGAGAAGAGTGTTTGTATTAAAACCGAAGAGTCTAAATGAGAAAGAAGAGTGTCTGTAAAAGAGAAAGTAAGAACCTTTGTCGGCTTTATGAGGACGACGAGCATCAACAACGGTGTCTCTTTTTCTTCCTCTCTAACAGTTTTAATAGAGACACGTTAACTTTCCCTATTTCTTTGTTTTTCTATATAAAAAGTGTAAGTGTGTAGAGATGACAATGGGCCTAGCCCGTAAAGAACTCTCATAGGACGGTATTGGGATGAAGTTTTCTAAGCCCGCAAATTTGTAGGCCTCGCGGGACGGATCTTTGCGGGACTGGGTTTTTAACAGGATGGGCCGAAACGGATCCGCGGGATTACAAGGACCCACATTTTTTTCTTTATTTTTTGTGTTACCTAAAACCGGGAGAAAGAGTAAGAAGAAGACGATTCATGTGACTTTCCCTAATAAAACTTAAGGAGCACAGACGATGATGATTATTCGAGTTTTGCTGATAGTGATACGAACTCTGGGGATGACGACTACTGCTCTGCTCACTAGTATGATTTCTGATTCCGTTATATCCCACTTGAAAATCTGTTATAAAGCCAATGTTTAAGTAATTATAGTCTGCCTGTAAAAGACTGGTCAATCATTACTCGTCTGCCCGGGAAAAAATTTCAAATTTCAAAACTAGGGTTATTGGATATATCCACACTTCGACTATTCCGTATCACTCAGAATAGAAGCTAACGAACTAATTTTTGTGTTGTACTCTCAGACACAAAATAAAATAAAAAATTAACCATTACTATTCTAAGTGGGAGACTTTTTCTTCTCTTTGTTCTTTGATGTCTGCTCTTTCTATAATGCTAACAAACCATTTTATAGAAAACATCACAAGTTTCATCTTCAACATAGAAATGCAATTTCCATGGTGTACTAATGGAGACTTTAATTCTTGTCATTTAGTGAATTTATTCCATACTTTGACCAAAAAATTAAAAAATAAAGTTATTATTATTTGACCAATTCAAACAAATAATATACTTTAAAATGATTTTTTTTATATTTTATCAATATAAATATCAACATTATTTGGTTTATAAGATTAAGTTAATGAACACGAAGTCTAACTAACAAATCAAAACTCAAATCCAATCAAATATCCAATGTGTGTATTTGTTGCTTTGTACACGTTTCTCAGACCACACAAACTGAACATCTATTTCTTATTCAAATAAAATCATTTTTGACATATGGAAACACTACTCATAATGTTCAAAAAATAGTTCCAACACTAATTTGTATAACAACTCTATAAGATCATTATATTATAATGACATGGACCATTTGATATCATGATATTACATTTTGTTGCCAATAAGAGGGCGTTCAATAAGTTTACCGAAGAACAAACATCATTCAATATTATAGTTCATCCATACGAAAATACGAATTATATCGTCGGCCTTGGCATTTTTGTATTTAATCTTTGAGTATTTCATAAATGAAACTAAGTAGCACGAAAGAAATAAAAAAAACAAAACAAAAAAACAACTAAGTAGCCTAGATGATTTTTTTCTTTCTTGAAACACAAGTAGCATGGTTGAATATTCGAAAGACCAACTACTAAGGACAATTTTATTCTTTTTTTTGTCAAATGGCTATTCCATTACTCAAAGTTGAGGTGATCTTGAAAACCAGACCAGAACTAAACAATCAGAAGTACATATTCCAATGAAAGGATCTGGCTATCTTAACTAATGAATCAGATGATACATTTTCAAAACAAGGAATAAAAACAAGCGAGAACTCCAAGAATCTACTATTTAGCTTCCCCATCGCCCTTAACTCACTGGAAAAATTAGGCCATGCTTCGGGGTCTAGAATCATCAAGACTAGATCCTTACCATCGGTGTCAAAAGCCTGACACGTTGATAGATGTAGCATACACCCCACTGCCCATAAAAAGTGACTCAAGTTCCGAGTGAAGTGGTGAGATACTTTGTAGTTGGTTTTTGGCTCCCATTAATTTTGTTACTCCTAGTGAATTTGTCCATGTCAATCCATAGCCACTAAAGAGTGAGTCATGCATCCCTGATCCATCTACCATGCATCTCTCAGAGGTTTGTGCTTGTTCTGAGTGTTGTGTTTTCGCTGGTTCTTCCTCTCTACGGTTAGCTTTTAACCAAGCATGGCATTCTGACTCAGCATGTCGAACTGTTTTCAATGGGTCCCAGTATATCCCTGTAAATATTTTATCATTTTTTGCTTTCCAAATGTACCATATAATCCACGAGTATAAATCTCTATCTAGGTCAGGATCTTCGATATCATTCTTTCGCCGAAATAGATAGTCCATATTTGTGAAGTGACTTGCGTTGGGGAACACTAATGGAAAATTTGGGATTGCTTCAAGTTCCCAAGTCTGTTGAGCTGGGGGAATTCAAAAATGGCATGATTTATAGTTTCATCCTCTGCGCTACATCTGGGACAGTGGTTATCGTATCAGATACAACGATGTGTCAAGTTTCTTTTCACTGCTAATTGTCCAGATATCAATTGCAAAATATGATATTGATTTTTGGCAGACCTTGTATCTTCTAAGTAAAGGCTTATAATCTGTGTATGTGTTCATGTCTTAAGGTTTGCGAGCTAAATGCTATTGTTTTCCTTTCAAATAATGATTTATGCCACTTTAACTTGAAAGTTCTATAAAAAAAGTATACAAATCTAAATTATTGTTAGATAAACTGTAAGTATATGTTACTTGGCAGTCGAAATACCCAGAGTCTACTCCATTGCTTGATACGATCTTAGAAAGTTTTCTGTCTCGGTCTGAAGCTTGGGACAAAACCAGTCATCACGAAGTGGTAAAGTTTCAAATGAGTTACTAATCTCGAAAGTATGCACTATTTTCTCTACCTATGCATTATAAATAATCTTCATATTACTAATCTCTTCTGCGTTTATAAATTTATCATGTAAGCTCTCTTCCCTTGTCGTTTTTGCAGATTATAGATGCTGCAAACAAAGTAATAAGCAGTGTTGATGACCACTTGTTGTTCAAATTAGAATTTGAAGAAAATTTAGAAACCAATAAATGATGCAGCAAAAATTGAGGTTAAACCAAACATGTTTCAAGCTTACAAGGCTGTAACCCTTTTAGTTTTCGCATCACAAGTCACTCCCTTCCCGCTACACAGATCAGGATCCTCTGAACTCCACTGACTTAAAGCACCATCAGAACTAGAAATTCCACTTCTTAAGCTCTGAAGCGCCTCACTTATCAAACAAAAGGAGCAAAATGGGTTGAAACCCTACAGCAGATTGGGCTGTAATCATAGTTTCGTCAAACAAAATAACAAATTAAGTTACAATTACCTAACCAAGCCGAATAACAATACGAAACAACCCAAAAAACAAATTCAAAGCTTCTCTATTGCGATGCCAACGTATCAACTAAAGATCAATGAATACACGAAAGGCCGACAAAACTGTTGTAAGCAAATCTCTCATAAATCACACTTTAGAACAACTATCATTTCTCAATCTCACAAACAAAAACGCTATATATCGACATGAATAGAGGAATATCGTGATAAGTATCCGGAGGACAAATGAAAAAAAATGGTTTATTCAGATATAGAGAAAAACAATAAAGTAAAAACCCAGTACATTTAAAAACCAGATTTCTTAACCCATTTTTACTTTATCATGGGTCATAAATCAATACCAATTTCTATTTTTGGTTTACCATTTCAAAATTTTTTACACCCTCAAACAAATATCTAAATAAAATCCAGTAACAAACCTAAAAACTAATAATCGTATAACAATATGCTATTATAAATTTCTAGAATTACTACTTGATAAAAATATAGTTTAAAACATTAGATATTATTTTAAATAAATTTCAGGTAGAATAAAAAAGTAATATATTTACTGTCCGTATAAATTGTTAAATTTTAAATTAAAATCTAAAATATTTTCCTTTACAATATTTGAGTTGTATACTAACAAATATCTAAGTTGGGTGACTTTTGAACAGTGAAACTTCTAAGAATACTAATTGTCAATTAAATCATTACACAGATACAATATATAAATACTTCTACATATGAATCCGTTGATCATTCTTATATTAACCTAATCAAACTTTGTAACTTCCATTCTTCTATTCATAGACAATTATATATAACACAGGAAAACAAAAAAAAATATTAAAAAAATAAAGATAAAATCATAATACCAAAATAACACATTGCATCAACAATGTACCTGCGCTATGTCCCATAAGTAATTAATCAGTCGAGTCGGAAAAAAAAAGGTAATTAATCAGTCGTTGCCACCAGATAACCATCTTTTTGATGGGCCTTTGTTTTAACGAGGATTGGGCCTTCATTAGTTTTCTTTTTCTAACGATTATTTTATTTGTATAGAATGTAACATTACAAATAAGATAATAAAGATATAACCAACTGCAAATTTAAATAAAGAAAATACAATATAACACATAGAATAATATTGAAGAAGTTTCATGAACCATCTTCTTCGATATTAAAATTTTCGATGCGATTGTCTTTAACAATCAAAGAGTCGATGAAATTTTGAGTTTTCCTTTGCAATTCTCTTTGTTGTATTACATTGGTCTTATTCCAATTTAAAACTATAGATATTCTTTGGTTTAGAATCCAATATATTGATTCAACCATAAGAAATAAAAATTGGAAACACCAATCTTTGACGATTGTACGAATATCGCCATACAACAAAGAGATAATCTCTTTCACTTCGTATTATTGCTTTTTCCTTAATGTATTCTATGATTTCAGCGATATATTTTGATACCAAATATATTGTATCAAAATATAATTTCTGAAACCTTCTTCTTTGATAGAAAGCAAACTTCTTTTACTGATCTTGAAATCCTCTTCTATATGTTGAATCCATGGTAGTTTCTTTGGTGGAAGTTATTTCCATAACAAATCTATTAAAATTTGTTTCAAACACTGGAACTTCACATAATCACCGAAAACACTTGATTCTTCATTTAATTCAAGTAGATCGGTTGTTTTGTCGTCGATTATGGCCAAAACTGCCATACCGGAGATTATAGCAACGAATTGGAGAAGATAAACTAATACGTTACAAGTAGAATCGAAGAACTTCTCGATTAGAGAGAAGACAAAGGATATAGAATTACCGTGAGACTCCACTGACGCACTTATTTGTGCCTGGGCCCACAAAAAACTGGACAATTACGAGAAGAACACAATCGTCTTCAAGTCGCTATTAACCGCTCTCACCCACACGATCTTTTAAATCTTTCTTGAGAATATTTTGCGAGATTTTTATTTATTTGCTATTTTAATTTTGATTTTTTTCCTTTTTAGATTACTTCTGATAACTGTTAGGTGTGGGCCTTCATTAGTTTTATGTTTTTCCACTATTTTTACTCATTTTCCGACAGAAATTCAAACAAAATTTAAAAATTTATCCGACCGGTTGGTGCGTTCCCGACCAACAATCCAATGCTAATCCCGAGAGAGGTCTGGTCCAGTTTTCACAATACTTTTCGACGATAGTAGTAATATTTAAAAAAATTAATTTGTAACTTGTCTCTTGACCGAGCTATTAGCCCTAACCAGTTTACACTCTACGTCTAAGACAATGCGTTTATCTGACTTATAGGTGCGCAATTCCAAACTTCTAATTCAATTCAAACTTTGATATCCTGGTCTCGGGTCAAGCCAAGACAATAAGAAAGGAATAATTATACAGTATAATTTACTTAGATTAAGTCCAATGGAGAGTTCTCGAAGAAAAATTCTGAAGTATATGTATATATATGTATATATATATATATATATTCATATTTTATTATGAGTATCTTTTTGTCAACTTATTAGGAGTATTTCAAAATCATGAGAACTTCTTTTTCAAAATATCTCATTATATTCATGATTTTAAGATATTTAAAATAAGATAGTAATAATAGTATAATTTAGTACATTTTGAGAACTTTTGTGAAGACCTTTTTTAATCATGTTCTTAGAGAGCATGTTTATTGCATGTCTCTTAGATTGAATCTTTTAACATAATATACGATATGGTCTTTTAGTTTTTAATTTAAAAAAATTAAAAAATGTCATTTAAATAAGAGATATAAGAAACATTTCTTAGTTTTTTCAGTTAAAAACTAAGTGACTGTATTTTATATTATGCTAAAACATGATTATCTCTATTTTTAAGAGAGTTCTTAAGAGATGGGTCCCACAAAAAACTTAAAAGTTAGAGCATCATTATCGCTCGTATATACATGGTCTCTTATGATTAAAAGAAAATCAAAAATACAATTAATTAGAATATACGTCTCTTATTTGGGGCTAAACTAGAGACGTGTTTAGAAGACACGTGTAGGCAAAATAAGAGGAGAGAGGAGGAGCGTCGACGAAACTCTCTCTCTTGATTCCTCTCTCCGGTGGATCCGAAGTTCTCCGCGTCGTCTCCGTCGGTGANGATCTCTCGACGAGACGGTGAAGCTCTGTGAGAGTTGTGGAGTATAGACTTGTGATTGGTGTTTCTATGTCGTGGAGCAGATCGTGTCGTCTATTACCATATTATCCCAGAATATCAGACGGATGAGAAGGTTCGGAGGTTTGGGAAGGTGACGTTCGATACGCTCTCAAAGGTTGCGACTAAGGAAGCTGATGCCGCCACTCAATGTGGGAAATCTCGTGGAGTCGTAACTAAGCCTGGGACTTGTGGTCAACAACTCAGTACCACGGTAACCATCTCTTCTTTGATTTTTTTTTATTAGCTTTTGAGTTTGACGAAGTTTATTTAGAAACATTCACTCAAATAAGTTTGTGATTTGGATTGGATTCTTGAGTAGGAGAAAGAAACAAAAGAAATGTATTGATGTTGTGTTGCTTCCTCTGAAGTCTGAACTATAGATGTTGAGTAATAGATGAATGAACAACGATAATGACTGAAATGCAGGAACTAGTGATTTTGGTTTAGTGTTTTTGGAAATATATAGTCATTAAGACACTACTGACGTTGCTTAACTGTTGAATCTGAGCGGCATGTTCTGATACTTCAGTCTTCTATTCTTTGCTTTCTTGAAATAGAGATGTAGAGAGTAATGATGATAAATGAAAGGCCATAATTGTATAAAATGCAGGAAAAATGTAAATGACTTAATGGAACTGCAGCAAAGGGTATATGTGCGTAGAAAGAAGAAGAGGAGATAGAAGTGGAGGTGTACAATCAAGGGATGACAAAGACAGAGCTCTGCAACAAGTGGCAAGAGACAGGGGCATGCCCCTACCGTGACCACTGCCAGTAGCCTCAGCCTCAAAGGAGTGAAGCCTGACGTTGTAACCTACACTACAATGATCTGAGGCTTGTGTAGTAATAGATTAAAGCATGAAGCAGATGCCCTGTTCAAAAAAAGACGAAACAAGATGATCCACGAGAGAAGACGAGTGGTAGAACAACTCTCTTCCCATTAAAGCATCTGTGAGGTAAATTAAGTTATTAAATTCTGATGTTACATATATTTTGATTTTATGTATTGGTGGAACTTTGTGTTTGAGCTCCGTGAACAAACAAACTTGTGATGAGCATTGTTTTACTTTTGATTTGGTTCTTAGCCAGACTTCTTTCTTTTACAATTTTGCCAGGCTTAATTTACCTCCTAAACGTAAAACAAATGTTTACTCATATAATTTTTTTTAAGAACCCACAATTAAGAAATCTGCAATAAACCACCTAAATGTTCAAATATCTTTCTAAGTTTCTTAATTCACTTTTACACTTTAAAATCTATTAAAAATTAACTAAGAGACCCTTCAAGGGGTTTAGGGATAATGATGCTCTTAAGACTCTTAAACTTCTTCTCTAAGAGCTTAATTCTTACCCTGTTTGTGGACACCATTAACACGTGGTAGCCTATTATTAATTAACTTTTAATTTTAGTTTATTTTTAAATGAGATAAAAAAGAATTAAGAAACAGATTTTTAGGATTAAAGATTTATAATGTTATAAGAGACCCAATGTAAAAGACCTGTAATAAAGATGGTCATGTGAAATCGACAGTGAGAAATGTGGTCTCAATAACAGCATCTCTTTTTAGTGCATTTATTCAATTGAGAAATGTGGCCATCACGTTGACAAAAGAGAAGAATGTTTAATAGAAAGACTCAATACCAATCGATATTGTAAAATGGGCTTTTTCTTGAAGGATTTGCATGTAAAATTTTTTGCATGTAAATTTTTTTGTTGCTAACTGAATATCCTGATCCTATCTAGGTTGTTCAAACTAGAAATCGAAGTGAATAAGAATGCTGCCATAACGTCACTATGTGGCTTATTTATAATGATCTTCGATCTCCGATACTGAAGGATTTGCATGTAAAATCTCCAATGACTGAGTTTCTAATGGCAGAATTCACATTTGTGAACCTTTTATCACCTGAGCTAGAAGCTCCGATTAAGATATAACTTATACAGCTTAACATTTTACCAAAACAGAAAAAGTTATAACTTATACTTAAAACTCTTTTATTACGCCTCCAGCAGAGTCTTCTCAGTGCACACGATGAAGTCAATTCATATATATATATATAATATTTATTCAAAATTAGCATACAGTTTTAAAATATTCTGTACCTAAAAAAATTTGACACGACTAGGGTGCGTTTTTGATTAGTTAAAGTCAGTTCAATATGATTGTTTTAATTAATTTGATTTAGAAAAATATGTCAAAATTAATCGAATAAAACTACAGTTTGATTTTATTAGATTATGGATAGTTTTTTTTGTTGCTTACCAAAAGTAACCAATATTTTTTGTTTAAATTATAAAAAATAAAATGTAATTTGGTAGATGTTTTCAATGATTCAGCTTTTCTTGTATGTTTTGATTTAGTTTAGTATAGTTTCATATAGTTCAGTCTAAGAAAAATACAGTCGAAAAAGATTGAATTGGAAACTGATTACATATTAAAATATTGCCTGTCAGTACATTTTGAGTAACAGAACCACAATCTAAACCTAAAATCTCGAATGGATTCGGTTCAGTTATATAGCTCATCCCTAGTTACGCACGTGGTATTCACATAAGGTTTAATATTTTGTGTTAAAGATATATTTTAACATCATATGACATCTAGTCAAGAAAATGTTAATTTTATTTGCATTATCTAAATAATATTGAATAATGATAGTAGTATATAAAATATATTAACATAGACATGTTGTTTTGTGTCGTGTAAAAGGTGACCAAGTGAGATAAATAGACCAAATATATTTGAAGTCTGAACTAATGAACACGTACGCTGCGTAGTTGACTATAAACAATATGAAGAATCTCCTTTTGGAAATCCCCAAATGCAAAGAGGCCGGACCAAAATTTGTTGCTCTACAACACCTTACAGGTTTTGGTGATCTCTTATAGGAATGGACACGGATCGGATATCCGGGTTTTTGAAAGTATTTGTGATTTGCTTCGAATGTTACGGATATCTAATTTTGGTATTTATTTTGCTTCGAAAAATACGGATATCCGGAAAAACGAATATCCAGAAAATAAATAAATATTTACGGATATTTACGAATATTTACATATATATCATCACTTTTGATTAATACAAATAATCTTAAATTTTTATACAAATTTGCTTTGCGAAAATATTTTTTTGCATGATATATAATATAAAATTAAAAGAACTAATGAATTTACATATTTTATTAATTTTAAATTTAAGTTACAATTATAATAACACAAAATTTAAGAAAAACAATTAATTGTCATAAGTTTTTCTCTCTTTATGTAATACTTTTATATGAGTAATAATGTGAATAGAATTATTCAAAATCATGTGCTAAAATAATAATTATATAATTTTATACATTTAAAATTTTAAATATAATATAATCAAGATATACATATATTTATATATTTTTGGATCAGATCGGATATCCGCTTCCCAAAATTTTAATATTTGTGATTTGCTTCGATTTAACCGGATATTGATTTTTAATATTTGTTTTGATTCGAAAGTTTATAGATATCCGGAATTTTTGAATCGAATCGAAACGAATAATGAGTCGAATCAAATTTCACAGATAAAATGTCCAGCCCTACTTTTGTTGTCTGGGAGTATATGGTTGCTTTATTTGACCGTCATAAATTATAATCATATTTATTTTAGAAACGTAGTATTGTTATTAATTGGCTGGACCACTGAGATCAATTAATATATACATTTTCACTTATCAATTGGCTTTGCACTATCATAATCATAATTTCGTAATCATGTTATTTAAAACTGTAATATGCGGCAATTTGCTTAATAATACTACTGTTTAGAGTGGAACACAAATTTTGTTCCTAGTTAATTAAGAACCACTTGCGGTTCAGTTATTAACTAGTTATACTTTTTAGTGTCCCACACCGCGTTTTTCCCAAAATTCGAATGTTATAGAATTGAATTGACTAGTGTGAAATTCTCTAACCAAAAGACCGAGAAATTAGTCCCACGAGGCTACGACGAGGACATGAACTTCCTTACACGGTTTCGTTTACTAGTTTACATAGTAGAAACAAAGATTAAGAGATGGTATATACAAAACTACTAAAGAGAACACCAGTATAGAACACCACCATATTTTGTTATCATGTCGCTAGTAAGATAAAAGAAGTCTAATATTTAAATATAACCAGCTCAGTAGCTCACAGGAGAATAATTTGACATGATTATTTTATCTTACAATTATATGTACAAGTGTATTTTAACATAGTATTGAGAAACGTTAGCAACAAAATACACTATTTCTATTTTTTTTCTTTCTTTTATATACTTATTTGACAGAAATGTTCGTTTCAGTGGAAAAAGTGCAAAAACCAAGAATGCTTACTGATGATACGAAACAGAAATAGAACAAATTATGTCGACTGACAAATAATTAACTAGTAGGCACTAGTTATCATGATCGGAACAGAAAAATCTGAAATGCGCATAAGTTGGAAGGACAAAAAATTCTATAACCAAGAACAAGGACATATTCAAAGATGGCAGGATTCATACGTAACGCCGTGCGTATATCACATTGTAATTGTAATTTAGTATGTAATATATAGAGTTTCTCAAAAAAAAATAGAGTATGTATATACATAATTGCTAACAATGTCATCAAGAAAATGCATATAAACTCCTTCCTCAAAAAATATATCTATGTTTTTTTTTTTTTTGGTCAAATAAAGAAAAATATATCTATGTTGTGAATACGATTAAACAATAATATGTCGACGTATTCAAAGATGGTCCACATACACATGAGTCATGAGTAACGCCGTGCCTATATAACACACGCTTAAATATCAGTTCAGTTATGTTATACAATAGTATATTTATTTATACTTCTAGTAGTGTTACAAAAATGTAGAAGATAAGTCGTGAGTACGATGATCTAACCGATACGCGGACGTATTCAAAGTTGCCCCACACGGTAGTATGTCTTATAACTCAGAGAAAATGTTAAATTGACTTAGAAAAATCTTAACTGCGTATTCTAAAGGTCCAATCTCAAACTTGTTCTGAAGAAAATCTAATAATTACGTCATATTTTATTTATCAATTAATACATAAAACTTTATATATATAGAAGACAGATAGGCAAAGAGGAGACATTACTAGACACACAATTCTTCTTTTGTCTTTAACAGGTCTCTCTTTTTGCCGCCAGAAGAAGATAACAGCGTTTGACGAAACTTCTTCAGAACGTAACAGTGTAAGTATCTCCCCAACCGAAACCATCTTCCCTTCTTGTCTCTTGTCTGAATAATTACTTTTATTTTTTACAGGTAGCTTTAATGGCTTTATCTTTTGGGTACTTACAAAGAGGCAACAGTTTCAAGAAAGATTCACAAGAGTGTGAAACACCGAGACTTCCGAAAAGCCCAGTAAAAATGTATCTGGAGAAGACTTTATCGTTCAAAGATTTGGTCGAGAAGGGGAACAAATACAAAGATGAGAATTTTGGGGTCAAAACGAGAAAATGTGTGAACTTGAAGGGTCCTAAACCAGATAACATGGTTCTTGAGAGGAGTCTCTCGTTCACAAGTCTAGTCCAGATAGAGCACAAGAAAGAAGAAGACTCGTCTCCGAAACTTACGAACAGGGGTAAAATGAGAATCTCTGGGAGCTTAACGGCGTTAAGTTTACCACGGCCGGCGCCGTTTTGGTCTCCGAGACCGTCGACGGAGCTTGACGCTGCTGCGGTTACGTTACAAAAGGTCTACAAGAGTTATAGAACGCGTCGAAATCTTGCTGATTGTGCAGTAGTTGTTGAAGAGTTATGGTACGTCAAGTTAAAACTTAAACAAGTTAATCTTTACACAAACCGGACATGTGATATGATTATATGTGTGTGTTTGGTTTAGGTGGAAAGAATTGGAATTGGCAGCGTCAAAACCGAACCGAACCAACCAGACGGCTATGTCAAGGTGGGCAAGAGCTGGAACAAAAGCAGCAAAGGTAATTTACTAAGAAATTGGACACATTTAATTTATTACATAGTTTTTTTTTCTTACATAGTTAATATTATACCTTTATCATAATTTGATTGTATGTTTTATAGGTAGGGAAAGGCTTGTTGAAAGATGAAAAAGCCCAGAAACTAGCTTTGCGACATTGGTTAGAAGCTGTAAGTTTATGCATTATTTAGTTTACTTTTGTGTATGAAGATTATACTTTGATATATAATAATGTTTTTTTTTGTTTCTATAGATTGATCCACGTCATCGTTACGGACATAACTTACACCTATACTACGATGTTTGGTCAGTAAGCGAGAGTACTCAGCCATTTTTCTTCTGGTAAATTTCACACAAAGTTTGTCTTAAAATTATTTCAAATTGTTTCCTTTAATTAGCTGAGCTGATTTGATGGCAAACCTTTTAATTGATACCAAAGGTTAGACATTGGAGAGGGCAGGAAAATGAATCTCACCAAATGTCCTAGAACACTTCTCCAACGACAATGCATCACTTACCTTGGTCCGGTACGTATTCATTGAAATTCGGTTAATTCCGGTTATCAGATAACGGTACCCAAATTTAATTTACGGTTATATTAACAGAAAGAGAGACAAGCATACGAAGTTGTAGTGGAAGGAGGGAAACTAGTCAACCGACAAAACAAGAACCTCGTTGAGACCATCGATGGAACAAAGTGGATCTTCGTGTTAAGCACGACAAGAAAACTCTACATTGGTCAGAAGGAAAAAGGACGGTTTCAACATTCGAGTTTTCTCTCCGGCGCCGCCATTACTGCTGCCGGTAGAATAGTCTCACACGGTGGAGTTGTAGAAGCTGTTTGGTCATACAGTGGTCATTATCGTCCAACAGAAGAGAATTTTCAAGAGTTTATCAGTTTTTTAAAAGAAAACAATGTGGATCTCACTAACGTTAAGGTGATTATTATAAAGATAAAAGAATCACTAAATTTAGCTTAAGTACATATTATATTGATGGATGGCTAAACTTTGGTTTTCAGCTAAACGCGACTGACGATGATAAGTATACGGTCACTACTTATGGAAGCACTAAACCGACGAAATTCGAAGGTCGAGATGAAACCAAGGTTGAACCGCCGGTAGAGGATTCCGTAGAACAAAAACGTTTTATGTGCAAGTGGAGTACCGGAAATGGGCCTAGGATCGGGTGTGTGCGGGACTACCCTATGGATTTGCAGATCCGGGCGCTTGAACAAGTCAACCTTTCTCCTCGTGTTGTCAACGGAAAGATGGGATTATTTGGCCCAGTACCTTCGCCAAGACCTAGTCCAAAGATTCGTGTCTCTCCTAGACTATTTTCCATGGGTCTTCCAAGTCCGAGAAACTAGTCTCTCATTTTTGTTCCTGATCTGATCATTCATGCTCTTTTTGTCACCTCTGATCTTGGGTGATTCTTTAACTGGAGTACAACTTGTATCCATCTCAAATAATTTAATTTTACATAATATCTAAGGTTGTAGTAAATTTTGTTTACTTTGTAACACCCGCTTCAGTATCATTATTTTATTTAAAGGATTAATAATATAAGTAACTGTTACACGTTCGGAAAATATAAAATTATACATAATTGGTGTGTGGATCCGTTTGAGTTCAAAGAACAGTGGATCTTTAAAATGATGTGTGGATCTGTTTGAGTTCTTTAGCTACTTGCATCATTTTAGGTCTGTCTTCATCACTCTCCTCGCAACAGCTCAGAGCAAGTGCAATACACGATTCAAGCTTCAGTTTTTGAGCACTTGTGATGTCTTTCATTATCATTGGATCAATTACTTCATCGAGTTTTCTTTTCTCATATAAACCTTTTACATAGCTAATAATACCTTGGGAGTCGTCGCCACCAGAGCTAGTGGAGACGAGAGCTGGTTTGCTAGTGAGAAAAACCATCAACAAGACTCCAAAGCTGTACACATCTGTATATTCTGTCACAACTCTTGTGCAAGCGTACGATGGATCAAGGTACCCTAGTGATCCTATCACCGAATCAACTTTTATTCTTGATTTTCCCACTGGGAGAGTTTTGGACATTGAGAGATCGGAAAACTTGGCGGTCAAGTTCCTGTCCAAGACAAAGTTTCTTGGCATAACAACTCTATGTATGATGATCTTTGGGAAGGCCATGTGAAGATAAGCCACAGCATTTGCAATCTCCTTGGCAATCTTCAACCTTACACTACATGGCAATATAGATTCCTCCCCATCAACCATAATACCTCCTCGCTCATTCAGAACCCCATGTTGTGCATTTTCAAACACGATAACGGGGAGGTTAAACTCGAGACAGCAGCCAGATAGTCTAAGAAAGTTGTTGTGGTTGCTCATCTTAGCAGACAAAACAATGTCATTGTAAACCTGCCCCACGCTGTCTCCTGTAATTTTATACTCCAAGAATCTTTTGATCAAGTAAGACTTGTCTTGGATGATACCTTTATACCAATTATGGCTCCTCTTATTGGTGACAAGACAACTGGAATGGAAGTTATTGGTGGCTTGAAGGATCTGATAAGAAGAAAAGCTGCGTGTAGGAACTGATTTACCGTTGCAATCAGCGATAAGTTCTTTTAGCAAGATGCTTCCACTCTCCAAGAACCACTTGTCTTCCATGTTCCTAGAAGATCGATATCTCAGTTTTCGTTTCAGCTTTTTTCCCCAGCAATTCCATTTAAAGACCACTGATTCGAGGCAAAAAATGTTAGATTTTCCTCTTCGAATATGAAAGACGACCTTACATCTGAATGCATAAAAGATATGATGAATACCTTTCCAAGGTTAAAACTAGGGATAAAATGGCAACCCTTGACCTTTTGGTAGGTACTCAAGTCGCATTGAAGGCAGACACGTCTTATGATGTTGAATGACTTCCCTCTCTCATAAAGTGCACAAAAACTATGGATGTAGCTAGATAAAAACTGAAATTAGTTGAATATAAAGAATAAAATAAGTGGAATGAAATGTGGATATTAAATCAACTACAAATGGCAGACATTTATATCTCGTAAGTGTAGTAATATATAGATTATAGATTATATATTGTACATTGTATTTATAGATTTATCGTATAATTTTTTAGGTATGAATATTCATATATCTATTTAGATTCAGTTAGTTTATTCGGATTTCAGATTTTTAGAGTTATAAATTTAAATCCTATTTGAATATTTACAAAATTTAGTTTATATTTGGTTAGAATAATTTTGGGTTCAATTTAGATTCGAGTCCGGATGTCCATTTTAATTACATATTTTCAACGAAAATTCAAATATACATAAATCCTTAAAATCCAAAAATAAAATAATGTAAAATATAAAAATTTGATTCGTATAGGACTAAATATTTAAATTTTCTTTAAATTTAGTTCATGGATAAGAAAAAATAAATATTATTAGTATTTTGAATATTTATTGTTATTTAAAATATTTACTTGTGATTATGTTGATAATATTTAGATATTTTCATATTCCTAAATATCTAATAGATATATAATTTAAAATAATTAATATATTTAAATATAAAATTATGAATTAGATACTTTTATATCCAAAATAGTTTAGTTTATATTAGATCCGAGTCTGGTTATTCGGGTATTAAAATTTTAGATCCATCTAATTATTTATTTAGTTTTAGTTTTTGTTAATTTATTTTTAAATCTAATTCGGTTCGGTTCATCGGATCCATATATTACCCATACTTACTTTCTTCTACTAATATAAAGAAAAATAAATGTAAAACATGGTTTATTTAACATTCATAATCATTAGACTATACTTTAAGAATAACAAAAATGATTGGACGTTGTGTCAATATTGTTAGACATGTTACAAAATTAGTTTATGCTATTATAACCAATAACGTGTATTTTCTTATAAAAAAATCTTGGAAACTATAGTAAAAACACTATACAATCGAGCGAAAATGGCTAGAATTACGTGTAAAATAATGTGATCTCTTCACTCGACATCTGAATTCTGTTTTCAACCGATATCACGAATTTAATTTCCTTTAAAAAAATTTCTGATTTTTTATTTTTTCTAGTAATCTAATTATATTTTTATTTGTTGGTATGTGTAAGGGGTAAAACTCACTCTCTAGTTTAGGTTAGGTTTAGATTGGGGAAAAGACAATCGTGGGCTAAATCCTGTTAGAACTTAAAGAATGAATGTGATTATATTTGATGAACAAGAGTTACAAAAATGATTAAAATAAATACAAAGAAGTCACTTGAATGATAATGTATGTGAAAATTTGTAAAGAGCGTGAATAATAGTGAATCGAAATCTGGCCACTTGCTTCGATCTCCCCCTCCTCTTTTATAGCTCTTGATGATGTTCCAACGACCTCAGCTAACCTCCGAGATTTGCTCCGTGAGTTGAGGGATTCTCAACAGTCTACTTTTGACTGGGTCCTATGCGTCCATCCTGAGCTAGTCCTACTAGCTCTCTGTTGATGAGGTCTGGAGCTCTCCTCCGTGACCTGTTTTGGTGACGTTCTTTCCTTAGCAAACAGCCTCCGGCTTCTTTCTAACTCTTTTCTCAAGATGTAATTGCTAATGGGCTTTATAAGAGCCCATTATCGGTTACTTTTATTCAGGCCTGTCAACTTCAGCTAACGGGTCATATTTGGGCCCAACAGTTACCCCCAGCTTTCGAGATGAGACCTCTTTTCTCGGAAGCTAAAGCTTAACCGCCTGATATCTACCTCTTTCGTTGAGATAACGATTATTTTATATTAAACTTGAAGATACGCGTGACCTTAATCGAGCGATCCCGATTTTCGTTTGGTAAGATCTACGGCTCTCGTTAATATATTTGAACAGTTTCGTCCCCGATTTTCGAGACACGATGTGATATAAAGCTGTAGTCATTAACTGCAGCTTTCACCACTACTCCACGCCTTGATTCGGTTTCCCAGGTAACTGTCCAATTTCCTCCTTTAACTTATAGTGGTTAGATTTTTTTTATTTCTTGTTTTCGTCACGATTCTCTAAAACCCTCTGATTCGAAAGTTCTAGTTTCAATCCGAATTTCTTTTTCGCTCTCATTCTATCCTTCGGCTCCTTTCTCGGTTAACATGACGCGACCTAAGGAAGGTACCGGAGACACTGAAATTTCTTCTTCTGGTGTCCGGCTTATGAAGGTTAAACAGGAGATCGGCGAAACGATGAAGAAGAATGAGAGGAGTAAGAAGATTAAGGAGTCGATAGCCTCAAGAGTCTCGAAACGATCTAAGAAGAACGACGGCTCGAGTGGAAGCGTCCCTCTTGGTTCTCATGTGGCCTCCTCTTTAAAGGGCCAGGATGTGGTCAATCTCATGGTTCAAGCCGGAGGTCTCAAAGATTTAGCAAGAGCTTGTAAATCCGATGAGACCCCGGAAACTGCTCCGGAGGGATGGTTCTGTGTTCATGAGAAGTACATTACCAAATGTCATCTCAGGTTCCCGCTTCCCGATCTTTTGTTGGATCTCCTGGATCACTACCAGTTAGCCCTTTCTCAGCTCTGTCCTTCGGTAATCCGAGTGATAAATGGTTTTATCACTAGGGCTAGAGAAGAGGGGGTTGCCGTTGGTATTCGTGACCTGATGAGCCTCTACACGATCAAGGAGAGCGCTTCAAAAGATGGTGGTATCGGTACCTACTATCTACCTTGTCGACCCAAGCTAGGTCTCTTTAAGTTCTCCGGCAGTGATGACGACTGGAGGAAGAAGTATTTTTACCTTAAGATGGACCCTTTGACGGTTCCTGAGGGTCGTACCCTAAGGGTTACTTGGTCTGATGCTTCTGGTTAGAGTCTCTAGGGATGCGTTCGTATGGTTTGTTTTCTTTTGCGCATTTCATTGATCGTTGATTCTTTTTTTTTGCAGACATAGACGATCCCGAAAAGCTTACTAATAAGTTTACTAGAGCTCTGTACCGCAAACTGAAGCAGAGTCCTTGCACGTGGGAAGCTTTCACTACTTCGCGTATAGGATCGGCTAGGTTTCCTGATCGATACGGAGCCTCATTTCTGGAACCCACTCCTGCTGCAGGTTTAGAAAGTAAGCCGGTTTTATCTTCTTCTTTTTTATCATATTAACTATCCATTTGGAATCGTTTGATTTTTGAATGAGTTTTTGTTGATTCAGTTTCCGAAGGTAACTCAATCGTGTCTATCTCGACGGAAGCTAGTACCTCCGAGACCGAGAGAACTCAACAAACTAAGATGCCTCTCCAACCGTCTTACCGCTCTCATGGAAAAGCAGCTAAAGTAGCCAGTTCTTCTCGAGGGAGTGAGAAGAACCAGGGGGCTCTTTTCTTAATCAGGTGCGAGATGTTCTTGACGATGGGGTTTCTATCCCGATCAAAGATGTTGCTTCTGTCGATGTGCCAAAGGTCCAGGAGTCTGCTCCCAAATCTAATGTTCATGCCAAGGAAGCCGACCCTCAAGTGATCAAGGAGTCTTCCGAGATCGAGCCTCCAAGACCCAAGAGGTCCCGTGTTGACCAGGTGGATAGACCGTCTAGGTCCTCTTCCTCGTCTTCCAGGGGAGGAACCATGGGATGGAGTTTCACCCATTCGAAACCTGGTTCTGTCCTGGAAGATCCTTGGGGTTTGGCCACTTTGATGAGGCATATGAAGAGGACCGGCTGCTCTCTTCCTGCAATCAACAACATGACTAACCGAGAGGAATATGTGGAGGACGCTCATTGCATGGGTCAGGTGAGGGATCTCGATTTTTTTTATTTGTTCCTTCTAGTGAAGTCGTCGATTGATGGTTCGTTTGGTCCTTTTTCAGCTAGCTGGGGCTATTAACCGAGCTCAATTGAGCTTAGAGGACACGATTAACAACGCTCCCAGAGCAGGGGAGTTAGCCCAGGTGACCGAATGGTGAAGGCTACCAAAGAGGAGCTCGATCAATCTCGAGCTAGAATCGCCGAGCTTGAAGGTGTCGTGGAGAGGCTTGGCTCGAAGGCTGACATTCAGGCCGGGAAGATCGAGAGTCAAGTTATTGATATCCAAGTGAAGGGAAGGAAGATAGCTGAGCTGGAGGCTGCTCGGAAGGTCGCTGAGCGACATGTTCGAGAGCTGATTACCTCGTAGCAGATCAGCCAGAAGAACAAGGAGGCTGAAGTCAAGCTAGCTATCCGTCAAGGGAAGAAGGAGGTAGCTGAAGCTTACAACAAGATCTTGATTTCTGTCAAGGAGAAATTTGCCAAGAAGAAGGAAGAGGTTAGCCTTCAGATTTATGCTCAGGAACTTCAGGCTAATACTGTCCTTCTTGAGGAAATGTTGGCTAATGAGATCAAGAGTGTTGATGAAGAGTATCAGCGACTGATGTCGTTGATTCCTGAGGCTACCGCCGCGTATGAGAAGGCTCAGGTGTCAGATTTTTCAGTAAGCAAGTTGTCTCTGCCTCAGTTCTCGGAGAGCTCAGGTACCTTTGAGATCAACATATTTAATCCGTCCTTTTCTGGAGGATATGGTTCTAATTTAGGTCTGGTGAATCTGGCTTCAGCTCTAGTTGAAGCAACCACAGGTGATGGTAAGAAGGAGACGGGTGATGGATCCTTAGCTAAGGAGTTGGTTCCAAGCGAGGAAGAGAAGAATGAGGGGAAGGGTGCTGATGAAATGGAAGTCTAGACGTCATTCTTTTCTTTTTCTTAAAATTATGTCTTTGTGTTTTTCCAGACTTTTCGCCTACTAGGCTTTCTTCTTTTGTTAAGACTCGTGATCTGAGGAGGTCTTTAAACCTTTGCTTTGTTTAAGATCTTTGAAATTAAATAGCCTGGGGAGGCCTTTAAACCTTTATTTCGTTCTGGTTTTGCTCTTAGTCGTTTGCCTTGTGAATGTTTTCGTTTCTTTTTAACTAGAATCGAACTTTCTTGCTAAGGGTTTTGTCGGCGTTTCGATGAATCCCTTAGTACAAATTCAATTGTCTAAGTATGAGTCTTTATTTCTTTGAACAAAGAATTCTAGATCTGGCTAGTAGCAGGTCCCGCTGATAACAGGTTCCGTCATTTCTCTACGCGATGTCTCGAGGTTAGGTTTTCGGGACCTGATTTTACTCGGGACCTCTTTTTAGATATCGATCGTAGCTAAGGATTCTGAGACTTCCGGTTGGGCTCTTAAAGAACCCGGATTCGTTCCTGAAGGATTTCGAGACCTTGGATTTTGCACAGGATTTTAAAACTTTGATTCTTGTTAAGGATTTTAAGACTTGGAATTGAAGTTCATGTTTGTCGACACCTGACTTGGATGGTAGGGTTTTAAGACCTTAGGTCCGGGTTTTCCGGGACCTGATTTCGCATGAAAGATTTTAGGACCTTGGGTCTGGATCTGTCAAGACCTGATTTTGTTAGTAGGATTTTAAGACCTTAGGTCCGGGTTTGTCGGGACCTGATTTTATTCTTAGAGTTTTAAGACCTTAGGTCCGGGTTTTTCGGGACCTGATTTTACTTGTAGGGTTTTAAGACCTTAGGTCCGGGTTTGCCGGGACCTATTTTTACTTGTAGGGTTTTAAGACCTTAGGTCCGGGTTTGCCGGGACCTGATTGTACTTGTAGGGTTTTAATACCTTAGGCATGGGTTTGCCGGGACCTGATTTTACTTGTAGGGTTTTAAAACCTTAGGTCCTGGTTCGTCGTGACCTGAACTTATTTGATAGAAACATGAGATGTTTGAATGTAGATGTTTTTATTAATAACTTTGATGGAATACATAATAATCATGGAGCTAATAGCTTGAGCTGGGTGTTCTGGACACATGCCCCCTTTGGATGTAAAGATGAGTGTGTAGAGATGAGTTTGGGGCTGTGCTCATGAACGAGCTGCCTACGTATCCAGTCAAGGGATCAAGTCTGACGTAGTTCGATGAATTTTAGGTACCTAATGGTAGTATTTTTTGAGATTCATGGCATTCCATGATCGGATTTCGGGTACCCCGGTTCAACCTTCATGAGTCTGTAAACGCCTGGTCGTATCACGTGGATGATTTGGTAGGGGCCTTCCCAATTGGTCCCTAGCTTTCCGGCGTTCGGCTCTTTGGTATGGTTAAAAACTTTTCTGAGTACCAGGTCACCTACAACGAATTGCCGGGACCTGACGTTGGAATTGTAATGTCGAGCCATTGCTTGCTGATAGTTTTGGATGCGGAGCAAGGCTCGATCCCGTCGTTCCTCGATGAGGTCGAGGTGATCTGATAAGAGCTGATTGTTAGCTTCAGGATTTGTCATACAGAGCTCTCGGCGGAGGCTCCCTGTGATGGTTTCGGCTGCGACGACAGCTTCCATCCCGTAGGCTAGGGAGAAAGGGGTTTCTTTCGTAGCTCTTCGTGGGGTGGTTCGGCATGCCCAAAGCACTTCGGGTAACCTTTCGGACCACGAACTTTTATCGATTCCAAGGCGTTTCTTGAGGTTTGCTAATACCGACTTATTAGCAGCCTCCGCCTGGCCATTTCCCTGAGGGTATCGTGGTGTTGACATGGTGAGGCGAATTTTCCACTTGTCGCAGAAGTCTTTAAAGTCGTTAGATATGAATTGCGACCCATTATCGGTTACGATTTTGTATGGGACGCCGTGGCGGCAAATGATGTCTCTCCATACGAGTCATTCGGTTTCGACTTTAGTTACCTGTTGGAAGGCCTCAGCTTCTATCCATTTTGTGAAGTAGTCTGTTAGGACTAGTAGGAAGCGTAGCTTCTGCCTTCCTGTTCCTGATACGACTAGCGGTCCTACGATATCCATGGACCATCTCATGAATGGGTATGGGGCGGATATCGAGGATAATTTCTCTGATGGTTGGTGTATAAATGGTGTGTGCCTCTGACATCTGTCGCATGAGGACGAGTAGACCTCACAGGCAGCGATAATGGTGGGCCAGAAATAGCCTTGCCTTTTGATTCGGATAGCTAAGGCTCTACCACCAGAGTGGTTTCCACAGGAGCCATCGTGCATTTCTTTCATGAGTTTAATAGCGTCGAGGCCGTGGACGCATCTTAGGTAAGGTCTCGATACGCTTCGTTTATAAAGGATAGATTCCATTATGCAGTATCTTGCGCTTATTGCTTTAAGTTTTCGAGTTTCCCATTTATTGGGGGGGGGGACCTTGTCCTCCGATATATACTGCATGATTGGGATTCTCCAGTCCTCTCTTCCTATGATTTTGTCGTGAAGGGACAAAGGAGGTCCCAGTGCTGGATCAGGTTCCCGGGTGTTGTTACGGCCGGAGGTTGTGCCCCCGGGGGTATTCCTTCGGCTAGGTTCCCTGGGACCTGGATCTGGAGGAATATTTTCAGGTATGTCGTTAAGTTCCGGGGTTGGGATAGTGTCTTCGGCTGAAGTTTCAAGTTCAGGGGAGTATCTCGTTCTGCGAGTGTTTACTCTGAAGACAAGTGGGCTTGGAGGCTGGGTCGTGCCCCCGGTGGTGTGCCTTTTGAATTTGCGAGTTTTGGTTTTTGGAAACCAGAACGTTGTTAGAACTTGGGTTGCTGCTGATTCGGAGCAGCTACCTTCTATTTGCTCTTTCGGTTTGCTATTGATCTCAGCTTTGGTAGCTATGTCGATGCTTGGTTTTTCGATTCCTTCTACAGGTATGATTCGTTTTACTAGGGGGTCTGATGTGGACGCTAATGCAGCCAACGCATCTGCTGAAGAATTCTCTCCTCGTGGGATTCTCGTTAGCTCGAATTTGCTAAACTGTTTAGTGAGGCTTTGTACGACTTCGAGGTATGCCCCCATTCTTTCGTCCCTTGTTTCGTACTCCCCATGAAACTGGCTAGCTACCAACTCTGAGTCACTGTAGGCATTTAGCTCTCGGATTCTGAGGCTTAGGGTGAGTCTTAACCCTGCAATTAGTGCTTCATATTCGGCCTCGTTATTTGAAGCATTAAATCCGAGCCTGTAGGATTGCTCGATGGTTAGGTTTAGTTTACTCACTCTCTAGTTTAGGTTAGGTTTAGATTGGGGAAAAGACAATCGTGGGCTAAATCTTGTTAGAACTTAAAGAATGAATGTGATTGTATTTGATGAACAAGAGTTACTAAAATGATTAAAATGAATACAAAGAAGTCACTTGAATGATTCGAGAATGATAATGTATGTGAAAATTTGTAAAGAGCGTGAATAATAGTGAATCGAAATCTGGCCACTTGCTTCGATCTCCCCCTCCTCTTTTATAGCTCTTGATCATGTTCCAACGACATCAGCTAACCTCCGAGATTTGCTCCGTGAGTTGAGGGATTCTCAACAATCTCCTTTTGACTGGGTCCTATGCGTCCATCCTGAGCTAGTTCTACTAGCTCTCTGTTGATGAGGTCTGGAGTTCTCCTCCGTGGCCTATTTTGGTGACGTTCTTTCCTTAGCAAATATCCTCCGGCTTCTTTCTAACTCTTTTCTCAAGATGTAATTGCTAATGGGCTTTATAAGAGCCCATTATCGGTTACTTTTATTCAGGCCTATCAACTTCAGCTAACGGGTCATATTTGGGTCCAACAGTATGATATGAAAATTTCGTAAAAAAAAAATCATTATTTGGCTAAACTAAAGATCTGATCTCGTGTGTAGTGTTTTTATTTCAGTTTTTTCATAACCAATCACAATTCTTTATTGCTTTCGTGAACAAAAAGACCAAAAAAAGCTAAGTTCGGTAAAATATGAAATTTTCATTTTTAAGAATATTATCATTCCACCATTTTAATTGATGTGAATCTTAATATTTTTTTTTTGTTTTTAAAATGATATTATCCAGTAGTTGTCCAAAGAGTTTAATTAATTTTAGTTCATTATTACAAAGGTAAAAATGCATGAACTAAAAATGAGTTAATTGAAACAAAAAATAGAATATAAACACATTAAATTGTCTGTAGTATAGTTAAAATAATTAGAATATGAATGTATTAATTATTAAACGATTGTAAAAACGACATATCAACTTTTTAGAAATATAGTGTGAATGCATTATTACAAATGTTTCTGCTTTAACATATAAGGGATACTAATATATATATTTAGGTAGAACGGTTATAGAAATTGATCTGCCCACTTTCGTGCATCGTGACTACAACTACTATATTTTAGCAATCTACCTGACTCATGTTTAGTTAGCTATTAAGAATTGAAAACATGCATTAATCAGTTTGCAATTGTTCGCAATTCATGACTCAGAATTTTAAGATGGGAAATTGGGTGTAGTAACTATGAAAAAAACCAAAATTTGTAAAGTAACTAAAATTCCACTCTCTTTCCTCTTTCTTGTTCTTATTTCTCTCTAACTTCTTTCTAAAAAACTAATTTTGATTTTTTTCTTGGTTATATGGCTAATAAGCCCTTTTAAGATTGTGGTGTATTACTCGTGTATTACTCATCAAATACTAGTTTATGTCAATAAAAAACATGTTTGGTGTAATTTATTTTTCATGTAATATATTACATTGATTTGATATCAATAAAATCAAGATATTACAAAAAGAAAAAAACCTTTGGAGAGTTTATCTAATGTTAATTTTATCATAAAAGCATGCAACATTACAAGCAAGTAAATATGAAAATCCACCAAAGTTTTCCATTGAAATCGATAAAGTTAACAGTTTATGAATTCATTGATTACCTGCAAAATGACAAAATACTATTAGGACATGGACGTGATGAACACATACAAAAAAATAGGCCAAAGTATTAAAATACATTTTCATGTCTCAGTCCAAAGTTTCGTGTCTCTCCTAGGCTATTTTGTATAGGCTTCCAAGTCCGAAAAACGAATTTATCACCCTTAATTTTGGGTGGTTCTTGTCACCCCTGATCTTGGGTGGTTCTTTAACGGGAGTCCATTTTACAACAAAAAAAGTTGAGGTTGTATAACCTTTTATTTACCTTATAACATCGGCTGATCGGCTGCATTATTATTTACCAGGGTTCATCACCCCGGCAAGCGCATGGTTCGTTTAGTTGTATTTTTTTTAGATATTGACTAATACTTGTTGGTTGGTTTTATGTTATTGTATCATATTTATGTCATTTGTCATTTTATTTTACAAAAATTCCATATTGCGTTTATGCTTGTTTTTAGTAGGTTTGGTTCTCCTGTAAACTCTACTTATTCTCTTATTCGTCTTTTTTATTTTTTGTCGATCACAGTTTTGCATGTTCCACTTTGAAACAATTTTTTTATAACCGAGTGTCCTAACCCCACCATGTGTTCTTGATTAGAGACCGATCATTGCGTGGACGCACACCCGAAGGTGGGTACTATTGGGCCCAAATATGGCCTGCTAGCTGAGACTAATGGGCTCGAGCGATAGGAGTTGACAATGGGCCACTGTAAGCCCATTGGCAATTAATCTTTTGAGAAAATAGTTAAAAAAAAGCCGGAGGCTGTTTGCTAAGGAAGAAACGTTAACAAAATAGGTCACGGGAAAGAGCTCCGGACCTCATTCGCAAAGAGCTAACGGAAGTAGCTCAGGCTGGATGCGCAGGACCCGGTCAAAAGGAGACTGTTGAGAATCCCCCAACTCACGGAGCAAATCTCGGAGGTTGGTTAGGATCAGTCAAACGTGGCTTGAGGCTATTTAAAGAGGAGCAAGATGAAGAAGAAGGGCTCCTTTCTCTACTCATTTTTAGGCCTAAAGACTTAAACACTTTTCCTTCATTGTAATCATCTCAATTCATCATTGTACTTCTGATCATCAAGTTCATATTTGTAAACTCATTTTCTTATCAAAATCAATATAAAAAAAGGTATTCATTATACAAGTTCTAACGGGATTCAGCCCACATTATCTTTTCCCCAATCTAAACCTAACCTAAATCAGGAAGTGAGTTTTATCCCTCACATTTTGGTGCCGTCTGTGGGGACGAGATAATCGAATCCCTTACTTTGTAACTTGAGAATGGATCCATCTAACCAAGCAACGAAACCATTTATCCCCGACCCCGTGATCCAGATCGACGGCTCACCAAACAGAAGAGACTCCAGTCTCCAGGTCCCGAAGCCTCGACACGCCGATCACCGATCTGAGCAACAGCCTCCGGCTAGTGCTCAACCGAACCAGACCACCACTGGAATAACTAACCCAAGGTCCTCCAGTGGAAACAGCTCCAGGGTAACCACCCCCGAGAACCCTCACCGTCAACCCGCTCCGAATCAATCGGAGGCTCAGCTATCTGAGATCTGTCGAATGATGGTGCAGTTAGTAGACAGAGCTCAAGAGAATGAGCGCACGTTGCAACAGCTAACTGCTTAGCAGCAACGATTTGAAGAGCACTGCTCCAGATAGGCAGGGACCTGTTCTCTAGACACCCTATGCTGGAACAGCTCCCGCATTTAAGCCACCTGTAACGTATCGACAACCAGCTCTATGCTCAATCGGGTTACTGACCAGAGCACACGCTTGCCACCTCCTCCACCTGTTTTAAGGTCCGGAGAAGGAATATCCTTTCCTTCTGGGGGCAGAACATCGGCTTCTGCTTATCGGACTGGGAATGTATCCCTGAATCTGGGCGCTCATTAAAGGGCGGAAGCTGACCCTGCAGCTCACCCCACTGTTGACACTCATCAAAATAACCCAAGAGCTAGTGAACAATTTAGCCAGGCGGCTGCCTGGAAGAATGACCAAACTCGACTCCGTTAGGAACCTGTTCGTCAGGTACCTAATAATGACCCAATTATCCTTCCTCTAGAGGGTCCTAAGGCTATTCGCAGATATATGGAGCAAACTCATGCAGCTCTCCAAAAGTTGAATGCTCAAGTTCACAAAGCGACGAGCTCAGCTCCCGAAATTGAGAGTTTGATTGAGGAAACCCGTGGAACCCCATTCACGGACAGAATCGCTAGCTCTTACATAAGGGATACCCAGAAAATTAGGATTCCCGAGTATGATGGGACCTCAGATCCTAAGGCTCATTTGAGAGCCTTCCGATTAGCTATCGTGAAAGCTCATTTTACGAGAAAGGAATGTGAGGCAGGTTACTGTAGAACATTCGCCGAAAACCTGGTCAGAACAGCTCTCGAATGGTTTTCCAGCCTCGAGACGAACTCAATAGACAATTTCGACCAGCTGACCAATGCCTTCATGAAGCAGTATTCGACCCATATCCTCAACTAAGCTTCCGAGGCTGACCTCTGGAAAATCAGACAAGGAATGGGAGACTCGTTACGGGTCTACATCGAGAAATTCAGAGCAGTAAGAACTAAGCTCTCGAATCCCAACGACCAAGTTGCTATCGAGGCCCTTAGAAGAGGTCTCTGGTATAAATCAGAATTCTGGTCGGAGCTAAGGCTCAATCCTCCCCCAACTATCGACGATGCTCTTCATAAAGCATCCAGATATATTACCTTGGAAGAGGAAACAGCCGCACTTGATAAAATCCATAAGAAATCTCAGAATCACCCGAAATATGAGTCCCCGGAAGCAAAATGATTCCTTAAAAAGGGGAGCTTCCAAAACAATCAGACCCAGGGAGAGCATTCTTATGCAATCGAAGAAGCCCAACAGGAAAAACATGTTGCCGCGACAAGCAAAACCCCCTGGTCGAAGGGCCATGATGAGAACAAACACTGCTCTTATCACGATCGAAAAGGGCACTCAACTGAAGAGTGTTGGGACCTCTAACGGCAGTTGGCAGCTAAATTTGTAGCTGGAGAGCTAAAAGACGTGGAACTCAAAAAACCACTTCCTTATCATAAAAGAGGTCCCAGAGATACCTCTCCGAAACGCGAAAGGTCACCTGAGAGGGAGACAGACTCGCCACCGCCAGCTCCCAAGAAAAGAGTCGACATGATTCTCGTGAAATTTCCCCTGGGAAAAAGCCTACAAATCGAGGCCCTTCTGAGCAAACCACCACCTCAATCGAGCCCCAGTTCGAGGGTGGATTATATCCTTGGAGGTTCCGAACTTCCGATATATGTCAAGACTCCGTTAATTCCATCAAAAGTCACGTACGGAAGGATGTTTCCAATGCTCAGTCTAAGCCTCCCAACCCTGAATCCAACACTAAGATTTCTTTTTGGGAGAGCGAGACATCAGACCTCGACAGACCTCACGATGACGCTTTAATCGACACCCTGGACATCGTAGGCTACGAAGTGCCTAAGCTGATGGTAGACACCGGGAGCTCTAACGACCTTATTTTCTATAACGCCCTGAAAAGGATGGAAATAGATGACTACGAAATTATTGGTCAGAAAGCTAACCTCGTAGGCTTCTCCGGGGAAACAGTTACCTCCTTGGGAACCATCAAGCTCCGGTCATAGCTGGAGTAATCATGAAAATGACCAACTTTGTAGTCATCGACAGACCTTCTCCATTTCACGCGATCCTAGGAAGACCCTGGATTCATAAGATGAAGGCGGTAGCCTCCACTTATCACCAATGCGTGAAATTTCCGACACCTGACGGAATAACCACCGTACGAGGTAGCCAGAAGATCTCCAGGATCTGTTACTTGGGAGGATTCAGAATCCTCAAGGAATCACCCCAATAAAAATTACAGATCCAGGAAGGTCGAGAGATGCAACAAAATATTCGAGGTCCCCCTAGGAACCTAACCGAACGAGTTAGCATCGACGACTCTAACCCCAAGAAACAAGTGAACATTGGATCAGAGCTACCTCTCGAAACTAAAAAGGAGTTAATCGACTTCCTGAAAAGCAACGTCAAAATGTTTGCATGGACCACCAGCGACATGAAGGGTATAGACCCAAACGTCACCACGCACAAGCTCAATGTAGACCCCACTTTCAAACCGATCAAACAAAAACGCCATAAGCTAGGCCTCGAGAAAGCTCGAGCCGTCAACGATGAAGTAGATCAACTCACGAAAGCAGGGTCCATCCGAGAAGTACATTACCCCGATTGGCTGGCTAACCCCGTAGTAGTAAAAAACAAAAACGGGAAGTGCAGAATCTGTGTAGACTTCACCGACCTAAACAAGGCTTGCCCTAAAGATAGCTTCCCGCTACCTCACATCGATCGCCTCGTTGAGGCGACAGTTGGCCATCAGCTCTTGTCCTTTATGGATGCCTTCTCGAGATATAATCAAATCATGATGAATCCTGAGGATCAAGAAAAAAATGCGTTCATAACCGAACGCGGGACCTATTGTTACAAGGTAATGCCATTCGGATTAAAAAACGCGGGCGCTACCTACCAAAGGCTTGTGAACAAAATGTTCGCCGGACAGCTCGGAAAAAACCATGGAGGTATACATCGATGATATGCTGGTTAAATCCTCAGCTGGGGAAAATCACATCTCCCACCTAAAAGAATGCTTTGATATCCTCAACAAATACGATATGAAAGTAAACCCCGCAAAATGCACCTTCGGAGTGCCCTCGGGCGAATTTCTCGATTACCTCGTAACCGAGAGAGGTATCAAAGCCAACCCGAAACAGATAGCGACCTTCCTGGAAATGCCGCCACCTAAGACAACCAGGGAGGTACAAAGACTGACTGGACGAATCGCCGCTTTGAACCGATTTATATCTAAGTCTACCGATAAATGCCTCTTGTTCTACAAACTTCTAAAAAATAATAAGAAGTTTCTATGGGACGAGAAATGCGAGGAAGTCTTCAAACAATTAAAAGCTTACCTCTCCGAGCCTCTGATCCTATCCAAACCAGTAACAGGAGAACCCTTGTACCTATACCTCGCCGTATCAACTGCTGCAGTTAGCGGCGTGCTGGTACGAGAGGAGCAAAACGAGCAAAGACCTGTCTATTACATAAGCAAAAGTCTAATAGACAACGAGACCAGATACCCTACCATGAAAAAGTTAGCTCTGGCAGTCGTAACAGCTGCCAGAAAGCTACGACCTTATTTCCAATCGCACTCAATCGTCGTAATGACTTCACAACCAATATGCACGATTCTGCACAGCCCTAGCCAATCAGGACGATTAACTAAACGGGCCATAGAACTCAGCGAATATGACATCGAGTATAGACCCCGAGCAGCCATAGAAGCTCAGGTCCTCGCCGATTTTATCATCGAGCTATCATCCGAACAACTAGACCCGAGAGCTGAAGCTCCGGAGTGGAGCCTATATGTTGACGGAGCCTCATCAAAACAAGGTTCCGGAATCGGTATAAGGCTGACCTCTTCAGCCGGAGAAACCATCGAACAATCCTACAGGCTCGGATTCAACGCTTCAAATAATGAGGCCGAATATGAAGCACTAATCGCAGGATTAAGACTCGCCCTAAGCCTCGGAATCCGAGAGCTAAACGCCTACAGCGACTCACAGCTAGTAGCTAGCCAATTCCACGGAGAATATGAAACAAGGGACGAAAGAATGGGGGCATACCTCGAAGTCGTCCAAAGCCTCACTAAGCAATTCAACAAGTTTGAGCCGAAAAGGATCCCACGAGGAGAGAACTCCTCGGCAGATGCGTTGGCTGCTTTACCATCCACATCAGACCCCCTCGTAAAGCGGATTATACCTGTAGAGGGAATCAAAAACCCAAGTATCGATATAGCTACCAAAGCCGAAATCGATAGCAAACCAAAAGAGCAAACGGAAGTTAGCTATTCCGAGACAATAGCAACCCAAGTTCTCACAACATTCTGGTTCCCAACAACCAAAATTCGCAATTTCAAAAAGCATACCTCCGGGGGCACAACCCAGACCCCGGGCTCGCATGTTTATACAACAGCCACTCCCTCTGACATTGGAGGTACCTCCGGGGGCACGACACAGACCTGAAGATATTCCACGGAATTCCGACTCCCTTGAGCCTAACCCAAGGAATATCTCCGGGGGCACGACCTCTGGCCACAATAACACTCAGGAACCTGAGCCCGAACAGGAACCTCCGTTGTCTCTTCATGACAAAATCGTAGGAAGAGAAAATTGGAGAATACCAATTATGCAGTATATCTTAGAGGGTAAGGTCCCCCCCCCCCCCAAAAAAAAAAATGGGAAGCTCGAAAACTCAAAGCGTTAAGCACAAGATACTGCATAACGGAATCCATCCTTTATAAAGGAAGCGTGTCGGGACCTTATCTGAGATGCGTCCACGGCCTCGATGCTATCAAATTCATGAAGGAAATGCACGAGGGCACCTGTGAAAACCACGCCGATGGCAGAGCCTTAGCTATCTGAATCAAAAGGCAGGGATATTTCTGGCCTACCATTATCGCTGATTGTGAGGTCTACTCATCTTCATGCGAAAAATGCCAGAGGCATGCACCAATTAGACATCAGCCTACGGAAAAACTATCCTCGATATCCGCCCCATATCCGTTCATGAGATGGTCCATGGATATTATAGAACCGCTAGTAAAATCAGGAAGAGGGAAGCAAAAGCTACGCTTTCTTTTAGTTATAACAGACTACTTCACCAAATGGATAGAAGCTGAACCTCTCCAGCAGGTAACTAAAGTCGAAACCGAACGACTCATATGGAGAGACATCATCTGCCGTCACGGCGTCCCATACG
Source organism: Eruca vesicaria subsp. sativa (assembly GCA_932364175.1). Lineage (NCBI taxonomy): Eukaryota > Viridiplantae > Streptophyta > Magnoliopsida > Brassicales > Brassicaceae > Eruca > Eruca vesicaria. The sequence goes on from CAKOAT010517376.1 coordinate 459,342, forward strand.
AAATCGTAAACGATAACGGGTCACAATTCATATCTAATGACTTCAAATTATTTCTCGACAAGTGGAAAATTCGTCTCACTATGTCGACACCTCGACACCCTCAGAGAAACGGTCAGGCGGAGGCTGCTAACAAGTCGATATTAGCAAACCTCAAGAAACGTCTCGGAAACAGTAAAAGTTTTTGATTTGAAAGACTACCTGAGGTGCTTTAGGCATGCCGAACCACCCCACGAAAGGCTACGGAAGAAACTCCTTTCTCCTTAACCTACGGGATGGAGGTTGTCGTCCCAGTCGAAACCATCATCGGGAGCCTCCACCGGGAACTCTGTACATTTAACCCTAAAGCCCATGATCAGCTCCTATTAGATAACCTCGATTTAATCGAGGAACGGCGAAACCAAGCCTTGCTTCACATTCAAAACTACCAACAAGCAATGGCCCGACATTACAACTCAAAAGTCAGGTCCCGACAATTCGTTGCAGGTGACCTAGTACTTAGAAAAGTTTTCAATCATACCAAAGAGCCGTGCGCTGGGAAACTAGGAACCAACTGGGAAGATACCTATCGGATCATGCACATGGTACGACCTGGCGTTTACAGGCTTCTGAAGGTACGAACATGGGTACCTGAAATCCGATCATGGGACGCCGTGAATCTCAAGAGTACTATCATTAGGTACCTAAACTCCTTGAACTACGTTAAACTTGATCCCTTGACTGGGTACGTAGGCAACTTTGTCATGAGTGCAGCCCCAACCTCATTTCAGCATTCTTTTCACCATAGCCAAAGGGGGCATATGTTTAAAAACACATAGCCCAGACATCAACTGTATGATTGCTACAACGCGATGTATTCTATAAAAGTTATCAATGAAGCGATTACATGTAAACATTTTGAGTTTTCTTCAAACAAATCCAGGTCCCTGCGAACCTGAACCTGAGGTCTTAAAATCCCTCAAACGAACTCAGGTCCCTACGAACCTGAACCTAAGGACTTAAAATCCTTAGTAAATTCGGATGTCTTGAAAACTTCCGAACGAATCCAGATTTACGTGAATCTACCCTTAATGGCCTTAAAAGCTCTTTAGAAAGAATTTAGATCCCCAAAGATCTTAATCTAATCTTGAAGATCCAGGAACTCATTCCTAATAATCTTACGACCAATCACAATCGAAATCGCTGTAACCTCTAAGGTCACAAGGTCAACTGTTAACAAGATCCGCGATCTGGTTCCGGAAAGATCACATGAATCTCATACTTAAAAATTCACAGTACATGACTCGAGTTTACACTTCGAAGTCAAACAAATCCAGGTCCCCACGAACCTGGATCTAAGGTCTTGAAATCCTTCAAACAAATCCAGGTCCCTACGAACCTGAACCTAAAGTCTTATAACGAATTCAGGTCTCCGTGAACCTGAACCTAAGGTCTTAAACTCCTTCAAACTAATTCAGGTCTCCGTGAACCTGAACCTAAGGTCTTAAAATCCTTCGAACGAATTCAGGTCTCCGTGAACCTGATAAGGTCTTACAATCCTTCGAACGAATTCAGGTCTCCGTGAACCTGAACCTAAGGTCTTAAAATCCTTCGAACGAATTCAGGTCTCCGTGAACTTGAACCTAAGGTCTTAAAATCCTTCGAACGAATTCAGGACTCCGTGAACCTGAACCTAAGGTCTTAAAATCCTTCAGACTAATTCACGTCCCCGAAAACCTAAACCTAAGGTCTTAAAATCCTTAGTAACCTCAAAGCTCTTAAAACCCTTATCAAAACTCAAGGTCTTAAAATCCTTCGAAAACAAATCCAGGTTCCCAAAGAACCTCAATTTAAGGTCTTAAAACCCTTAACAAAATTCAAGGTCTCGAAAACAAATTCAAGTTCCCAAAAAACCTCAATCTAAGGTCTTAAAACCTTAACAAAACTCAAGGTCTTAAAATCCTTCAAAAAAAAAAAAAAATTCATGTTCCTAAAAACCTCAACCTAAGGTCGCAAAACCTTTAGCAGCGTTCGAGATCTAAAAGAAATCCCAAGTAAATTCAGGTCCCATAAATCTTTTCTCGGGACCTCTCGCTAAAAGGCTACGAGACCTGTTATCAACAGGCTCCCCGACCTTCACCCGAAAGTTTCCTAGACCTCATGTCTAACGACTACGGGACCTGTTACTAACAGGACCCAGAATCCTTCGTTCAAGGAAGTAAAGACTTCTACTTAGACGATCGAGTCCGTACTAAGGAATTCATCAAAACATCGACGAAGTTCGAAGATCGAAGATCTTAACAAAGCAAAGTTTTAAAGGCCTCCCCAGGCCACAAGTCTTAACAAAGATAAAAAGAAAGCCCATTGGACAGAAGTCTTGGGAACACGAAAACATAATCGCTATCTCAACAAAGAGATAGAGATCAGGCGGTTGAGCTTTAGCTTCCGAGAAAAGAGGTCTCATCTCGAAAGCTGGGGGCAACTGTTGGGCCCAAATATGGCCCGCTAGCTGAGACTAATGGGCTCGAGCGATAGGAGTTGACAATGGGCCACTGTAAGCCCATTGGCAATTAATCTTTTAAGAAAAGAGTTAAAAAGAAGCCGGAGGCTGTTTGCTAAGGAAGAAACGTTAACAAAATAGGTCACGGGAAAGAGCTCTGGACCTCATTCGCAGAGAGCTAACGGGAGTAGCTCAGGCTGGATGCGCAGGACCCGGTCAAAAGGAGACTGTTGAGAATCCCCCAACTCACGGAGCAAATCTCGGAGGTTGGTTAGGATCAGTCAAATGTGGCTTGAGGCTATTTAAAGAGGAGCAAGATGAAGAAGAAGGGCTCCTCTCTCTACTCATTTTTAGGCCTAAAGACTTAAACACTTTTCCTTCATTGTAATCATCTCAATTCATCATTGTACTTCTGATCATCAAGTTCATCTTTGTAAACTCATTTTCTTATTAAAATCAATATAAAAAAACGTATTCATTCATACAAGTTCTAACGGGATTCAGCCCACATTGTCTTTTCCCCAATCTAAACCCAACCTAAATCAGGAAGTGAGTTTTATCCCTCACAGGTACTAGCTAGGTGAACACGATCTTTAGTCTCGGACCCTGAAGGATCCGCATGTAAATCATCCAGTGGCCGAGTTTCAAACCCAGATAACAGAACTCACAGCCGTGAACCCTTTACCATCTAGACTAGAAGCCCCTTTTTAACATTATATTTCACTATATTGCAGCGTAATGTGCAGGTAGTGACTTGATATATTCATTTATTTTGAATAACAACATACTATTCATTCTTTTGAAATTTTGGTTCGTTTTAAAATTTCTGAATTACGTCTTAATTAATTTATCTTTTGATCGAGTCTATGTCATTTTTGGCTATTCACATTTGAAAGCAACATTGTCGACTTTTAAATAAATAAAAGTGTCAGACTGTTGGTCTCCTTTGCTAAAATGTACAGATAGCCAGACGATATATGAATACCAATATTTAACAGTGGCTTAGTTACTGACATAGTAAAACCCGCTGGTACTCTTTCTCTTATTAGACTGACACCATGTAATTCTCGACACCATAGCTTCTTCCGGGTCAAAAACTATCAAAGCATATTCAAGTATTATTTAGCAATGATGTATCCATTTCAAAAGTCTAAACAACTTCCCTTTTTCTAAATTATTTTTATGTAATAAACTGTATTATGTGTTATTGATTTCAATGATCGAGTACATGATTAAAATACTAGTTTACAGATATGATTGAATCCTAGATAACATGAGGTAAAGTCTATCTCTAGAATATATGTGTATATCCGATATCTTGGCTATACTTATCGCTAATACTCTCCCTCAATATGGGCCATAGAGATCTCGGATGCCCATCTTGCCAAGTGGATAAAAGAATTGTTGCCCGCCCATAGGTTTTGTCAAAATGTCTGATAATTGCTCTGTTGTCTTGATTTTCCGAATGATGATAGAACCATCTTGAACTGCATCACGTATGAAATGACAGTCTACTTCTATGTGTTTCGTCCTTTTGTGAAACACCGGGTTAGCTTCTATGTGTAGAGCAGCCTGATAGTCGCAGTATAGTGACGTTGGAGTCGATGGATAAAGACCGAGATTTCGCAAGAGTTAAATAATCCACTTGAGCTCGCAAAGTTTCATGGGCATAGAATGATATTCAGCCTCCGCTGATGAACGAGATATTGTTTATTGTTTCTTTGTCTTCCAAGAAACCATAGATCCACCAAGCAAGATGACATAACCAATAAGGGACATGCGTGTTAGAGGACATGCAACCCAGTCAGCATCGCAATAAGCAGTGAGATTTAGATAATTCTTGGCGCTCAAGAAAACATTATGTCCCGAAGAGTTCTTCAAGTAACGTACTACCCTTACAGCTGTGTTCCAATGTTTCAATCTAGGTGCTTGTAAAAACTATGCTAATGTGTGCACTACATAGCTTAAGTTGGGTTTGGTGACTGTTAAGTAGACTAGCCGACCGACCAGACGACAATAGCGAGTCAGATTTAGGTAAAGCTCCCCTTTGTCACAAGCCTGAGTATGATTTTCTTCCATCGGCGTATCAATTGGTCTTGAACCAAGAAGACCACACTCAGAGATAATATCAAGGGCGTACTTCTGTTGAGACAACTAGATTCCCTCCTTGTTGCGAGATACTTCCAACCCAAGAAAATATTTAAGGACACCTAAGTCCTTCATGTGAAACTTTGGATGAAGATAAAGCTTGAAGTTGGAGATGAGGGTTGAGTCATTACCGCCTATGATGAGATCGTTAACATATACCAACACATACACAATCGTTAACATATCCAAAGTTTTTAGTGCTGTGGAGAGTTTTGCAAACCAACAACGCGGTGCCTAACGTAACCCTTATAGAGATTTCCGTAGTTTGCATACCTTGTTAGGAGAGCTAGACTTGAACCCGGGAGGTAGCTTTATATTACCTCATCGTCGAGATCTCCATGGAGGAAGGTATTGTGAACGTCCATTTGGTAAAGTTCCCAGCCTTTTGCAGCCGCTATTTCAAGGAGAATCCTGACAGTAGTCATCTTAACGACTGGAGCGAAATTTTCTTTGTAATACACACTTTCTTGTTGACGATTTCCAAGAACTACCAATGAGCTTTGAACCGTTCTATTGTCCCATCAGGTCTAAATTTGATTTTAAAAACCCATTTACATCCAAGGGCAACTTTTCCTTCCGGAAGATCAGTGACATCCCATGTATGGTTTCTGTCTAGAGCGTCAAATTCAATAGTCACATCATTGTTCCATCGTGGATCGCTGATTGCCTCATTGAAACTTGTTGGTTCAGAGACTGGCGTGACTGTTGCTAAGAAAGCCTGATGCAAAGGAGACAAACAATGAAAGTAAATGTAATCAGTTAAGGGACAATGATTCTTATTTTAGGACTGTGATGTGGAGTTGGGAAGAGCGTGAAATGGGTCTTCAGTGCATGCAGTGTACGTAACAAATGGCTTCAAAAGGAAGGATTTTTCTTTTCTCGTCTTCCACGATCCAATAGTTCAGTTGATTCAGGAGCAGAGATCTCAGGAGTAGAATCAGGTGTGTTCGAAGCTCCCCTTGAGGGCGGTTCACTCGTAGATTCTCCAGTAGGTAAGGTAGTCGTGGCTAAAAGAGCTACATGCTCATCGTCGTCATATATTGCTGGATGAGGTGTATCAGTAATTTTCACTTGTTCTTGTAGAATCTCTTTTTTTGTGCAAAAGGATATGTGTCCTCGGAGAAGACTACGTCCCTGGAAAAATACGTAGTTCTTTTTGCCAAATCGTATACCAGCCATCTTTTTTGTCCCATCGGGTATCCAAGAAACAAACATCGAGTGCTACATTCATCAAACTTAACTCTATTACGGCTGATTCGTCGTGCAAAATTGAGTGTACCAAACATACGAATGTTGTTGTAAGAGGGTGCTTTGCCGTAGAGTAACTCATAAGGTGTCTTGTACGCCAGTAGTTTGTTAGGTGTACGGTTGATTAAGTATGTTGCTGCGATGATACTTTCACTCCGCAAAAACGAATAGAGCTTGCCTGGAACATCAATGCTCTTGCCATATTGAGAATGTGTCTATTCTTTCTCTCCACACGTCCATTTTGTTGAGGAGTCTCAACGCAAGAAGTCTGATGTCTTATTCCATGTTTTGCAAAGAAAGGCCAGAGACAAACAAATTCCGTGCCATTATCACTTCGAACAGTTTTAACTTTGGTGTTGAACTGTCTCTCGACAAATGGCAGAAAAGTTAGATGGCATCTGATGTTTCCTTATTTTCAAGTAAAAGGATTGTCTAGACAGCGCGTGAGTAGTCGTTGACAATAGTCAAAAAGTAGCGAGAGCCATGAAGAAATTGAGTTTTGTAAGGGCCACATAAATCACAATGGATTAAAGAAAAACTGCACTTGGCTTTATTAAGACTTGTAGGAAAAACACCACGGATCTGTTTGGCCTGAACACAAATTTCAGATAATTTTTTTAACACCGCTAATCTAGGAGAAAAACCAACAAAATCTGATAAATGGATGGCCCAAGCGACGATGCCAAAGCTCACGAGATTGGAGTCTCCCAGCAAGACCAGCATGAACTGCAACCGCACCAGTGTAGTGGTAGACCCCATCATGCTCTTCACCCCCACCAATCAAAGCTCTCGAAGCAAGATCATGTATCACACAAAATCATTTCGTTAAGAGAAAAAAACAAGCAATTTCTCGTAATAGCTGAGCAACATATATCAGTGTGATAGATAAATCAAGAGCATAAAACACAGCTGTTAGGATAATCCCTCTTCCCAAATGTGGACTGCCGTGTTTTGTAGCCCAACTAAACTGATCGTTTGGAAGAGAGATTGGCCGCGCTGCAATGTCAGATACATTCGTCAGTAAATTTATATCACTAATCATGTGGTGAGATGCCCCTGAGTCAATAATGATATTATATTTGCTATTTCTACCATACAAAAAGAGTTGTTTTGTCTTACCCTATAGTTTATCAGGATTATTGTTCTTATGAGTGTTTAAGAAGTTGGCTAGCGAGATCTTGAGTGAAGTTCGGGATACCTGATTTATGTGTCTCAGGTTGAACATTGTTAGAGTCACGACCTATAGTATTGTTTGCTCGAAATCCTGAACCACGGCCGCGTCCTCGTTCTGTGTCAAAACCACGACCACATGAGGATGATCTATCTGATCCTCTGCTTCCCGTGTTTTTGCTCTTCTCTATCCACCAGTCAGGGGATCCAATGATCTGAAAGCAGTTGGATGGGTCATGTCCAGTCTTTCCACAATGTGTGCATGATGTGGAAGGACAAATAAATTTTGGTGCAGAAGCTTTCTCATGATGTTGATGCGATAACGTAGTTGCAGAAAATCCCACTGGTTGTGGTCGCTCTTCAGTTGTACGCATAGAGTTCAGATGACGTTCCTCATGTATTATATGTGAGTAAACCGTATCAAGAGTCGTTGTGGTTTGTCTACTCAAGATATTCAATCGAACTATTCCGAATCATGAGTTATCAAGTCCCATAAGGAACTGATAAACTCGTATTTTCTCCTGACTTTTCTCGAAATTCACCATTGATTTACATTCAGAGTTGCCACAACAGCAAGTGAATCTTTTCTCTAAATCGGCCAAGTCATCCCACATGACCTTTAGTCGGCCGAAAAAAAATTCCACTGTATCACCATCTTATTTACAGGAGGTTATATCTGCAAGAAGTTGATGAATGCTGGTATCGTCATTAACAGAAAACCGTCTTTAAAGACTACCCCACATAGCCTTTACACTATCAACAAACATTATATGTAACATGTTTTTATTATAAAACAGTAAACCATGCGGCAAGAAAGTATTTTACCAAATTGATGAAGTAATATCGAGTAACTTTACAAATTCAACCACATTGTTTTGATTACCCTTGAATGCAAGATCCAGCTTTTTCTTCACACGATTAATCACAGCTTCTGCCAGCAAATCGAAACCTTAACATCGAAGCTGTAGAATAAAAGATGGGAAGACTCGAAGAACTAAATACATCTATTTCCTTAGGCTCTGCATAATTAATTTTTTCTGCCATACAAAAAAGTTTCTACAATCTATTTCAGTAAGTTTAAATAAATACCAAACAAAGAAGATATAGAAAATGAAGTACATCGTAATTGTTTTGAGCACATAAGTCGTAAACCGGCCTATATGTAAGCCGAACACATTAAATCCATCCAGAATTAGATTCTTGAAGGTGATGTATGGAGCCGAGCCAGGAGTCAAGACAAAATTTAGAATATCCATAATAGAAGACAAAAATAGAGAGGGTAGAATTTATAGAGAAATTGTTTTGTGAGGATTGTAGCAAGAGTCTTTTGTTGTGAGTGGCCATAATTTATAAGAGTGCATGCACTACATATGGATTCCCAGATTCTTCTGGAAGGGTGGATGTACTAACGATAAGTTTTGAAGGAGTTAATTTGGAATTTTGGTGATTACGTTTGTTGGGGAAGAAGATCTAGCGATTTTTTGTTCACCTTCCATTCTTTTCCCATTCAGATGACGATATGTTTGATGAAGAAGGAGAAGGTTGGACGATAGTTATTGATATTAGAAACTTGTCTTTGGAACTGCTATGAATTGGACTTCGGTTAATATTGTGCATTCCCATTAAAAAGAAACAAAGAATGAATTTTATTTACAAGGGAGGTCCATTTGTTATGGAAGCTCATCTAAATTTTAAAACAAAGTCCTATTATAATAAAGATTTTTGTTTAAATGCTTTTAAGTGTAATCACATAGAATATGTAAATCATATAGTCATAAAACTAGGTTTAGGTGTTTGGGGTCCCAATCGGGTTTTGGTTTGGTCCAATCAGGTTTGGGTTTTCGGGTTTATCAAAATTAGTTATATTCGGGTTAATGAAAGTTCAGTTCGGGTTCTACCGAATTCAGGTTGGGGTTAATAAAATTTCAAAGAACCAGTATAACCCATTGTACTTTCAATTTCAGGTCTCTATCGGTTTTTTGGTTTAAGAGTATCTAGCTTGTACTTACTCTGTAACTAAAACATAAGTAAAATTGATTCTTCGAATTTAAAGTACATGATTTATACCTATTTTCTAACCAAAATATAAATAAAATTGATTAAAAAATAAGAAAAGAACATCAAACGTGATCATTTAAAATCAAATGAAAGGTGAACATAGTTACTGATAGAAAGAAAATCAAATAAATGAATACATAAAACGAAAACCAAGTTCTTATGAAAAGAGAAGCATTATTCATTGAAAATAAAACCAAATCTAAAAACTTCAAGCTTCAACTACTACCTATAACGATCAACTTTCATGTAAAAGTAATTATTTTAGATGTTTAATAATATTTTTAAGTATTTTGGATATATATTAGGAATTGAAATCATGTTTGTTACAAGTTTTTTTTTTAGATTTTGAATATCTCGGATTCTATTGAATATTCATTTACGTCTGGGTTTGGTTAGATAACACCTATAACCCGAAATACCATAAAACAAAATTCATTCGTTATTTATATCAAGTTTAGATCAATTTGGATTTATTTTTATCGGGCGGGCGATTTCGGTTTATTTGCCTAGTCTTAGGGTCCGACTGGTTTCCCCGCTACCACCCGCAAACGCAGCTTTTGCGGTTGATGGCGGTTGCTAGCGTTTTGCAACAATCACAAAAACCGCTACAAATCGCTTCAAACCGCTCCCAACCTCTTAAAATCAAAAGCTGGTTTCAGCTAGCGTTTGCGTTTGCGGGCGATTGCGGGTGGGTAAAAAACTATTTTTTTAAT
>CAKOAT010517376.1:469173-483359 GCA_932364175.1 Eruca vesicaria subsp. sativa
TAAATATATAAATATATAAATATATAAATATATAAATATATAAATATATAAATATATAAATATATAAATATATAAATATATAAATATATAAATATATAAATATATAAATATATAAATATATAAATATATAAATATATAAATATATAAATATATAAATATATAAATATATAAATATGTAAATATATAAATATATAAATATGTAAATATATAAATATATAAATATATAAATATATAAATATATAAATATATAAATATATAAATATATAAATATATAAATATATAAATATATAAATATATAAATATATAAATATATAAATATATAAATATATAAATATATAAATATATAAATATATAAATATATAAATATAAATATAAATAGATAAATAGATAAATATATAAATACATAAATATAATTAATATAATTAATTATATTATATTATATTATAATATTTTATTAATTATATAAATTATATTTTCATCTAAATAAAAAAAATAATACTGTTATTACTTATAATATATTAATAGTTATTATTTTTTATCATAACAGTATGTTTTGATATTTTTATAATGTTATAATATGTTAATATTGAAAATTTATTATTGAACCGCTGTAGTATCTCATAATCAACCAGTCATAAATGTCCCGCAAACGCACCAGTTTTTAATCGCTGTACCAGTCGTACANTTAATATTGAAAATTTATTATTGAACCGCTGTAGTATCTCATAATCAACCAGTCATAAATGTCCCGCAAACGCACCAGTTTTTAATCGCTGTACCAGTCGTACAAATCGCCTAATAACGCTAGAAACCGCAACCACCCACATCCGCAAACTCCCGCAACCGCAATCGCAACCGCCGCGTTTCAACCAGTCAGACCCTTAGAAACATAGAAACGCCGAATGAAAAATATTCCGAAGATTCCTTTTTATCAAACATTTCTCGTGTAAAGTTATAAGATTATTGAGGGTTTGATTATTTTGCAACTGGAGAACAATTATTTTATTTTCGACCGACCAGTGAGTACAATTATTAAAATATCTTCCTCGTACAACGTATGATTAGAATTTAGACCAGAAAAGTGGATATACGGAGAGAAAAAACTGAAGCACGTGCGGATTACGTTTGGTGTCGAGCATTGACTGTAAACCTACTCATAAGAGGGATGTGAGGTCACGTGCCAAACGACCTTTACCGGTCACCAACGGCACGCGTAGCACTCACGCTTGGCGACCCAATTCTCTCTCGTAGCCAATCTAAATTAATTAAATATCTTTTTTTGACAACAATTAAAATATCTTTTAAACACGCGTGATGTAGGTCCCATCTACCCAAAGTAAACCGAAACAAAATCAAATAACCGATTTGGATATTTATACAATTCAAAATTCAAATTGGTAAATATCCTCCTATATCTACTCAACTGATTGAAGCACTAAAGGAATGTTTTAATATATAACGTATCGTTTGAAAGGTGAAATGATTATAGAAAGTATTAAATGTAGGATTGTTAACCGGGTTATCCGGTTAAATAAAACCGGGATATCTGGAACCGTGTGAAGCTGAGAAGAAGGAAAGAAAAGGAAAAGACCCAAAGTTTGAGAAACAAAACAAATCAAAAGCTTCCTTTTTACCTCGTGTTTCCAATTCGCGTGAAGAAAGAGAGAGAGAGAGAGACATTCCTTTTGTTCCCAGATCGCGAGAAGGACTGGTTATCTCTGTTCTTCCCTGTCTCAGCCCTAGTTTCCCAGAAGAAGAAAAAATATAATCTTTCCTCATTTCTTCTCGATTTGCGCTGTAAAGTTTTCAGCTTTGGAGTTTTTGAATCGTTGGGGTTTGAGATTATCATCGTAGTTAGGGCTTTGGCATCGATGGAGCATCTGGTGGGAAACAAGTTTCGGCTCGGACGTAAAATCGGAAGCGGTTCTTTTGGAGAGATCCATCTCGGTTCGTTCGTCTTCTTAGTTATACCTAATTGATCCTTTTACTGTTCAATCTCTTTATTTTCTCAACCCCTTCCTAACATTGTGGTGTTTTCTTTAGGTACTCATATTCAAACCAATGAAGAAGTGGCTATCAAGCTTGTGAGTTCTTGTTTTTTTTTTTTTTTTTTGAAAAAATCTTGTTTTTTTTTTAGCATCATGTGAATGTTTTAACTGAAGATAGAGACAATGTCTCTTGTTTACTATAGTAAAGGACATTGGCTATAGCTTTAAAACATTTACCACGTTACTTGAATTAGATCAATATTGAAGATAGTGTCTAATTTTCTTATGGACTGATTTGTTACTTGCTACAAGTCTAATCTTGTTGTCTTTAATTTTGCTTGCAGGAAAATGCAAAGACAAAACATCCACAGCTGCTCTATGAGTCCAAGTTATACAAACTCCTACAGGGAGGAAGTAAGCACAAACCATTTGTTTTACTCTCTCTTGTAACCATCTCCTTAGTCTCTGATGAACCTTTTAATTCTGGGGGCAGCTGGTGTTCCAAATGTGAAGTGGTTTGGTGTTGAAGGGGACTACAATGTTCTGGTCATGGATTTACTTGGCCCTAGTCTTGAAGACTTGTTTAATTTCTGTAGCAGGAAACTTTCTCTCAAGTCCGTCCTCATGCTTGCTGATCAAATGGTACCATCTGCCTCTCTTGTCCTTTATGCAACTCTTTCTCCTTTAAAGAGACTTGTTTACTGATTTTCATTCTTTTACTGTATTCAGATAAACCGTGTTGAGTATTTCCATTCGAAATCTTTCCTTCACCGAGATCTCAAGCCTGACAATTTCCTCATGGGGCTAGGAAGACGCGCAAACCAGGTTTCCTTTTCACATCCATGTTCGATTTTGTTCTCATTTCACTTTTGAATGTATCTCTGAAGTGACTCCTTATTTTGACTTGCTGTGTCTAAAGGTATACATCATCGACTTTGGTCTTGCTAAGAAGTACAGGGATAACACTACTCATCAGCACATTCCTTACAGGTGACATGATTGTCTTGTAATCACTCTGCTTTTCTTCTTCCTACAGCATAATTCTAACCTCTGCTGCTGTTTTCTTGTCTTGTAGAGAAAATAAGAATCTCACTGGAACTGCAAGATATGCTAGTATGAATACTCACTTGGGAATTGGTAAGCTTTGACAAAAAAAACAACCTGCTGTAGATACTTCTCGTTTCTTATATTAATACCTTTTTGTTTCCTATAATACAGAACAAAGCCGAAGGGATGATCTCGAATCTCTTGGTTACATTCTCATGTATTTCCTTAAAGGAAGGTGAGTCCAATTCCACCTACGTGCCTCCTTGTTTCACTTGCTCTTCTCATTCTTTGATAGAATATTTTTGGTTATTTTTCTAAGTCTACCATGGCAAGGACTTAAAGCAGGAACCAAGAAACAAAAGTATGAGAGAATCAGCGAAAAGAAAGTCTCTACATCCATTGAGGTAAACAAACTTCTCATTCACAAAGTTTTGATTCCTTTGTTCCCAAACTTCTTTTCATTAACAATTTTGCTCATTTTCCTCCAGTCTTTATGCCGTGGCTACCCATCTGAATTCGCATCTTACTTCCATTACTGCCGCTCGCTTCGGTTTGATGACAAACCGGATTACGGTTATCTCAAAAGAATATTCAGAGATCTCTTTATCCGCGAAGGTTTGTTTTTGAAGCTCTCTTTTCTTTCCCCGTTCTTCCAAAATCCGCACTTTCTTACATATTTTCTTTACTGCAGGGTTTCAATTCGATTATGTCTTTGACTGGACCATACTCAAGTACCAACAGTCACAACTGACAGCTCCTCCATCCCGTGGACTTGGCACTCCTGCTGCTGGAACCAGTACGGCTTTGCCTCCAGGATTGACCACCATGGATAGATACGCAGGTGAACATTTTACAATCCAAAAAAGCTTAGAAAAGTTGGGAAGCTTATAGCTTTTTGTTTGATTGTTTTGGTGTTTACTTGAAGGGGAGGAAGATGGACGAAGACCACCGATGGATTCATCAAGAAGGAGAATGTCAGGAGCTCTTGACAACTCTGGCAACTTGTCAACTTCTATTAGAGGCCCTATGGTATGAATGAATTTGCTCTGTTTTTTTCTTGTTTCTCTCTAGACCGAAGAGTTTTAGCAATCTAATAGCTCTTCACTGTTCCAAGTTGTAAAACAGATTCTTTACATTTGGAATGTCAAGTTACTGAGAGAACCACATAAATAGCTTAATTTTTAAAAATCATTTTTTATTGGAACATTGTCATTTTTTAACGAATTTTGGGAAATTGTCATTCTAGGGTCTAGAAAATGTTGATTTCTTTTGAGCAAAAAAAAAAGCTTTTCTTTTTACGTAGCATATTTTAAAAAATTTCAAAAATTGTCTTCATTCCAAATCAATCAAATTTAGTATTTGAATAATTTATTTCAGCTAATTAACCAAACTAATCCCCTGCTTTCAATGGGAAAATGAATTAAGAAAAAAAATAAACCACAAACTACTCCCTTATAAGATCTCATTTTTGTTGGTGGTGTAAATGACCTTTCTTTTCATATTTGATGTATTTTATTTATTTTTTTGTGATGAGATTTTTTTTTTTGTAAATTATTATTCTTGTCTGAAAGTAAATGCTATTATTTCTTTTAAAAGTCAGTAAATATATTTTCACTATGTTTTTAACAGATGCATAGCTCGTCAGTGTTCGCGCAATCCGCAGGATCATCAAGGAGATTAACATCGGAGGAGCAACATAGATCACGTACGAGCGGTGGATTAAAAAACACGTCGGAAGGAAAGAGGTCTGCTTCCACCAGAAAACATTACGACTCTGCGATCAAAGGCATCGAGACTCTTCAAGTCTCCAGCGATAGGTTTCACCACCATTGATGATCCATCTGTTAGAGAGAAATCATGTCAGTTATTGTTCAGAAGTTATTATTTCGCTCTATATTGGTGAAAATTTGCTAGTAATTTTTGTTTTGTTTCTTTATTATTTTGCTTTTTGATCTTTTCTAAATTAATTTTGTTGGGATTTGTTTTGCTTAACTACGATGAAGATTTGAAACCATCGTATAGATGTAGCGTTTAGCAATAGTGAACCAAATTAACGAATCAACTTATCCATTATATTGTTTGTTATAAGCAAACTTGAATAACAATTGCAATATATGCTAAACTTGATTATGTATTCAATACTTTAAGATGTTTAGGTGTGTCTGAGGACTTTAAGTGGTGATTGTATTAAATGAAGACAAATAACAAAGACTATTGATGAGGACTTTTACTGGTGTTTGTATTACATGAAGACAAAATAACAAAGACCACTGATAAAGAAGGTGGGCAAATCAAAATAAATTAAAAAATTTAGAGGGTGCAAAATGCAATAAAGTTAGAATAATAAGATTCTATCCGGCCCCAATAACATCAAACCTCACGCCTTCGTCCTCCCTTATTCCTTCTCCTCTCACAAGAGTTTACTTTACTCCCTCCTCCAACCCTATATCTCCTTGATTCCTAATCCCAGATCTGAAGGCTCTTCCTCCAAGGATCTGATTCTACGAAGAGTCTCCCTCTTCAACCAAAACCAGTGAGTCCTCTTTTTTTTCCTTTGATCGTAATACCGTAAGATCTAAAGCTCGATCTCTCTAGATTCATTGTTTTTATTTCAATCTCCGCGCGATTCGCATGTTAGTTACACATCTCGATGTGACAATTTCAAAAGAATTTAATTGAAATGCATTAATGATTTTTTATGGAACTTAGCTCTTTAATTACTCTGTAGGAAGGAAATGGCAGACAACAATCCACCACCTGAAGAGAACCAAATCACCGCCACAAATGACGACAACACGTCACTCGAAACCATAGTCCGACGCTTCCAAGACTCAATGTCATCACCAGACTCAAAAACCCACAAGTTCTGGGAAACCCAACCCGTTGGCCAATTCAAAGACATCGGCGACACCACCTTACCCGAAGGCCCCATCGAGCCCGCCACGCCCTTATCCGAAGTCAAACAAGAGCCCTACAACCTCCCTTCCGTCTACGAATGGACCACCTGCGACATGAGCACTGACGACATGTGTTCCGAGGTGTACAACCTTCTCAAGAACAACTACGTTGAAGATGACGAAAACATGTTCAGGTTCAATTACTCCAAGGAGTTTCTGAGGTGGGCGTTGCGTCCCCCTGGCTACTACCAGAGCTGGCATATTGGTGTCAGGGCAAAGACTTCCAAGAAGCTTGTGGCTTTCATCAGCGGGGTGCCCGCGAGGATCAGGGTGCGCGATGAGGTTGTTAAGATGGCTGAGATTAATTTCTTGTGTGTTCATAAGAAGCTTAGGTCCAAGAGGCTTGCTCCTGTGATGATCAAGGAGGTTACTAGGAGGGTTCATTTGGAGAATATTTGGCAGGCTGCTTACACTGCAGGCGTTGTGTTGCCTACACCGATCACTACTTGTCAGTACTGGCACAGGTCGTTGAACCCGAAGAAGCTGATCGATGTCGGGTTTTCGAGGCTTGGTGCGAGGATGACGATGAGCAGAACCATCAAGCTTTACAAGCTACCTGAAGCGCCGGTCACTCCTGGGTTCAGGAAAATGGAACTGCTTGATGTCCCTGCGGTTACAAGGTTGCTGAGGAACTACCTTGGCCAGTTTGGAGTGGCGACTGACTTCGATGAGAACGATGTTGAGCATTGGTTACTCCCGAGGGAAGATGTTGTGGACAGTTACTTGGTTGAAAGCCCTGAGACTCATGATGTTACTGATTTTTGCAGCTTCTACACGCTTCCGTCGACTATCCTTGGTAACCCGAACTACACGACGCTGAAAGCTGCTTATTCTTACTACAATGTGGCCACTCAGACGTCGTTTCTTCAGCTGATGAATGATGCGCTGATCGTCTCGAAGCAGAAGGGGTTTGATGTGTTCAACGCGCTGGATGTGATGCACAATGAGAGCTTCTTGAAAGAGTTGAAGTTTGGTCCGGGAGATGGTCAGCTTCACTACTATCTCTATAATTACCGTTTGAAAAGTGCATTGAAGCCATCGGAACTTGGGCTTGTTCTCTTATAAGCGCTCCTCCATAACTTGTTTTTGATGTTATTATTTTGGTGTCAACAAACTTAAAATTTCGTGTTTCTCTTTTTTCTTCTTTTGTTTGAACTATTTATCTCATGGGGTTAACTGAACCTGCGGTTTAATTATTTTGGCAATGCGATTTTGCTTTTTCTAGAAGTCTTATTACCGTTACTTGTGTGGTTAATTGTGTGCATGTCACTTGTCTAAGAGATAAAAAAGAGACTTGACCATGACAGTAAAGTCAACGCAGATATACCGCTAAATCTCGTGAGTTTCAGTGAACAGTGTTACTGATATTTCTAGAGCATGTTAAGATTTTAGTGTTCGTGGCAGTCTTGCAGAGGAGGTAACTGAAATTGGTGAGTCACTTTCTAGAAAAGTCAACAATCTTTAAGAAACTCTAAGCTTAAATAATCTTGGAGACAAGGAAGAAGAATACTGTATGTCATCTATGTTTGGGTTTGTCTTTGAGTACGTTGTTGATGTGAACTCTATGTTTCTTCTTTGTTTGTCATGTCTGTCGTGGATTGTAAGTGAATCACATCTTGTCATCTTGAAGTAGGTTGTTGATGTGAACTTTATGTTTCTTCATGACTACCGTGGCTTGTAAGAGAGTCACATGTCTTAGTGAAGATATTAAAATAGCGAATGGAATTCCTT
The DNA here is from genome assembly GCA_932364175.1 of Eruca vesicaria subsp. sativa. Lineage (NCBI taxonomy): Eukaryota > Viridiplantae > Streptophyta > Magnoliopsida > Brassicales > Brassicaceae > Eruca > Eruca vesicaria. Next base: position 476,897 of record CAKOAT010517376.1, read on the forward strand.
ACAGCTCCAAACTCTGTAACATTTTGAACTAAAAAAAGCTCAAAAAACATTTAAAACACATAGAGAAGTGAGATTTAACTCGGCTCATGCTTTAAACACAAGGCCCGTTAATTACAGCCCATAAGTAACGGACGCAAAAACAATACACGTTGTAGTTTGAATTGCGCTAGCCAATTAAAAACGTACACGTGTCTTTTGTCAAAGAATAAATGTCCTACGCTTCATTACTTAACACCAATCAAAGAAATACACGTGGCGAAAAGAGCCTCCGTGGTTCTAATTCTATCCTTCTTCCTTATCGTCCTCTCGTCTTCAACGCTCTCTTTTCCTCAGCCATCGTGAAACATTTATTGATTACAAAACAAAACAAAAATATTACCAAGGAAAAAAGCAACAATGGTGTGAGATATTTTCGTTTTCGCGCTGAAGATTTTATTTATTATATAATTTCGTTTTCTTTTCTTGAGTAGAATTAAATACTATGGAGTGTGTTGGTGCTCGCAATTTCGCTGCAACGGCGGTCACAGCTTTTCCATCTTGGAGTTCTTCGCGTAGAAACTTTCCGGTGGTTAAGAGATACAGCTTGAAGAGTTTCCGATGCGGTTTGTGCACAGTCAGAGCCAGCGGCGGAGGGGGAGCGGGTTCAGGTTGCGTTGCGGTGAGAGAGGATTACGCCGACGAGGAAGATTACGTCAAAGCTGGTGGTTCGGAGATTCTATACGTTCAAATGCAGCAAACTAAAGACATGGATGAACAGTCTAAGCTTGTTGATAAGGTAAAGTCAACGTTTTCCGTTGACTTGTTTTCTTATATTTGCTTGAGACAGGTCATGTCTGAGTTTTTGAAGCTTTTGTCTAATTGATTGTTTTTTTTTTTTTTTTTAAATTAAAACAGTTACCTCCTATATCAATTGGTGATGGTGCTTTGGACCTAGTGGTTATTGGTTGTGGTCCAGCTGGTTTAGCCTTGGCTGCTGAATCAGCTAGGTTGGGACTAAAAGTTGGACTCATTGGTCCTGATCTTCCTTTCACTAACAACTACGGTGTTTGGGAAGATGAATTCAATGGTGATAACAAAAAGAACTTAATGATTTAGCAGTCAATGTCTTCATGGTCATATTGTAATAAAATATTTTGTGTTGATTGTTTTATTATTCTTTAAAGATCTTGGGCTGCAAAAATGTATTGAGCATGTTTGGAGAGATACTATTGTGTATCTGGATGATGACAATCCTATTACCATCGGTCGTGCTTATGGAAGAGTTAGTCGACGTTTACTTCACGAGGAGCTCTTGAGGAGGTAATGAATAAAATGGTTCCACTCAGACATTTCAATAGTTATTGTTCATCTCCTGACAATTGATTTGATTTATCATAGGTGTGTGGAGTCAGGTGTCTCGTATCTTAGCTCCAAAGTTGAGAGCATAACAGAAGCTCCTGATGGCCTTAGGCTTGTTTCCTGTGAACAGAACATAGTTGTTTCATGCAGGTACTATTCTTAAGTTTAACATAAACGTTTTGGGTAATGGGTACAATGTCAAGATTCTGACATTCTAGCTAATGCAGGCTTGCCACTGTTGCCTCTGGAGCAGCTTCCGGGAAGCTCTTGCAATACGAACTTGGAGGGCCTAGAGTCTGTGTTCAAACTGCATATGGCGTGGAGGTTGAGGTAAATAGTTTGATTATGATAAGTCCAGAGTAATACACATTTTTGGCAAGAAGTTGTATGAATCTCTGTTCAAAAACTTTATAGGTGGAAAGTAGTCCATATGATCCAGAACAGATGGTGTTCATGGATTACAGAGATTACACAAACCAGGAAGCCCGGAGCTTAGAAGCTGAGTATCCAACGTTTCTCTACGCTATGCCTATGACAAAGACAAGAGTCTTCTTTGAGGTTCTCTCGCCTTCTGTTTTAACCATTAACACTAAAACTCTATATTGCTTATCAGCTGGAATCTTCTTTTAGGAGACGTGTCTTGCTTCAAAAGATGTCATGCCCTTTGATTTGCTAAAAAAGAAGCTCATGTTGAGATTAGAAACACTCGGAATCCGAATACTAAAGACTTACGAGGAGGTAAATCTTGTATTAAACAAAAAGAAGTAGAACTTCACTTGATGTCTTAAGCAACAATTAAAAAAAAAAAACTTATTTGGTGGGATAAAACAACAGGAATGGTCTTATATCCCAGTAGGTGGTTCCTTGCCAAACACTGAACAAAAGAGTCTCGCCTTTGGTGCTGCAGCTAGCATGGTACATCCCGCAACAGGTAACAAGAACAAGCCTTGATCACATGCTTGAGTCTGCACCATCTCTGACTTAACTCTCTCTGAATATAACAGGCTATTCAGTTGTGAGATCTTTGTCTGAAGCTCCAAAATACGCGGCAGTCATCGCGGATATACTAAAACATGAGACTACTTCTTCCTTCACTAAACACATCAACAACAATATTTCAAGACAAGGTGAGCTCTATATGAACCACCACTGAGTTCTCATCTTTCAGACAATGTATGAAAACTTGTGAGCTTCTATTCTGTGGCAGCTTGGGATACTCTGTGGCCACCAGAAAGGAAACGACAAAGAGCATTCTTTCTCTTCGGCCTTGCGCTCATAGTTCAACTCGATCTCGAAGGCATTAGATGCTTCTTCCACACTTTTTTCCGCCTTCCAAAATGGTAAAGCCATCCCATCCACTGATTCTTGATTCAGATAACAAACCATGTATGAAAAAAATCAAGAAACTGATGTTTTTGTTTCCTCTTGCTCAGGATGTGGAGAGGGTTTCTAGGATCAACATTAACATCAGGAGACCTCGTTCTGTTTGCTTTCTACATGTTTATCATTGCACCAAACAACTTGAGAAAAGGTCTCATCAATCATCTCGTCTCGGATCCAACCGGAGCAACCATGATTAAAACCTATCTCAGAGTATGATTCTCTCCTCCGCTCTTGGTTTTTGTATATATATTATAATATGAATAATCCATCGACCAGTGTTATGTGGGTTACTAGAAAATTTGTAACAAACATGTATAGGATCTACATGATGATGGAAATACACACAAAAAAAAAGAATTGATTTGTGGTAAATGACTAGAAAGATCAAGAGAAGGATAGACTTGTGTAATTGCCATTTAATTTAAATACCATCCTTCTCGCTGTTACATTAGTGCAAATACTCGTTAATCTGTACACTTCTCCTCCAATTTTATCTATAAAATTATAATCGGAACACTTGGACTATTGCATAGTGAAATATTGCAAGTGGCGTGTGTGTGCCGTCTTAAATCATATACTATTGCAAGAAGTAAAGAACTGAGAGCAAGAATATATTCGTAGCATCACCATAACATAATCTTTATAACAAGCAATATACTCACCTCTTTATAAAAACACTTACTTGGATTTCAATCCCTCACCGTCTCTTTTGATTAGAAGAATCGTGAAAGGGCGTGACGGCGTGTTTCGTGGATGTGTAACCGCCCATCGGTTCATTTGTTACTATAATTTTTTGTTTCTTTGAGCAACTAAAATAATTTCTTAGAAACAATCATAATTTAAAATCATATATTATAATGCTTTTATATTTATAAATTTAAAATGAAGAGAAAGGAGTGGTAAAAGACACACTTAACAGTTGTCAAATGAATTTTTGTTGCATAGTTTTAAGGATTATTTGATTCAACTATGACGAGTCAATAAATACGTGACCAAACCCAAATGGTCTTCTTGATCGAGAAAGAAGTTTCTTGGTGATGATGTCGAACATATTCGACGGAGCTCCTCCGGATTATTCGTCCATATCCGTGGCCGTTAAAGCATCCATCGGCGACACCATTGGAGGAGCTGCAAGCCGTCGCGCTGTTCGTTGGGCCGTCGACAATCTCCTTCCCCATATTGATCGATTAGTTCTAGTTCACGTCATGCCTACCGTCACCACTATTCCATCTCCTTGTAAGTTCCATCTCGTTGACTTCATTTTTCACCTTCATTTTCACCTTTATATTTACCGCAACTTTCGACGTAATTCTTTTTTATTTTTTTTTTCTGTTTGGTTGGAAGCTGGTTCAAAGATTCCAGTGGATGACTTGGAAGAGAGTGTTGTGTCTATGTACAGACAAGATTTGAGAAAACAGTTCGAAGAGGTATTTCTGCCGTTCAAGAGGATGTGCGCATCAGTCAAAGTGAGTTTCTCTTGAATATTCGTAGACGAGTTTTTGAGCTTCATTTTGAGTCTCATGATTTTATTTTTTTTACTGGTTAGGTTGAGACTTTGTTGCTGGAACATGATGATCCTGCAAAGGCGCTTTTGAAGTACATATCAGATGGGGAGGTTGAGTGTTTAGTCATTGGCTCATGCTCTCCAAGTTTCCTTACAAGGTATTGTTTCGATAATGGAGACCATTTTACTTTGCATGACTTTGAAGTTCCCAAAGTCCCGTGTATCCCCTAACCACTAACTAGGGATGTCATTTTAGTTTTTTTGTTACATAAAAAATACTCCCTCCTTCCACAATATAAAATGTTTTGGAGAAGTTTTGATGTTTCAAAATATTAAATGTTTCATAATTTTTAAATATTTTAGTTTTATTGAAAATTGGTTAACCAATTACATTTTACTATATTATTTATGATTGGTTAATTTATGTTTAATTTATATTATTCAATAATATTATCTTTTAAAAAGTAAGTTTTTTAATTTTTGTGTATTCAAACAAAACTATTATATTAAAAAACGGAGTAAGTATCATTTTAGAACTCCAGTATAATTTCAGTTTAATATTAATTATAAATGTGTTGATTTTGTTTCATTTATATCAAATGATATTAGTTGAATAGATGTAATTAATAAGAATTTAAATGTATTTTAATCATTTTTTAATATGTGTCCAAATGATACTTTTTTGAAATAAAAGAAGTATTTAAACTTCTATTAAATGATGCAAGAGTTTTATCCAATAGGCCAACTTCTCCTTGGTCAAACACTTTTTTTTTTGTCTTGGTTTTTATACTTTTGCTAAACATCTCCTGTAATAAAGACATGACGTTTTGGCAGGAAAAAAGGACAAGAGATGCCATCAAGGGTACTAGGAGAAGCTCCAGAGACATGTGAAGTATATGTTATCTCCAAAGATCGAGTAATAACCAAATCAAGCAATCAGTTATCTCCAGGTATATACAATAATTTCAATTTCAGTGATCTATAATGTGAATTTAAGATAATGATTAATCTTGTTTCTGCAGTGAAACTTTCACTAGATTCATCATATAGTTTCCGTACACCCAAAAGAGCAGAAGCTCATAAAGATCCATTCAACCGTACATGCTCGGATAAGACAGGCTTGGCTGCTTCATACATGTCACCATCACTAGCGAGGAATCAGATTCGAAGGCCCGTCTCTTTGCCGCCTAGTCATCAAGTCTCTCGAGTGTTTCCTCCTGCACAGGCTTCAGCTGGTATTCGTTTGACCCATGACGAACAAGTCCGCTCTATACTTGGACAGAGTACTGTTTCCACTAGTAAAATGCAGTTGGATCCTGGAGCAGATACATGTAAAACACCCCAGGTAAAAGCATTTGCTATTTAGTTCTGTTATATGTAAGAAAAATGTTATGATTTTTTTTAAAATCTAAAATACATGTATTCGCAGTCAAGTGTTATGTATGAGGTAGAGCAGCTAAGGAAACAAGTACAAACCACTCTTTCCATGTACAAACAAGCTTGTGAGGAACTAGTTCATAAACAAACACAGGTTAGTGCTACTGTAACTAAATATTGTGTTTTGTCTTTGTTTGAATTTTTAAAACTCAACCAAAAACCAACGTTGGTGATCTACAGGTTCAGTCTCTTTCCTATGAGTGTATCAAAGATACAAAAAGGGTCATATCAGCTCTGGAAAAGGAAGAAATGCTGAGAAAAGAAGCAGAAGAAGAGAAACAAAAGCATCTAAAAGCCGTTAAAGAGATCCAAGAAGCGAAATCAATGCTAGCCAAAGAGTTCTGCGATAGGAAACTAGCCGAACTAAATGCAATTCAGCAGTCCTTAGAGAAACAGCAAGTCATGGACCAGCTCTTCTTGAGAGACAGTCGATACAGAAAGTACACCAAAGAAGAGATAGTTGAAGCTACAGATAACTTCTCTTCGAGTAAAATCATCGGTGAAGGAGGATACGGGAAAGTATACAAATGCAGCCTTGATCACACCCCAGTAGCACTTAAAGTTCTCAACCCTGACTCAATCGAGAAGAAACAAGAATTCTTAAGAGAGGTAAAATCTACTAAGTAATGTTGTTAATGAATAAATGAAAGTCTCACATCCAAAAATAATTAACTAATAAATTAAGATTTAATTAGACCAATCGACTCAATGTCAATTGGTTTTAATAATTAACTAATATATTAAGAGTTAACTAGAGCAATCGTGTCAATTGGTTTTAAGTTGAAGATCATAATTAAACTT
>CAKOAT010517376.1:492152-508479 GCA_932364175.1 Eruca vesicaria subsp. sativa
TTTTGCCTTCAAAGAATCCATTAGAACCTTGAACGCCACTCTTCCCCATGGGTAATTCTCAAATCTTTCTAAGTCCATGACTAGCCTTGCAAGACTAGCCCGTGTAGGAGAAGAGAACTTTCTGGCTTCAATGTATCCTGCGTAGATGGCAAGGTATCCCAGCCGCATTCGATCATCCCGAGACCACCCGTCACACTTGGTAAATGCTGTTCTTAACTGTTCAATGCTTGTCCCAGCATGGGGATCAACACCCATCTTCTCCCAGAAAGCAGTCATCTCCTGAGAAATCTCACACCTAAGATTTTCCAAATTCGGGATGTAGTTGCAGTTTAGACCTGTGAGGTTTTCAAACTCTAGAATTGAAAACCTCAAAGGTTCTGGTCCGGCAAGAGTCCAGAGCTCAAACTTCTTCTTGATGTCCAGCTAGAAGGAGAGAATAAAATGTACAAGCCTTGAAGTCCAAACAAAGCCAAGCTCCTTGAACTTGATGAATATTCCCAACTTTGACGCTTTCAGATCCTCATATTCATCAAGTTTAAGATTTTCAGATAGAGCTTCAAACAACTTCTTGTCATCAGAATGATACGAAATGCTCCTCAGTGCAGGGGGCTCTTCTCCTAATGTAAACAACCTCGGCGGCAGTTCTGATATATCCATTTTAAGGCCTGGAAACAATCACAAACAACCATCTCAACCACAAAGGTATCGCACTATTCTAAATACTATAGAAGACTAGCAGACGACTTTCAGGAAGTGAGATAACTACTCAGACGACTTCCTGGAAGTCTTCTACAGAGTCTTACTCTCTGGACGACTTACATGTAAGTCGTCCAGAGAGTAAGACTTCGTAGAAGGCTTCCAAGAAGTGAGAAGACTACTCAGACGACTTCCTGGAAGTCTTCTACAGTGTCTTACTCTCTGGACGACTTACATGTAAGTCGTCCAGAGAGTAAGACTTCGTAGAAGGCTTCCAGGAAGTGAGAAGACTACTCAGACGACTTCCTGGAAGTGAGAAGACTACTCAGACGACTTCCTGGAAGTCTTCTACAGAGTCTTACTCTCTGGACGACTTACATGTAAGTCGTCCAGAGAGTAAGACTTCGTAGAAGGCTTCCAAGAAGTGAGAAGACTAATATGACGACTTACAGTTGGAGAAGATTTAGTCGGAGAAGATGTGGTCCCTAGCGGTTACAGATCTGCATATCGAAGGGAAAAGAAGAGTCAAGACTACAATTTTTAGGGTTTTCCGGCGGCTAAACGCCTTAAAACATAAGATATAACATACCGGCGGCGGAGGAAATGGCTACGAGATTTCAGATCTGAAAAAAGGAAGCGGATAGTCAGTTTAAACTACGAAAATACTCTAAGGCATGAAAGAAAAACAAGATTCGTCGAAATCGGAGAGATTACCGGCAAAAACAGAGAGATTCGTCGAAATCGGAGAGATTCGTCGAAATCGCCTTTACAATCGTCCTTGGAGAGAAACGGCGCTAGGGTTTCGGGAAATTGTGAAAAAGTGAAAAAATAACTTTTATATGTCCGGTAAAAATCCGGTTAGGTTAAAACGTAAAATGTTAAAATTAACGGTTCGGTACAATTAGACGACTGAAATTTCAGTCTGTCTGGGAAATAATTTAAAGCAGACGACTTAAATTTCAGTCGTCTGGGAAATAATTTAAAGCAGACGACTGAAATTTCAGTCGTCTGGGAAATAATTTAAAGCTTAGTCGTCTGGGAAATAATTTAAAGCAGACGACTGAAATTTCAGTCGTCTGGGAAATAATTTAAAGCAGACGACTGAAATTTCAGTCGTCCAGTCCCTAAACATAACCCCTAAACTTTATTCTCTAATTAAACACTTCGAAACATCAATTTAAACTTGAAAAATGTTTACTATACACAGAAATAAACACATAGAGGTCAAATTAATTTTTTCAAAAAAAACATTTCAGCTTTTCAAAATCTAACCCTAAGATTACATACAATACTACAACATATGTTTGTCAAACCCTTAAACCAAAGAATATCATGATTCATTACTTGCACTCATCTATGCTGAAAACAAATCAACTTTATCATTTCTTAATTTATATCACTTATAAATGTTTATAATTACATGTTTTTAACTTTTCACTCATCAAAATATTTTGTACAGAATTTATAAATTATTTTTAAGATTCAATCGTCCAGACAACTAACATTTCAGTCGTCCAGACGACTGAAAAGTAACTCAGCCCGACCCAAACAACTTACTGGGGTTATATTCGTAAAAATGTCTTCTGTTTTTTTGTTTGGTCACAGAGCACTATACTGTAATTTCATAGCCCTTTTAGGTTAGATTTGCATTTGATTCAAGTTGGGGTTTAGTATTGGGGTTAAAACCAAGTTATGGGTTAGTTTTGGAAAAAACCCCTTCTTTTTATTACTAGTTGCATACTCCCCGCGCAAGCGCGGGATAGGGATCATTATGTTTGCGTGTATTTTTTTCAAATGTTGGTTTAGTGGATTCTTCTAATAACATCAAATAATAATAAAATGGAAAGAATGTAGTAAGAGTCTAAAGTGAAAATATTGGATATCTAATGTGTTAAATGTTATTTATATGCGAAGTAAGGTTTATAGGAATAGTTAGGCTATAATATAGTTTTTAGTATGTAAAAGTAGGTGTCTATTTTTTTTTTTTTTTGCTGTAAATTATTTTTATATAATATGTCAAAACTTGATATAATTCTATATTTATAGTATTTATATTTGTATTAAATGATTTATCAATTTGAAAATAACATTAATTAAGTTAATATTCGTTGTTTAAGTTTCATTAGATAGGTTTTTATATATGGTTTTTTGTAAGTTTGAGTTTTGTTCGTAAATGATGTGACATTTTTATCTATGGCGTCATCGACTATGGGAATCCATTCGCCGGAGTCTGGATCGCTGGTGAGGAATGTTTCAATGAAATTATAGTAGTTATTAAAATGTAAGAGAAATTACATATTCATTTAATAAATTACGAAAATAATTAATTTTTGTTGTTTTTTTATTTTATCTCACATACAAATTTTTTGAAAATATATATTAGGAAATATGTGCAATGATTTAACTTTTTGAACTCTTAATCTATATTATTCAAGCCTCATTAAGCCATCCACGTAGGCAGCCGCGTGGAATTTCCTTCTTTTTTCTTGGTATGTTCGTTCTGGGATTTATTTTTTATTATTTTTGGGTTAAACTATATTATAATAGGATAGTTTTAAGGCTCTTTAATCCATCCGCGTAGGCAACCATATGAGACTGGCTTTTTTTTTTATTGTTCATTTTAGATTCATTTTTAACTATTTAGGGTTTGAACTTGTTAAGATTTAGGGTTTATCCAACTATTTTGATCTTTAAGACAATAAGCCCAAAAAAAAAACATAAAAACCTTATAAACAAAAAACCCATATGATAATAATCCAAATAAAAAAATCAAAAATACATGATAGCTGCGTGGTGAACCCATGATCTTGCATACTTAATTAGATACCTTATACCACTTGGGTAAAGTGTATTTCATTGTTTGTGATAATCTTACCAAGTCTATATGTGTTTAAAAAATATGTACAAGACCCATAGATTGGTCAATAATTTTAAGGTGAGTCCAACAAAAAAAATAAAAATATGAGCCACAAATGAAAGGTAAGTGAGAAGAGTTTGACATCTGTGTTGATTTGTTTGTTCAGTGTTTTCATCGACACTCTTTATTAAAAGAAGAATAAGATTTTTATTTCGTTGATAGTACTAAATTGATTGATGTGTATTAATTTAGTACTCTTTACACAAAAGTCTGTCAATCATCACATGGAGAAATCAATTTCGTATTGCGTACCAAATTTATTTATTTCAGCAACCACAGAAAAATCAGATTATATTTTTTTGTTGTGAATCAAAAATCAATAAAGTAAAACATGTGATGCGGTGGCATATGTCAAACATTTATTTGCTTTATTGACTTATCAGGATATTCATGGGCCAGGCCCAGTTGAAATGTTTAATTTTTTGGTTGTACGTCCAATTGGTAGTTCACATCTTAACTATCTTTTATAGCTTTCTCGAATGACTTAAAATAAAGTCTTCGCTTGCTTAAGCTTTGAACTTGCATGATTGTAGTACTGTAACTCTGTGATAAACAAAACTTTCAATATTGCTAGTACTTAACATGTTTAAAATCAAGATATATAATTGGCTTTTTTGCTCATTAAGTTGCCTAATTTTTAGTATTGTAATTTATCAGATTGAATAAAATTAACTACAAAAAGTCTTTTACATACTTTAAAATGTTATGTGACCACAACTTTACACAGCATCTTTTGCAGATCCGTGTGGCAATTGATTATCTATAGATCTGTGACACATACACATAAATTGAGTTTGTTCTTTTCATACAAATTATACAATATGATATTGTATTCTATTTCTGTATGCCAGCTACGAGCTGCTACCATCAAATTTTGAGTGAGCTATTTTAAAGTTGCATGAGCCTATCTTACGCATATGACATACCCCACATATATGAATGACTCGTGTCCATTACAATGTTTCGTCATAACATACAAAACATAAATCTCATATTCGTTTTTGTATATACTTATGATTGCTTCACTGAATTCGATTTAAATTGGTTATTTTGTTTGTTTCCCAACCAAATTATACTTTTATTCACAATTCTTTTTCTTTCTCAAACTTTTATTCACATTTCATTACATGGTTTAACGATGATTCAACAAGTGGAATTCAAACTATTGATCAGTACTAGTATTATTTTCCAAAAGTGACTTAATGAACAAAACATAGCAACAAAAATTGAAAAGAAACACAAGATATTTACGGAAGTTAAAGAGGCTGTCTTTGTCAGTGCAATGAACCTCCTCCTCATCTTTCCCGCCACCCCAACTAACAGATCTCTCACCGTCCACGTCATCCTCTTTTGGATCATCAAATCTATGACTTCCTTTTGGTCTACGTGGTGACAATCCGTCTGTTTCCCGACAAAATTGGGACCCACATGATTGTTATTTATATTATTTTTAAAAGGGATTTTAATTACTATGGTTGGATATAGTATCATTTGTTGACAACACATCACGCTTCTTTCGTTGATTCTCCTCCACATTATATGCCATTATATTTTTAAGTCTATCCCTGTTTAATTTTGTTTAGTAGTTTGTTTAGCAGTATTGTATCTAAAGATTGCTATTCGTATTCTGATTAGGTTATCTTGTTGAATGCCTGTTTTGTAGTAATGTTTAGAGCTATATAAATACTAGACTACGTTTACCATGACGAAAACCAAATATTTTTAACAAACACAGAACTGGTCTATTGGATAAAACTCTTAGATTATCTAATAAATAATTGCAAATAATTTGAATTAAGAACGTACGGACTTTCAAATTTTCAGATCCTAAATTTAACCAAAAAAACTAGATATTTAAAAGATATTGCACTTGGTTTTGAACATGTTGACGTTATTGATTTCATATATAAGTTATCGGAGAGAAAGTGTAAGGGGCGATGATGTTAACCCTGCTATAACATATGCTATTTCCAACAGTGGCACTAAAATATTAAATTTAATGTCAATTAGATTTTGACCCGTACATTAATTCGGATATTTTTCATTTTATAAAAGTATAATTTTAAAGTTATTAAAAATATAAATAATTTTCATTTTAGTTTTATATATTATGTAACACTCTTTTGTTTAAATAATATAGATATATTCTTTTAGCGAACAGTATACATAGTAGCACTTATTATACTATTTTAGTAAATTTTGTTGATATAGAATATTTTTTGCATGTTATGATATTAACTTTTTATGTAATTAAATTAAGATTTCAAAATATAAGATTACTTTAATTTTTACAGCATTAGTTTTTTCCGTGTTACATTCAAGAAATTATTATTTATTCTCGATGGTTCTATCTTTTACAAAATTTTAAATACTATTATTTAATGCTTGAATATTTATTTTTAAAATTGTATATTTTGTCAAAAACAATTTGGAAAATTACATAACTATTTTTGAGTTGGAAGATTATAAGATATTTGAATTTTTTACTACATAAATACTTTATGTCATTAAAATAACTTAATTTTTGGTAATATTTTTTATATATTTCTCAACAGTTTCTTTATAATTGATATAAATATTAAATTTATAATTAAAATTTGATTTTTCATTAATATTTAAAAATAATTATTAAAATTTCATAGTTGTACAATAACATATTATTAAATAGTATATGAACTAAAGGTTAGATATGAACTATTACAGTTGAGAGTTTCAAATAAATAAAAAGAAAATATGTAGTTGTAGATATAAAAGTTTGAGATATGTTAATTTTATATAGTTTACAAATTTATTACATTTTAAAGATGAGTGATAATTTACTTAAGTGAAAATATTTTAATGTGAAAATAGATCAATTTACTTATTTAATATAATTTTGTCATATTTAATTCATAAAGAATTTGTGTGTTAATATAAAACAGAATCTAAGTTAAAAATATAAAAAATAATATAGAATTTTTATTCTCTTGTTTTATAATAAATTTTTAATTAACATTGATTTATAATATTATATTGCTAACGAAATTAATTGTGTATTTAATTTATAAAAATAATTACAGATTAGTATGATTTTGTTAGATTCTTTGTCAATAGAATTTGTTACAATTAAATATCAAATTCAAATTTATAATTGGTTTACTATTAATGTAAAAAATCAACTATGTCATATTAGTCAAATCTTTAGGTGGTATAAGTATGACTTGTTATGAATATATAAAAACAGAACTCTAAATTAATAGATTAGAAATTAATATATTTTTGTAATATATTTTTGAGAGTTTTGAAATAAATAAAAAGATAATATGTAGTTGTAGATATAAATGTTTAACATATGTTAATAAATTTATTTTTGTAAACAAATGTTATATAATTTACAAATTTTAACACATTTATTAGATGAGTGATATTTATAGAATGAAACTATTTTAAAAAGGTCAATTTACTTATTTAATATAATTTTGTCATATTTAATTCATATAGCATTTCTATTTTAATATAATACATAATATAATTATAAACCTTATAAAAATAGGATAATTTTTTATTTTTTATTTTATAATTCATATTTAATAAAGATTAAATTATAATAATATTATATTATAATTACGTAATTAATTAATGTGTGATTTTCTAAAACATATTTAAAAGAATAGTAAGGTTTTGTTCGATTCTTTTTCAGCAGATTTTATTGGATTCTTTCTTAATAGATTTTGTTATAATAAAAATATAGAATTCAAATTTGTAGTTGGTTTATTATTAATGTAAATAATCAAATATTTCATATTAACTAATTCTTTAGATGGTCTTAGTATGACTTGTTAACAATAGATAAAAATAGGACTCTACTTTAATAGATTAGATTCACCAACAAAAAACTAAATTTGATATCATCCCACCAATTTTGATGTAAATTAAATAGTGTTACACCAAATTTGATATAATATTATTCATCACACCAAATTTTAAAATACATACTTTATTATATTTTATTTAATAATATATTTTAAGAATTATTATTAATTAATTCAAATTTGTAATTAAACCTAAATATAATGTATTTTTAAATCATTGTACATAATTAAGTTTTTTTATTTTCTATTAATAAATCACTAAATATCATGTCGTAAGAAAATATATTATTTTTAATTTTAAAAGTATAAATTTTAATTAATATTTTTTTAAAAAAATATAGAAATCAATATTATAAGCTGATTTAATAGTAACTAACTAAAATTTTATGTAATACTATTAAACTTATCAAACATTAAAATAAAAATTTTATTTTGTAAATAGTTAAACTTGTATTACTAACTAATACAACTTTTATTAAATTAATTTATTATTTTGTTACTTTTCATTTTTAATAGTTTGTAATTTTGATCATAACTAATATTTTATATATAATAAATACACAGAGATATAATACTGATAAAATACAAATGTAAATAAATTTTATAAAACATAAAACTAAAAAAATTTAACAAATAAAATAGATAAGTGTGATAAAAAATTATTTATCAGTTACAAATAATTAAAATATAAAAATTATTAGAACTAAAAAAAACAGATAATACAAAATATTATTTTTGATGTAAAATTTGATGTTATTATTGGAGATTGCAAAAAAATTAACACTACAACATTAGATTTGATGTAATTTTAACACCGAATTTGGTGTGAGATGCTCTAATGTATATAAGTTTTTTGGGGTCTAAATGTTACATACTATAGAAGTTACAATACAAATGGATTAAATAGACGTGATGATGTTTATGTTTTCTTCATCTTTTTTTTTTTGTTGAGAAAGGCATTGATGTTTAGGAATTCGATTCTATAATAATGTGTGTGGTGTGTTCAATTTTTTTGGTGTAAGGTGAGCTGGTTGCTTTCGCGTTTGATTTATTTTGGGATGTGCCACAGTTGATTGATACGAGATACTGCTTTGCGTGAGATCCTATCCTATATATGTTTGGAATTCACATGTCATGCTACGATAAACGTCTGCTTTTTTTTGTCGACACGATAAACGTCTGTTAACCGAAATTTTACGATACTAATCATTCAACAATTATTTAATCTGAATATTTTATCATAAACTAGATATTTTGTGGATGTCCATCTTCCTCATTAAGCGTGATGAAGAATAATTTATGTTAAAGAATATTACAACACTTTTTTATAATCCTGCTTGCAGAAAATACTCTTTTATATCCTAACCAAAAATCTTTGAAACAATGAAAGAAATTCAATAATTACTTCAATTTAATTAAACTAGGATTCTGTTCACTAACTTTCAAAAATTTTATTGACATGTGGCATGTCTATCTTTTTTTAAAAAGTATTTCTATACAAAATAAAACATGTGTAGTTTAGAGTAGATCCAAAATTTAATTTCCATAAATTTTATTTGACATGTGGGATATTTCTCTTATAGAAAACTGATAGAAACAATGTATTCAAAAATTACAGTAAGGATAAGCACTAATGGAGCTGTGACACGATAGCAAATGCAAGATAAATATGTACTTCATAGCTCATATAAAAAGAAAGAAATAATATATTTTACCAAAAGAATATATATAGTTTTTTGTTTGCTTATATAGGCAAGTTCAAAGTAAGAAAATATAATTACTAATTTTTTTTTCTTGACTGAACCATCTCTCTTCTGTACTGTATAATAAACAAAGACCTATCTCTGTCTATCTCTCTCTAAAAAATGCCATATGTAGCAGATTTATAACCGATCTCTGCCTAAACTTTTTGTTATTTTTCTTTTGTTTGTGACCAAAAAATCTACTAGAATTTGTTTTCCTTGAGTAAATTATAATTGAGGAGAGAGAGAGAGAGAGAGAGCACAGAATCTGTTAAATGGTTGAAACGAATTACCCAGAATCAAGGAAACCCTGAATGCAAAAGAGGAAAATTTCTTGGGTTTGTGATTTCTCGAGAGAAAAAGAAAAACTTTACTTTTTTTTTTAAAAAAACTGTTCTTTAATTAGCTAATCTCAATCTATATCATGTGCTAACTAAGGTTGTCTCACTTTCCTCTTATGAGTCATGAGTTTCTTGTCTTCATCTTTCTCTAATAAAGCTCCTTTGTCTCTTCAATTTTATGTTCTTATTCCCCTGAACTCATCTCAACCATAACTTGTCCATCTTTCTCTTCAAAACCTCGTTCCTTTCTGATTTGTGTCTCTTTGCTACAGAGATCAAGCAAGTGCTTATGGACAAAGCTTCTCCTGCAGTTGCTGTTCCATTCAGACCATTCCCTGACCCAAAACTCGAGTTCGCCGGGATCAGAGGCTATTGCAGCACTTCGTTGCCCGAAACCGTGTGTTCCGGTGAGGAATCGTTAAAAGATTCTTCCTTTCAGATCAACATGAGGCAGGATTCGTCATCGTCATCATTACAATCCGCTGCGGCACGTCTACCCGACGTTACGGTGGATATCTCCGCGGCAGAAGAAATCAACGGCTCAGATGAGTTTGATCCAAGATCAACGGCTAAGAACGAGAAGAAAGTGCTCAGCAGAACAGAGAGTAGAAGTCTGTTCGAGTTCAAGAGTGTTCCTTTATACGGAGTCACTTCGATCTGTGGGAGACGACCGGAGATGGAAGATTCCGTCTCGGCGATTCCTAGATTCCTTCAAGTCTCGTTGCTCGATTGTGGCCGTGTCGCTAACGGGTTGAATCCTCACTCGAGCGCTCACTTCTTCGGTGTTTACGACGGTCACGGCGGTTCTCAGGTAAACCGGAATTGCAAAATCTAATTTTTTCAAACCGGAATTGAAAAATCTATTTTTTTGCAAACCGGAATTGAAAAATCTAATTTTTTTGCAAACCGGAATTGAAAAATCTATTTTTTTGCAAACCGGAATAGAAAAATCTATTTTTTTGCAAACCGGAATTGAAAAATCCAATTTTTTTGCAAACCGGAATTGAAAAATCTATTTTTTTTGCAAACCGGAATTGAAAAATCTTTTTTTTTTTTTGGCCTTTGTTTTGATCGGTTCTTTTGTGTTTAGGTGGCGGATTATTGCCGTGAGAGGATGCATTTGGCTTTGACGGAGGAGATACTGAAGGAGAAGCCGGAGTTTTGCGACGGTGACACGTGGCAAGAGAAGTGGAAGAGGGCTTTGTTCAACTCTTTTATGAGAGTTGACTCGGAGCTTGACTCTGTCCCGGAGACTGTGGGGTCTACTTCGGTTGTCGCCGTTGTTTTTCCGACACATATATTCGTCTCTAACTGTGGTGACTCGAGAGCGGTTCTGTGCCGTGGCAAAACGCCACTCGCGTTATCCGTCGACCACAAAGTAAGTGAATACACTATTTTAGTTATATTTATTTTGTGACAAAATAGTAAATATCAATAGAGTTTTATGTCATTACAAGCTGAAAAACAGAACTTGTCTTAATGAATCTGTGTGTTAGCAAATATAGATGGTACATGCCTATAGATTTTGGTCAATATTCTTATAGCGTTTTGGGTCTACATTTTCATGTGTAGCCGGATAGAGAAGATGAAGCGGCTAGGATAGAAGCAGCAGGTGGGAAAGTAATCCAGTGGAATGGTGCTCGTGTTTTCGGTGTGCTCGCCATGTCAAGATCCATTGGTAAGGCTAAAAAAAAACATTAAATGGTCTTTTATTGGTTTCTTTTGATAGTTTCCTTGCGTTATAATTAAACATTTGCAAAACAGGCGATAAATATCTAAAACCATCGGTGATCCCTGATCCGGAAGTGACATCGGTCAGACGAGTCAAAGAAGATGACTGTCTCATCTTAGCAAGTGATGGTCTTTGGGACGTGATGACTAACGAAGAAGTGTGTGATATGGCTCGGAAACGGATCTTGTTATGGCACAAGAAGAATGCTATGGCCGGAGAGGCTTTGCTTCCGGCGGAAAAAAGAGGAGAAGGTAAAGATCCGGCGGCGATGTCGGCGGCAGAGTATTTGTCGAAGATGGCTTTGCAAAGAGGAAGCAAAGACAACATAAGTGTAATAGTGGTTGATTTGAAGGGAATAAGGAAATTCAAGAGCAAAGCCTTGAATTGAATAAGAAGGTTTGGAAGAAATAAAATAAGAAAAAAAAAGTTTTGATGGTGGGTAAATCTCTTTAAAATCAAAAAATCAGGTAATAACAATATTTTTAATTGTTTGTAATATTAATTTTCTGGTTATTTTATTTTTTTAACTTTGCTATTTTCCCACCATTATTTAATTTTTTTTACTGACATGAATATGTATATGTGAGATCATGTAGCTTCCAAACAAAAATCCCTTTGTTATCGGGGTTAATTGTAATATGACTACACTCATAAGCTAAGAGCTAGTTTTATTTATCTTTGTTTTCATTATTACCTTTGGAATAGGGTCTATTATGTGGTGCAATCCAACATGGTCTTGTTGAGGATATGTATATATTTTTGAATCCCACACATTTTGAGAAAATCTTTCAATGTGTGACAAGAAAATATTGCACATACTCCCTTTTTTTTTTTGTCATCTGCACATACTCCCGTTTATTTGGGATAATTGTAGGTGATGGATCTAGTAATTTAGGGATGACATGCTATTTCCACATGAGAAGTATGGCATCATTTCATATGTCTCCCAAACTATATTCTCATCTCAGATGTCTCTAAAATAAAAAATTCAAAACCTATATCTCCATGAAACTATAGTAGAACACTTACATCTCCCGGATTTTAAAGTTTGAAAGCTATAACCCTATTAAATTAAATTACACTATTTAAACTTATAAAGTTAAACCATTTGATTAATTAAACAAGTTTAGACCAATAACGACCCGATTAAGATCCAATTAACGCAATCAAACCAGAAATTATAAATTACAAAGTTGATTCAACCATCTCAGCTGCTATAATTTTTTATTTTACTGCGGTAATCAAATTTTAATTGGGTCGTTATTCGTTTAAAACTGGTTTGATTGACCAAAACAGTTTAAGTTTAGATTTAAACTGTATAATTTAATTTTATGGGGTTTTGCCTTTTGAACTTAAACTTCGGAGAAATATAAGTGTTTTTCTATAATTCCATGGAGAAATAGGTTTTGAATTTTTATTTCGGAGATATATGGGATGAGGGATAGTTTGAGAGAGATATAAGAGCATCTCTAATTCCACTCCATATTTTACCCAAAATGGAGTGGAGAATAGAGTAATGAAGAAACAAAAATCTCATTACTCCATATTTGGAGTAATCACTTTTTTGTTTCTTCATCACTCAATTTCCCACTCCATTTTGCAGTAAATTATGGAGTGGGGTTGGAGATGCTCTAAGAGGATGCGATACTTCTTGTGGGAAAATAGCATGTCTTCCTAGTAATTTACTTGGTTACTAAACACAAGACGTTTGATTGTGGAGTATTATGTAAGGCAGCTTTTAAACCAATATTTTTTGTCTTTTCATTACATTAACAATTAAACTGAAAAAGTGAAAACGCTTCAGTGCAAACAAAAACAAAGAAGTAATGCAAAATTTGGCATCTTATTAATAATATCCAAAAATTGATATTTACTCTTAACTCTCTAAAAGTTATTTCGTAAATAACTTTAATCTAAGATTAAAAAACAGCATTTTTTGTTGTGTTTAAAAAAGAAAAAAAAAGCTGATTGGTTGGTGAAAGAGTATTTACTTTGAAAAGATTTTCAGTTTCTTCTTCTTTCAGTTAATTGTATACATTTAAAGCGCCGACAAAGTTGAACAAAGACAGAAGAAGAAGCGGAAGAGACACGATTCTCAGCTGTGGTTTTAATTACAAGATTCATTTCGAAAAAAACGAGATTCTCCTTGGTGAGTTATCTTTGATCTACTGTTTCATTTTTATTCTCAGAGCAATTCTGATGAACTCTGGATCGACGAGTTTGTTTGATTTGCGTGCGCTGATTGATTTCAAATCTTTAGCTAGATTTTGTGTTGTTGTTGCATACTTTGTCTTGTGAAATCTATATATATCTTGGAACTGATAGCTGCTTGTGAAATTCAGGCGGTTTCTTTGTCAACGCCGGGAAAAATCGAAGATCTGGTCTCAAGCAAGATACCTAGCATGGACGAAAGTAATTGTTCCCTCTCTTATAAAAAAATTGGTGGTGTTTGGCAATTTATTGTGCTTCTTGGTTACTTTTAGTGTAATATAGGTGCATTTAGAGCTGTGATTTGGTATGTAAATAAGTAGAGATTGAGATGTGCATGTTGTCTGACTGAATTCTCATATATTGGTTGGAAGAGAGATATATATATCGCTTTAGTGATCTTTTAAAAAAAAAATTATTTTCGATTTATAAGAGTTCACCCATAGATGTGCAAGTAAATATTGCATCTTCATCGTTGCAGATACTAAATCTGTATCCGGAAATGGTAGAACCGACCTGGTTAAATTCATTGCTGATAGCCATGCCAAGCTCATGAAACCAGCTGCTCGTTATTACTATACACTTAAAGGTTAGTACCACAACCCATTTACTGTAGATCTACCGTCTTGGTCCCTGGTCTTGTGTCATATTGTAGAGGTCCTCCTAGTTTATTATGTTCACCATTATTGTTATTCCTATCTAAGATCATGTGAAATACGAAGCATTCGTGTAAAAACGTTCTCGGTTCTGGCCATGAACTAAGAGATGATGTATCTCTGTTTCGGTAGATGCTATGGGTTGGGGGAAAAGAAGATATACGGCTGTAAAAGATGCAGACGACATGGAAACAGGAGTATTTGACAAGCCTCTTCCTTGCTTTGGTTGTGGAGTCGGATGGTTCTCGTGAGTATATGTCCCTCTTGTTAGTTCTGTATTATCAGTCTTATTAAGACCAGTTCTGATTTAAACTCCTTGATGATTAACAGCTTTCTACTGGGTTTTGCGTTCCCACCTTTGTGGTACTATGCTACGTTTCTTTACTTCGGGAACTATTACCGCAGAGATCCTAGAGAAAGAGCCGGCCTTGCTGCTTCCGCAATCACTGTAAGTACTCGTGTGTGTATGAATACATATTATGGTTACAAATAATCTATAGTCTGAAGAAAATGACTGAAGATTTGAAGTTTTATTGATGCAGGCAATGGGATTCTCTCTTGTGTTACTCGTGGTTTTTGCTTTCCGTTGGTTTTACTATCTTTGAGATATACGAGTAAACATGTAAGTATACATTATTAGAAGTTCCGTGCTCATCAAGGAATAGTAGCGGAAATTAATGTCTCATGTACATTCACATAAACCTATGAGTTTACTTCAACCTTTTCTCTAAAATTGTGTATCATTTTTTTGTTCACAGCTTATAGAGTCTGTATACAAAGGAGAGAAAAAAAGAAGGAATAAATGTTTGATATTGTAGCTACATTTCTGTTCTTTGTAATTATTCTCAATATAATTTAAAACTATATATAATTTAGTAAGAATTTACTATAATTTTGTTTTAAAATTTAGAAAGTCTTAGGTCAATGTTTACTAGTCTAAGATCGGCCGAAAGAAAAGGTTTTCAGTGTCTAAGGGAGTGGACTACTAAACTCCAAACTGTTCTCCTCATACGCACATTCAAAACCTCAGAAGACGGCATGATGTGCTTTGATTAGAGTGTAAAAGGGAGAGATGTTTCCAACGATAGGTACACGTACGGGGGTTACGTTATCTTTGTACTTATCATCAAAGAGTCATGAGGTTGAATGATTCGATTATTCTCATTGCTTGAAGCTTCCAACAGGTTAATGCCACGACAAATGTGTGGATCTCTCTTCAATTTTATTAATAGTAATAATTGAAACACGAATCATTCAGAGCTTTACTTAATTTTATACTATGTAACGTAATACGATTAGATGTGGTAAAGTCGCACGTGTGTGAAGACAGCCTGTGTATCTGATCCTGGAAGATAGCTGTTTGAAGAAACTTAAACGATACTTCCGACTCACCTAGCGACTCCTTTTCACAGCCTGTCTCTTTCTCTTCTTTCCTTTTCTTTCTTATTAATTATATATATTTTTTTCTTTCTTATTAATTATATATATTTTTTTCTTTCGTGTGGCTCGTTTCCAGACACAAATACAGGTATCTGCACCTAAACTCCAGATTCATGTCCATCTGTGTCCAATTATTTAATTACTCACTCTTTTGTTTTCTATTACAAGAAAACACAATTATGTATTACCGTATTTCTAGCAACAACCACAATACACAAACATAAAATTCCAACTCTTCGGTCTATGTTTACCCTTTTTAAGCGGAAATGGTGTTTTGAATTCGGATTATTAGCAATCGTAGCTGGTTCCTTTAATTTCATGCGTTGACTGAATCCACAAAAGAACAACGACATTGCTACTTTGCATATCGTTACGACCTATAATTTGCGATATCTATTTGTTTATCATAATATTTTAATTTTCACCAATCGTAAATTTTTTTTTTTGTTAAACCATGTTTTGATTTATCGAGCGATAACAAAACAAATTGGATCGCAAACAAACATGATAAACTCTTCTTGAGACAATCATGTTGATAGAAGTTTATCGGGGTTTTTGCAAAACCAACCTAAAATTTCAAGTCAAACACAAAACCAACCTCTTTTTTTTTGTCCATTACTATTCACTCTTAAAAAACCTAAACTCTCCTCATGTTTCCACTTATTTACCAAATTGCCATTATTTTTAAATCTGATTTTATTTTCGAAAATTATTAAAAACCTATTACACCCTAAACATTTCTCC
>CAKOAT010518487.1:0-16997 GCA_932364175.1 Eruca vesicaria subsp. sativa
CATCCAACGACCCTGGAGACGACTTCGTCAACCAATTTGATCAAGACCAGCATCATTTTTAGTTTTTTTTTAGTTTTTCATTGTATATTATGAATTTTAAAACTTATTATTGTATATTATTAGTTATTTATAAATATTTTTTTATTTATTTTTAAAATTTTTTTAAATATATATAATTTTAATTTATAATTTTTTTTTTTAATAGGAAAAAATAGTTTCGAAGTAAAATCCTCGTAAAGGTTTCGAGGTAAATTCCTCGTAAACTTTCCTACCAAACTCGTCGTAAAGAGGCTACTACGAGTTTACGAGGAAATACTTTACTACGCCCTTACGAGGAAAGTCTACGTGGAGCTTACGAGGAAATTGTTTCCACGGCTTTACGAGGAAATATTTCCTCGTAAATTAGCTAGGCCTTTACGAGGAAAATAGCCTTTACGATGAACGTCTTTCGACGAAACACGTTTCCTCGCTATTTCCTAGTAAAGGGCCCTTTACTAGGAAATAACGAGGAAAACCCGTCCTAGTAAAGGACGTGTTTTCTTGTAGTGTATATCTCACGCAAATGTTTTAGAAATATAGTTAATGTCGGGTATTTTGTTAGACAATATGATTTTTTGTTGACTTAATTAAAGTTGTATGTATACTACTATATTTTGTATTTTCCCAAACGATTGTTTGGTTTGGTTAATGATTAAACATATATACTACTATACACAAAACCGAATACAAATTTGACAACTGAATGTATACACAAAACCAAAGACTTACAAACATAATTCTACGCACTTGATTATAGCACACTCGGGTTATTAATAGATGTCAACCTTTTTATGCAGATAAATGAAATTCTAGCCATGTTAAAAATGAAATTTTAGCCGCAGCAGAAAAGTAGACAAGAGTAAAATGCTAATTGGGTCTATCTATGGAATTGCGCTGGTTTAAGAGTAAACCAATGATTATTGGTATAATAACGAATGGATTTTTTTTTTAATTTGTGATAAATTGACATTAATGATAGATTGAAAGATTATTGGGCTGGTTTAAGAGTAAACCAATTATTATTGGTACATATATCGAATGGGTTTTTTAATTTGTGATAAATTGACATTAATGATAGATTGAAAGATTTATGTTATTCTCGGTGGCAAAATTTAATTTCTAAAGTGTAAGTTGGTTTTAGTAGTCAGTGTCAATTTCAAATTTATATTCATGTTTTAATAGTTCAAATGTTTATGAAATACCAATGTAAAATTTGAACTTTATATTCACTTTAAATTTCAATACTCATATTTTAATTTCATAAAACCCACTAAATATACTTAAAACTCTAATAGATTACACTTTAATGCTTACTTTATTAACTAAAATGAATAAAACGATAATAAAAAGTACAATCTTATAGTTTATAAATGGATTCTAAACACAATAAAAAAGATACAAATATGTAAAAATTCAATAAGGTATGAATTTAAAAGAGAACATAAAAATTATGTTTATGTAAATCATTACTAGGTTTCACTATTAATTAACCTAACAAATACCATTTGTTATTAAATGCATCTTTGATTGAAAGCATATATTATTTGGAGTATTTATTTTAGAAAGTGAATATTTGTTTATCAAGTAACAATAAATATTTCACATCATAAATTAAAGTTTTTATAATTAAACTTCTTAAATTTTTTGGTTACAATTAAAATCAAATAAATACACCAAATTATGATTCTTTCAATATATATATATGTGTGTGTGTGTGTGTGTGTATGTGTGTGTTGTTAACTAATTAAAATTTTATGCATAAAATGTTTTTTGAATGTAAAAGTTTGAAATGAATATGTCAACCAATTTTTAATAAACATAAAACCATATCTAACATATTCCTTCTACATCACGGTTTCTACCAAGTAAATAATAGCGATCATAAAAAATAAAATTTAAGTAATAATAGCGATCATATTATCAATAATAAAAATTAAATGATACTGAAAAACGAGTAATATATTTTGGTGTTCTCTCTCGCCTTTCTCTTTTATTTTTTTATCAGACAACATAGTACTTCTTTTAGTAAATAATCACAAATAAAATATACTATTCAATTTCATGTACTCATTTTAAAATATATAAAACTTTGATCAATTTTTTAGATCAGCAATCTTATCTTAGTTTTACACGGGTCAATCAGTGCTAGGTGACATGTTACTAACGGATTTTGGATTCTTACCAAGTCGTATCAAAATTTTAAATAGCGGTGAATTAGTTAAATCCTAACCGAAATATATATAAGTTTAGTTTCTCAATCTCAAACCCGTGTCGGGTATGAAAACACTGCTCAACACAATTATAAATGTATTAAGTTGCAAAATTTCAACACATGTAATTTTTATAATTATCAAATCTTTGTTTCGTATAAATCAATTTATAAAGAAAATATATCCCGCTCTTGAAAAGATATGTGGTAGTCGCATGTCCAAGATATATTAAAGAGATATTGTCGGTATATTTGTGTTGGGCTTGGGTCGTTAATATGATGTATTGATTTATTTATGGGCTTGCAATAATCATTCGCAGTTGTATTTTGAATTTTTATGTTATTTTCTTATATAATTGTTTTGTTAATCATATTTTTTAAACAAATACCGTCTATATAATACAATGTCAATTTTATGACCATAATTTTTAAAATAAACAGTCGGTTGTATGTCTATTTATTTATAATAGTACCCTAAAATTATTTATTTATTTTATAAAAAATAAGTTTGAACTCAAAATATAAACTATTACAAATCAATACTTTAGATTATCGAATAGAACTCATAATTTCATTGGGTCCCTAAAATTTGTTATCTAAATAAAACGAATAAGAAAAATCAATCTTATACCACACATTAAATTGTATGTAATCGTACTTAATCTATATATGTTGGACAAAGCCAAAATTATTAGCGACAATCTATCTGAACCCGGACACTCATGTCTATACATACTTGTGAATAATCAAACAATGGCATAAATTTAATGCAAATATGGTTGTCCCGCCCTCTTTAAGGGCGGGTCAAAATCTAGTTTGATATTATAATTCTTCTCAGAACTTGTATAATTCTGGGATTTGAAATTTAGTTCTTATTTGGTAAATATCTTTCTTAATCTGGGATCTTTTGCAATTTAAACTACGATTTGTGTGTATAACGAACGGTGAATCGATTCATAACGATAACTCTAATTTATCGTTGTCAGTGGTATCAGAGCCACTCATCTTTGGAATCAGTGGCGGTTTTGATCGGAATCCATGGCAGAAACTCTAACTCAAGCGTTGTTGAGAGAATCGGTGGCGAGTGAGGTGGAGGTAGCTGCAGGATCAAAATTAGACGCGATTGAGAGAACGTTAGCGTAGCATAATGAAAAAATGTCATAAATGGGACATAATGTGCGCGAAATGATGGAAGCCTTTTAAATGATCACTACAAGAATTTGTTGAAATAGCTACCGTATTTTCTATAGCTATCGAATACAATCCTTAGCTAGAATTAGATTAGCAACGGATGGCGTCAGATGACATTCTTGGCCTCAACTCCCACGCTAAATTTTATTTGTAGCCAAATAACAACAAATTAGCAAGACTAATTTCCGAGCCAATAGCAATGATATGGCTACGACTTATTCCTTTGCTCATTAGCAACAACTTTAGCAACTGACATTCCGTCACTATATAGCTACATAAATTAGTGACAAATTTCTTCCCAAATCCGTAGCTAATATAATTTTACAATCTTCCAATAAAAGCTGATTTATAAAAAAATAAATACATAAAATAGATTATAAAAAGAAATTTCAAATCCTTATATTAGAAACTCTTAAGCATCATACAAGACCACAATCTAGTTACATAACAAAAGTTTAAATCTAGAAAGTAAAACAAATGTATAACAATATTTAAAAAAACAATAATCTTACAATACATATAAAATGTGGCTGAATCACTCAATTGCTCAAAATGATGACTCACACCCAAGCAGCCGGAGCTAAGACAGATTTGCCTCGAACTTGCGCAACCTATTGAAAAAAATGAGAAGAGACGAGAGAAACTCAATCTCAACTACAACAATAAAAATACATTTGTTCTATGCTAAGATATCATACCCTCAACCTTCATGGTAAAAAGAGATTTACGATCAGAAAAAATAATAACCCCAAATGTGGAACTCATATGAAAACTCTTGACAAAAGCCTCAACACAACAAAGGGTATATAATGTAATACCACCAAAAACTAGCAATGAACCAAGATAATCCAAATCAAGTAAAAGTAACAAACCCATAAATATTAGTACCTTAAGGAAAGACCCACCAAGGTCAGACCACTGAGCTTAAATTTTGCGAGAAGCAAGTTCATGCTTCGTCTCCCACATTTCCTCTTGTTTCTTCAAAACCTTGACGAAGTTCACTCGAACTTGAATTACATAAGAGCTCAGTAGATCACACAGAAACATAGTTTTAATCAAATAACCAGGAAACATAAGAAATTCTCCTACATGAAAGAACTCTAGAAGAGAAACCTTGTATCAGGTGTAGATATAGGACGCACGAGCACATAACTGAAAGACATTGTATTCGGGTCGTCGAGGAAGTCAAGGGATTTGTTGTGTTTATTTTGAGAATGAGATTCTTGACCCTACATAAAACACAGGAACCAGAAATGTTGGCTATAGTCTATCATATAGTAGTGTTTAACACTAGTCCAAAATAGATTCTTACCACAATAGATAAACCAATCAACACGACACGTATTAAAGAAACTAGTATGAATTATTTATGTAAAAGACTTCTACATCAATAGCCTTATACAAAACCCTACTGTGGTACCTATATAACCTCTGATTTACTCTTCATATTGTAATAAGAAAGATCTCATTATCTATATTCCGTCTGCTTGGTCCTTCACCAAACGCAATAACGTGCTACGACTCTACCGGCGACAATGAAACCACCACTGTCAACAAATTCTCAGGTATGTCAAACTAATCCCTCATTTCTGTCTCACATAATCCACTTTGGGCCTTCTGCCCAGTAAAATAATGAGCTCAATACTCAAGTCCAGCAACCAACCCAACAAAACCAAGCTCAAAACCAAACACATACCCAAATACAAACGGACTTTTGTACTTCATTGTACTTCAAATTTAAATAATAACGTACAACTAATATTGTAATTTTAAATATTATCCTCAGTTTTATACTTTAATCCTAAAAATAAAAATTGAAAATTAAGATTTTATCTGTGATCCATTTTGACGATTTCTATAATTTTCATTCCAACTTTTAACTAATTTGGATATTAGAATGTCTACAGTTTTAAAATTAAGTGTATTAAAATTCTTTAAAAAGTAATTTAGATAAGAGATTAGATAATAAAACAATTTAAGAGTCAAAAAAACTTAACAATATTTAATTGATGTATTTTCATGTATTTTATTAGTAAAAAAAAATTAGACAGAGTTTATTACTTAAATATAAACTCAGACAAGTCAATGAACATAATAGTACAAAATAGTTTTAAATAAATAAACTATTAAAATATAAAATATGCGCGTAGCTGTGCTTCAATTCTATGTAGTCTATCGTATACTCCCTTATGCAAGTAATGATTATAAATTTTTAATTTCAAACAAAAACAAACTGAATATATGTTACTATGATATTTTAGCTATTATATTAAATCTAAAAAATATTTATTATTATATGCATTTAATTTCAAATTTTTCGCAAAGCAAACATAAATAAGTTCTAAAATGTTTAAATATATGTAAGAATGCATATGTGATTAATTTAATTTGCTCTTTATAAAATAGTTGAAATTTAATTATGTTATATATAATTTATTGTAATAGTTTAATTACGTATGAATTATGTATATATAAGTATTATAAATTTGTTTGTTTCAAAAATAACTTCATACTGAATACATATTTAGTTGTTAACAAAGTAAAATAAGAACAAATTTATAATATACACATAAACATTAAAACAATAAACATCTACATTTTCAATAACGAAGATGTTAAAATATTTTCTCAGAATGCAATAGTAGAAAAGATATATGTAAGGAAAAACACTTTTCCCATAGATTGGAAAAAGAACAATTTGAACATTTTCCCATTCCCAAATTTCAGGCGGACACACGCATAAGAGAAAACGTGGCCACCACCTGGGTCGCGTAACAAATCAAAAGGTGTGTTCTTAGCCTCAGACGTATCCAATTGAGTTTTAAATTGATCCTTTAATAGTAATAAAGTTATATCTATTCACAGCTCTTATGATTAATGATCCGCCAACATTCAAGCCAAAGTTCTATAACTGTAAGTTTAATGGTTTGCATTACCTTATTGATATCATTACTTATTCATAACACAAGCTGAGTCTCAATTTTTATCGTATAGGTGGTTGCGAGAAATGTGATTACTACGGTATGTAACCATACCCCGATAGTTTTATTGCATGATGAAACAAAGCTACCATTCACTTTTCATCGGCGACAGTTCCCCATCAGATTGTGTTACGCAATGACAATCAAAAAAAAGCCAGGGTCAAAGTTTGAAAGAAGTTCTCTTATATCTACCTAATCCTGTCTTCGCCCATGGTCAACTATATGTGGCTCTCTCACGCGTGACAAGCAAAGCAGAACTAAAAATCATTAAGGGCCATGATTCGCACCCTCAGAATGTGAAAAACATAGTCTACAAAGAGATCTTCAATCGGCTTCCTTCCGATGAAAGTAAGTAAAACTTTATACTTAGACAGAAAACTAAAAAAAAATTAAAGGGTTATTTAGCTGAAAAATCACAATTGTCTCCACAGTGCTCTAGCTGATAACACAAAAAATTGGAAGCAAAAATGCTACCGTGATTATGGATATCTTCTCACCTCTGGGTACCTATACATATATTATGAAATAAATAAACATATTTCTATTAATAATAACTACTCACTAACTTATTTTAATTAATTTTCAGGCCCCAGTTCAAAAAACTCCCACCCAATTTACATCTTCTACCTTGAGAGTACCACCTGCTTCTCCATCATTAATATTTTCCCGTTATTTAAGACTTAATAAATTTGTTCTTCAAGATTATGAAAACAATCATCTACTTCTAAACATTATTTCACAAACACTTCTATTTCTTTATGCATCAAACATTACTTACTACCTGCTTTATTCAATACAAGTTCTTTGGCTGAACATTTTTCGAAGTTATTAAAAGATATTATGTATAAAGCACCTGCTAATATATATATTAGCATCTCGGGTTTCCAACATTTTTAATCAACCTGTTTCTAAAAATACATAATGACATAACAAATGCTTTTTCTCCTACAAAATAACCCGGGCGTAGCCCGGGAAAAGGATCTAGTATTAATAAAATTAGTAAATAGATTTAATAACACCAGATTACTTATAAAAAACATAAAATTACATACAATAATAAAGCACATACAATTCAAATTACAAAATATATATATAAATACAAAACTAATCAATACGATTATTTCCGTAAGGTTCTCATATATGCTCAATCAATGCATTTTTAAGTGATAAAGGTACTTCCTTATTTTTAACCTGAAGATTACGTGCTAAAAATTGTTGAAAACGCATATCTTCATTTATGGTCATTTCAACGTTTATTGGCGGTGATGGTCTTGCATCTCAACTCGGTGCATTGATATCTCGTTCATCTTCAATAATCATGTTATGCAGTATAATACATGATGTCATTATATCATGTAAATACATTTTTCTTCTAATAACGTGAGGATCCTACGATGATTGCAAATATGGATTGTAGAAGTCCAATAGCTCGTTCAACATCTTTCTGACATGGTGTTTGTCGGGCTGCAAACAATTTTTTCCTTCGGATCTTGGGGATCACTTATTGTTTGGACAATTGTTTACCATTTAAGATATATACCATCGGCCAAATAATAACCCATGTTATATTCTTGGCCTTGAATTGTATAATTAGCTAAAGGTGCGGTACCTTGAGCAAGCTTGGAAAATAATTTGGAAGACTTCAGAACATCAATATCATTGTTGCTACCCATCATTCCGAAATAGGCATGCCATATTCATAGGTTATAATCCGAAATCGCTTCGAGAATTATCATGGGTGATCGCCACGACCTACAATTTATCATGTCCATGCAGGTGGACAATTTTTCCACTTCCAGTGCAGACAATCATGACTGCCTAACATTCCTAGAAATCTGTGTTGTTGGCTAATACTGAGAAATCTGGAAACATCCTCTGATGTCGGTGACCTAAGATACCACTCTGAAAACACATATACAATTGCACGACAAAATCTTTTCATGCATTCAATTACTGTAGAATCCCATATTTTGATGTATTCATCGGTCGCATCGGCAAGCATACCATATGCCAAGATCCGAACAGCAATTGTTAATTTTTGTAAGGTTGATAATCCAAGTCTCCCAGATGCATTACATCGTTGGTTGAAGTAGTTGTCATGTTTCTTAACATCATCAACAATGTGAAGAAATAATCTTCATGCCATTCAAAATTGATGATGAAACTCTCTTTCACCATACACAAGATTATCAGAAAAAAATAATCATTGTACAAATTACGATGAGAATTTTCTCTATCATGATGAATAACTGCATGACCGACAATAAAACCACGGTGATTTACATGATTATTTTTTTTATTGGGCTGGTGAATAAGAAAATTATTGTTGATAAACAAATTGACATCAATTTGTTGTTTTCTCTCTATCGTCTCATTTTCATCAGTAAGCCATTGATCAAAATCAGATGAGTCTGAAGAAGAAGAATTTTCAAAAGATAAATCTTCGATATTAAATTTCATTTTTGTTAGAAGTTTTGTTGATGTGTTATTTGATGCAAATGCATATCTATATATAGGAATAAATATTACTATGTCTCATCATCTATTAAATTGAAATTTTATCATTTTCCTATCCAATCTACAACCTCCAACCATATCCAACATCCAACCATACTCAATTGATCACACCACTCAATATTGCATTCAATAAATTTCATGTTTCATCAACCTTGTCATTTTCCTTTCCAACCTTCAACCTTATTCCATAAATAAGGTAGCCCCAACAATAAATTATTTCATTCATTTCGGTTATTTATCTATTTATTTTGTGTATAAATAATAGACTTTATCAAATAGAAAAATCACCATTTACCACCATTCATTCGTTTTTTTTTTCTTGTTTACAAAATGAAAAAAATAGAGACATATCATTAAACCAACAAGAATATGATTTTTTATGTCATGTTTATATAGAAATTTCACAAGATCCCATTTCTAGCAAGAATCAAACTCTGAAAACATTGTGGGAAAATATAAAAAGTTATAATGAAAAATAAAAACAGAGAGTTAAGAAATTAGAAGTCATAGTCTTTAGAATGTAGAATTGGTAATATTTTGTATGATGTTAACATCTTGAAGAGTTGTGTGATCAAGTGCGAAATATTCATCCAAGTGATGCATCCAATCAAGACATTGTATGTATAAATTATATTAGTATTTTTTATTTAATTTTATTAGTGTTTATTATCAAATCAAGTGTTTTTAATTACAAAAATATTTGCAAATGGAGAAAGGAAAGAAATTATTGATGCAAGATCCAAAAATGAAAAAAGTTTTAAATTTGATCATGTGTGCTTTTGATGAAAGATATCCCAAAGTTTTCAGATAATGTCAATATTGGTATTTCGGATATTGAAAGCGATACCGTCGGTTCTCCAGCATCACAATCTCCTGAATTTTCTTCATTCACAATCAGTTTAAACAGTGATCATGGTGGTTCAAATTCGTCACAACATTCTTGTAACGACCCAAATTACGGTTTCGGAATAATTAACCGGCTAAGCCCAACCCATTCCCGCAGGCCCATTGTTTACCTATATATATACCCTTTTTCCCAACCCAGTAGATTATTTTTCTGCAACCAAAAGAAAATGAGAGAGAAAGAGAGAGAGAGAGAGGAAGAGAGAAAGAGAGAAGAAGGGAAATCATTGATTCTGAGCCACCACCGGAGCTCTCCACGACCACCAGACACCGTGACTACGCCAAGCTCATCACCACCACTCGCCGTAGCAAGAAACCGCCGGAAACTGCCGCACCTACAAGCATTGTTTTGTCCGTTTAGAAAGTCGACCATAACTTCCTAACTGTTGGTAATCTCGTGCATGGAAGGCTACCATCGTGTTCTACTCGTCGAGACGAAGCCGTAGACACCAAAAACGCCTCAATCGGAGTCTGGACGAAGCCGCACGCGCCCCCGCAAGATCAGCCTCCGCGCGCGCGTGACGCACGCGCCGCCGCCACTCGCCGGAACCGCCGCCGGGCCGCCGTCTCGCCGCCGCCGGAACGCCGACTCGCCGCTGCCGGACCGCCGCCGGACCACCGTCGCCGCCTGTGACCGTCGCCGGTGACTCGGTCAACTCGGCCGAGTCAACTCAGCGAGTCAACTCGGTTGACTCGGTCAACGGTTGGTTGACTGGTTTGACCGGTTTAATTCAATCGCGTTTTGGTTAAGGTAAACCGGCGGTTAAATCAATTGAATTTGGGTTAGGAGTAAACCGGTTTGTAATTGATTTGAATTTGGTTCAATTGAAATCAAATCCGGTTAAGGAAAACCGGTTGGTCCAATTCGATTTCAATCTGGTCAAAGGTTGACCGGCTTGGGTCACAGTTGACCGGGTTGACCTTTGACCCAGCGGGTTGACTTTTCCGTAGACGCCCGTTTTTCACCGTTCGAAGGGCGTTCTGACTCGAAATTTCGATCTGATTTCAGATCTGGGATCTATTTGAGCAGCTGGAGATCATAGATACCACTCTTCCAAACGATTCGTACGTGACTTAGAACTTTAAATAAATATAATTTATTTCTATTGTGTTCCGTCTGCGTGAAATCGAGTCTGTCATTTCTTGATTAGTTTTAGGTTGCTTGCTTAAACCGGAACTAGGTGGTTAGAGGATTCAACATTGATTGCTTCACTTAATGTAATCATTAGTTAGAATTGTTTGGCCGGATACAGAGACGGACTTCTGTATGTCGGATTGTATGAGGGGCTACGGACAGTCAGTCGACCGGCTGGACCGTAGTCATGTGTGGTCGATAAAGCGTCTGAGGGCGGTGACACCGAGCACTCTCTCGGAAGTGTGATTTTGGCATGTTAGTGGGCAGCGGGTGTGTGACTCGCTAGGACCATTGTTTGTTTGCTTGGGTACTTGAGTCCGGGTCTACGGACTTCGAGGTAGCATCCCATACCTCACTGAGTGACTCCCCAGTCGCTCACCCCTCTTTCTTCCCATTTCAGGTGAGACAAGAAATAAGGTGATATTTGGACGGACTTGGTGCTATTGGACTTTTTATTCGGATTTTTCCTTGGGGCTTGTGCGAGTGTAGTTGGGCTTTTGGATTTTTATGTTACGTGATATTATTGGTGGCCCGTTGTCCCTAGAGAGAGGGAGACGGGTGTCACATTGTTATTTGAGGACGTGTCGGGGGTGACACGCTGTACTCCAAGTAGGAGGTGACGGGTGTTACAATTTTTGGTATCAGAGCGGGTTCCATCCCGGTTCTGTCCCGGGATGGCAGTCAGGGGATTCGATTTTCAATGTTTTCAAAAAAAAAATATATATATATAATAATTAAAAAAGAGTATTTTGAAAATTCTTTTAGCATCATTCTGTCCAGTAACCACTAACTTCAATTGTCTCTTTTTATGACGATGAGTAAAGTCATCGTCATTCGTCTTTCGGCTACCAAGGGACTACCAGATGTTCAGCAGAGATGTGATGCCGCAGTTTGTCAGATTTTTTAGAAGTTTACCGATTTCTTCATTCTTATTCCTATATTGTTCAGGAGTGGATATGTGACGTTTTTGCCATCACTCAATTTCAAGCCGTAGTCCACGAGTTTCTGATGCATGAGTTTATGTGATGTGAGTTTTGAGCCATGGGTTGGCGTGTGTTGTTGTTCTTGTGTACGAGTGTATTGACTATTCTGGAGATATGCTTTGTTTGTAAACTCGTGGAGATCATTTTTAGAATCAGGGTGCAGCATCTAGCGTCGTGGTTATATTGGAGTTACTTTTGGCACGTTTGCCGGTTATTGGTTTTGTTGACTGCTTCAGAGACGTGTCAGCTGGGTAAGCTGGCATAAGATGTGGAGAGCTATTCATGTTCATCGAGTTTTACTAGTTATGTTTGGAGGTTGTGTTATTCAGAGATTCGCCAGGGATGGAGCTGAGTTTTACGGCACCAGTTTTTAGATAAAATGATTGTAATGGTATCAAGAAGTATTGAGTTGCTAAAGGCAATGGTTTATACGGGAGGAGATGAGATTTTTATTGTTTCCACACTACATGTTGAGGAGTTATTGGATATAAGAGCAAATCGATTTTTGAAGACCGTGTGATGATTAAGGATGATGGACAACATGAGATGCATGAACTGCTAGTTATTACAGCATATAAGAATGTATTTGAGACCTATAGAAGGGTCACCATCGGATGGAAGACACATTCATACAATTGAGTTGGAACTAGAGATAGTGCGAAAAGAGATGACCAAACTGATGTGACAGTAAAAGATTTAGCAGACAAAGATTTTATTTTACCGGATTTTTCGCCATGGAGACCACCAATGTTACTGCGACAAAGGAAGATGATATTCTCAGACTTTGTGTAGGCTACGGAGGTTTAAACAAAGTGACATCAAAAATAAGTATCCGCTTCCGTGTATTGAGGAGTTGTTCGGGTAACTGCAAGGAGTTTTATGGTTTTCGAATATTGATTTAGCATTATGAGTTGTAGTAAGAAAATTTGTATTGATGAACGCATCGGTAGTGTTCACGCAGTTTATGATTGTTGTGTCCTACGAGTATTTGGTTAAGTGTGTGATCTTTTTCATCAAATATATCCTAGTTATTCTTGGAGCAGAGAAGAGCATGTAGAGCATTTCTGGATTGTATTGGGTAAGCTAAGAGACCATCATATGTTTACTAAGTTGAGTAAGTATTGCGCCTGGCAGAAAAATATCAGATTTTTGCGTCACGAGGTTTCAGAAGCAAGAGTTGTTATTGATCCAGAAAAGATTATTGCAGTTCCAGAGTGGTCATCACCTAAGAGTGCTTCTACATAGATCAGTAGATTTGGCGGGATACTACAGGAGGTTCATCATTTTGAAGATTGACTTGAATCCAGAGTACCATAAGATTACTATAGCTGGGAAGTATGTACAGATTACAGTTTCACATATAAGATGGATAATACGAGTTGGAAATAATATTATCGGGTTGAAGAATTCACGGATAGCATTCATGAACCTTAAGGATAAATTCTTTTTCGAGCACTTGGATAAGTGTGTGGTTGTATTCATCAGCAACATCCTGAATATTGTTGGAATAGGGGGAAATAAGATGAGCATAAGTGGATTCTGTATTAATACAAGAAGGTCAGATCATCGCATAAGCAGCGAACCAGATGTAGATTATGAATATGGAGCATTATGGAATATAAGTTAGAGATTTTTGGAGTGATCACCAAGGTTGCCTTTTACATTGACTATGGAATATCTACATGGAGATGCATTAGCGTGGTGGGAGAAAGTATGAATAAGCCACTTTGGACCTATCATACTTAAAGAAGAGGATTTGTTAGAGGTGTCATTCAGGAAGAAAATCTGATCATAAAGTTTTTGGGTAGAATGCGAATAGAGATTCACACACGAGCGGTGTCGTCGCTTACTTCAGATTAAGAGTTCAGTGGAGGAAGCTACCGAGCAGAGAATGAGTCTGAGTTATTGAGTTGCCCCGTTACAATCACCGTCATGAAGAGAATTGTATTAGTATTTATGTTATGGTCAGTTGGAGCATATTTTGAGGCCAAATATTCAGTGCGCGATTTGGAGTTAACATCAGTTGTATCGAATTTAGAGTTTTGAGGATCATCATTGT
The DNA here is from genome assembly GCA_932364175.1 of Eruca vesicaria subsp. sativa. NCBI lineage: Eukaryota > Viridiplantae > Streptophyta > Magnoliopsida > Brassicales > Brassicaceae > Eruca > Eruca vesicaria. The sequence continues at coordinate 14,018 of CAKOAT010518487.1, forward strand.
ATAGCAAGGAAGTTCAGATTCATGGGGATCATCAGAGTCTGAAGTATATGGGCACATTCATTAAACTTGTACTTTAGGACATGCAGATGGATTGAGTTGGTAGCAGTCTACAATTTGAATATAGAATGACATTTGGTGAGGCCAACCAAGTGGTAAATGTCTTAAGTAGGTACATGAGAGATATGTCAGGAACCACGGAGTATCAAGAGTTGCTGGAACGCTTACAAGCTTTAAGATTATGTGCACTTCAGTAGAGGAGGATACAGTCGGCATTGAAGCATTGGAGCATTGGAACATACAAATTTACCTTGGAGGTTACACTAAGCTCAAGATAGCAATATGGATGTGGTTAGGTGGATCGAGGTTGAGAGTGATGTACATCATACAGTTTCGAGCGGGATATTCTTGTGCAGGAATCGAATTGGTGTGTTGGATGATAAACTGTTAAGAAAAAGGATCTTACAGCAAACACATCACTCGCATTTCTATATCCATCCGGGAAATACCTAGGAGTACAAGATATAAAGATTGTAGCTTTGCGTCGCACCGTCAGATGATTATATTGGATGACCGGGTACCTATCAGGTTATTGTTAAGATTGCTTTTGCCTGAGTGAAAACGTAACATGGTAATTATGGATGTGGTTACTGCATTGTCGATCGTCTCATGTGGACAGAATATCATATGAGGAATTGTGTATGTATTCACTAAATCATTTATCTTCCAAATAATTCTGAAAGCAGTTGGAGCTGGTCAGTCGGTGCAGACACAAGAGAGAGATTGTGATGTTGTATGGACTTCCTGCGAGCATTGTATCAGATCAGGCAAGGATTCACATTTCATCTTGGAGAGTCTCTCAGAAGGCGCTTGGGGAAAAGATCTATTTGAGTATTACTTATCATCCAGAGACAGAGGATCAGTTAGAGAGGATCATACAGATTTTTGAGGATATGTTCAAAGATTGTGTCATATAGTGGGAAAAAAGTTATGGAAGCGCATACCTCTAACAGAGTTTGCCTGCAGTGGCAGTTATAATAAGATATTGAGATATAGCTTATGTTACACTATGTTGTTGAACCAAAGTGGGGGAGCAGCATGTGATAAAACTATTAATGGCTCCAGAGATGGTAGAGCAAGTGGACGTGCTTAAAGTTGGTTTTGGGAAGGGCATGATTGTCAGTGGAGTTATGCACTTAAGCGCTGTAAAGGACTTGGAGTTTCAGATAGAGTAAACCTGAAAATAAGGACATTTTAGGGAGGAAATAAGATCCAAAAGTTAAAGAAGTGTAAATCGAAATATGTGGAAACAAATTATATTGCGGAGCAGATTAGAGAAGTTGCTTACGGATGGAATTTATCAATAGAGTTACCAGATTTTCAGGTTTCTATTTTAATGATAGTTTTGACAGAGCCAGAGTTATGTTGCAGCAATCACCAGATGACTTCAGCGAGATTGGATTCACCTTTTCAGCCAGCATAGATTGTGGATCGACAGATAAAAGCATTTCAGGGAATGTGGCCAGTGTCTGTCAGAGTTGTTGAGAGAGATAGGGTTCACAAGAAGATCTCAGAGACCAAGCAAATTGATTACTCAGAGTTTTATTGCTATGATTTTGGACAGTCAACGAGCGACTCGAATTCGGGACGAATTCCTTGTTAGTGGGGGAGAATTGTAACGATCCAAATTACGGTTTCGGAATAATTAACCGGCTAATCCCAACCTATTCCCGCAGGCCCATTGTTTACCTATATATATACCCTTTTTCCCAACCCAGTAGATTATTTTTCTGCAACCAAAAGAAAATGAGAGAGAAAGAGAGAGAGAGAGAGAGGAAGAGAGAAAGAGAGAAGAAGGGAAATCCTTGATTCTGAGCCACCACCGGAGCTCGCCACGACCACCAGACACCGTGACTACGCCAAGCTCATCACCACCACTCGCCATAGCAAGAAACCGCCGGAAACTGCCGCACCTACAAGCATTGTTTTGTCCGTTTAGAAAATCGACCATAACTTCCTAACCGTTGATAATCTCGTTCATGCAAGGCTACCATCGTGTTCTTCTCGTCGAGACGAAGCCGTAGACACCAAAAACGCCTCAATCGGAGTCCGGACAAAGCCGCACGCGCCCCCGCAAGATAAGCCTCCGCGCGCGTGAAACGCACGCGCCGCCGCCACTCGCCGGAACCGCCGCCGTCTCGCCGCCGCTGGAACGCCGACTCGCCGCTGCCGGACCGCCGCCAGACCACCGTCGCCGCCGGTGACTCGGTCAACTCGGCCGAGTCAACTCAGCGAGTCAACTCGGTTGACTCGGTCAACGGTAGGTTGACTGGTTTGACCGGTTTAATTCAATCGCGTTTTGGTTAAGGTAAACCGGCGGTTAAATCAATTGAATTTGGGTTAGGAGTAAACCGTTTTGTAATTGATTTGAATTTGGTTCAATTCAAATCGAATCCGGTTAAGGAAAACCGGTTGGTCCAATCGATTTCAATCTGGTCAAGGGTTGACCGGCTTGGGTCACAGTTGACCGGGTTGACCTTTGACCAGCGGGTTGACTTTTCCGTAGACGCCCGTTTTTCACCGTTCGAAGGGCGTTCTGACTCGAAATTTCGATCTGATTTCAGATTTGGGATCTATTTGAGCAGCTGGAGATCATAGATACCACTTTTCTAAATTGCTAAGGTGAGGGTCTACTTCCGAACGATTCGTACGTGACTTAGAACTTTAAATAAATATAATTTATTTCTATTGTGTTCCGTCTGCGTGAAATCGAGACTGTCATTTCTTGATTAGTTTTAGGTTGCTTGCTTAAACCGGAACTAGGTGGTTAGAGGATTCAACATTGATTGCTTCACTTAATGTAATCATTAGTTAGAATTGTTTGGCCGGATACAGAGACGGACTTCTGTATGTCGGATTGTATGAGGGGCTACGGACAGTCAGTCGACCGGCTGGACCGTAGTCTGGTGTGGTCGATAAAGCG
>CAKOAT010518487.1:17097-28427 GCA_932364175.1 Eruca vesicaria subsp. sativa
TGCTCACCCCTCTTTCTTCCCCTTGCAGGTGAGACCGATCAGCAGGAGTGATCATATCGGACCGGTGCTATTGGGCTTTTGGGCTTCTATCGTATTATATCTTATCTTATCTTATTTTATCGTATTTTATCGTATTGGGCTTATAAGCCTTGGACTTTTATCGCTTATGTTATTTCAGACTTTCGGTTTATGTTGTTGACGTTATTACGGATGTTATGTATTGGGCCTTGGGCCGTTTTATGTATTGGACTTGTGTGAAAAGAAATGAGTTAACTTTTAAGTATTATTATTAAATCTGCTGTTTTCAGAGATTATTATTTTATTAATTATTTTCGAGAAAACGGGTGTCACAGTTCTATTGGATCGAAGAAAGCAAAACTCAAAAGAAAACTTGATGAAGGTAACACTTTTGTAGATAATTTGGTTTCATCAAATGAAAAAATCCTAAATTTCTTGAAAGAAAGTGCATCATCTAGGAGGAAAAATAATGAGATGGTTCAGTTACGCATGCAAAATCAAGCAAAAACAAAATTAGCTCTAAAAGAAATTGAGGAAGAAAATAAAATATTGTTGGCAAATTTAAACTCTATTGATGATAGTAAAACTCGCCAATTTATTCGATCTGAACAAGCAAGAATCATACAATAAAGAACTCAGCAACAACAATCTGAAGAGACTGCTGGAAATTTATATCGACAACATTTTGGTGATTTTTTAGGTTTGAGACCAAATTTACCTGAATTTTAGTATTGTATTATACATTGTAATGTGTAATATTTCAGCTTATATGTAATATTTCAGCTTATTTTAATGAGTAATATTTCAGCTTATGTGTTATATTTCAGCTTATTTTAATGTGTAATATTTCAGTTTATTATTTTAGTGTGTAATATTTTAGCGTATTTTAATGTGTAATATTTCAACTTATTATTATTATTTAAAGTTAACTTTATAAGACTATAATTATAATATTTAAGTGTTAATATAATTATAATACTAAAATGCAACATGAAAAATAATAAGTATATAATCATTAAACATACATAAATCAAAATGACTAAATTGAAAAGTAAATAGTATTTTAAGGGGATAAAGAGCTGTTGGAGTGCAAAACCCTTCAAAAATGAGGGGCTAAAGAGCTGTTGGAGATTCTCTAAGAGCCTTTTATACTTTATTATAAATGATTAGGTTAAATAATTGGGAAAAGACAAGATTAGCCTTGTCTTCAACCTCTCTCCCTACGAGTTTTCTGTTATTTCCTAGCCGATTTTCATTTTTTTTTTTGCTATTTTACTAATATTTCTTGTTATTCTTGTAAGTTTAGCTCAGTAAATATCAAATCTAACACACACATATATGATTTGAAACTTAAAATCTTCAAAAACAGTGATTTTTTTTTCCGATTTACTCACAGATTACCACCAAACCGTTGTGGTCCTAGCCCAAATCACGCTTTTTCGGCGATAAACCGGCCTCTTAGCCCGCGTTTTCGAAATGGGTTTTTAGAGACATTATATAATTTTTTTTTTTAAAAAAGAGACATATACAAACAATGCACAAAAAGAGAGTTTCTGGCTCAACATTCTTCATCCATTATTTTGACAAAATCACATACACATAAAACGGTTATTCAAAATTTACAACACCATAATATTTGATGATAAATATTACATTTATAAAATCATGTTACAATAAATTTACTAAACCAAAAATGTAAATTATCATTATGATACGGTATTTTTTTAAATATATTATTCATAATTAATTAGCAACAAAAACAATTGTAACCATTCATTGCTAATTAAAATTTTTGCCTACAATCATTTTTAGCTAATGTGTAGCTATATAGCTATGAATTGTCTACAAATATCATCTCTAGCTAAACAGCTACAGATTAGCGACAAATTTGGTCATTTTGTATTTTGTTGCCATCCATTGCCATTTATGTCGCTAATAATTGGGTTTCGGAATTTTCGTCACTAGTCCTCAGCTATTATCAGGAATTCTTGTAGTGGATGACAAATTCGATGAACGCATCGACGAGTGCAATGGCACCGGATCGTGAGGAGGTTCACGTAGTAGCGGTGAACAAAGTTCAACAGGATTATCAACAAGGTCACCGTCATCCCTATACTGGTATGGATAGACTTTCTAAGATTGATTTAAGTTGAGATACATGGAACACAAGATGCACTTGAGGAACTGGAGGGGAAACATGAATAGACTGAAAGAAAGGTTTGAGGAAGTTTTAGACGATCCTATTACAGAGCTTGCATCATCTGTAGCTCATGCCTTTCTTTATAATGTGTTCAAGCTCCATGGCATCCCTCGTTCCATCGTAAGTGATTGTGACAGAGTGTTCGTCAGTGCCTTAAAGCACCGCTTATCACCCTCAAAGCGATGGACAAACAGAGGTGGTTAACCTTTGTTTGGAAACATATCTACGTTGTATATGAGTGATAAGCCAAATCTGTGGAGCTGTTGGTTACCACTTCCTGAATATTGGTATAATACTACTTATCACTCAGCAATTCAGACAACGCTTTTTGAGATAGTATATGGTCAAGTTCCTCCAGTTTACCTACCTTATTTTCCTGGAGAGTCAATGGTTCATGTGGTGGCTAAAAGTTTACAAGAAAAGGAAGATATGATTATCATTCTGAAATTTCATCTGTTATGAGCCCAACATCAAATAAAGCAGATTGCAGATAGACACCACAGTGAGAGAATATTTGAGATCATAGATTGGGTGTTTGTGAAGTTACAACCGTATCGGAAACAGTCAGTTGTTTAATGTTCATCATAGAAGATATCTTCTAAGTACTATGGGCCTTATAAGATTGTTGATAAAATGGGAGTGGTGGCTTATAAACTGCAGTTGCCTTCAATCTCTCAAGTGCATCTTGTGTTCCATGTATCTCAACTTAAAAGATCGGTGGATGATGCGAGGGCAGATAATCAGTTACCATCAGTCTTACACGATGCTACTCTAAAAAAACCAGAGTTTTGTTTGGCAGGTAAGATGGTTGAAAGGCAGGGTCAAGCAGCTACGATGGTTCTAGTGCAGTGCCGAATCAGTCACCGGAAGATGCGACATGGGAATACTTGTTTGAAATGAAAAATAGTTATCTATTGCTTTCTTTCTAATCTTGTGGTCAAGGTTGTCAAAGAGGGAAGATTTGTTACAGGAAAAGAAGAGTGAAGAAACGTGGACACGTGTTCAGCTCAAAAATGGACAAAGGAGGTTTTCGCTAGACTGTTGTAACCGTAACAAGAAGCCAGTGGCAGATGACACATGTTCTATTTTGGTTGGACGTGTTCCTCTTTTCGTTTACTAGTATAAGCAGAGTAGCTGATTCTTTAGTTGATCCATTCAGGAAATTGATATTGTAATTCTTCTTAGACCTTGTATAATTCTGGATATCAAAATTTAGTTCTTATTTATGAAAGATCTTTCTTAATCCGAGATATTATGAAACTTGAACTATGATTTGGTGTTTTAACGAACAGCGAATCAATTCATAACGAGTATAAAATCCAACAATTTAGGTAGCAAGAAGTGATCGTTACTAACTCAATCATCAGAAATCCTAATTTTCAGAGTTGAATAGCAAAATCAAGGCATAAGAGATGGTTGGAATCAAACGAAATGAGAGCTTATGAAACTATGGATGAATACAAGCTCAAGCAAGATTATCAATTTCACACGAACGCTCTCTCGGAATTATTGGATAAATATTTCCTTGCTTCACTTTTCCTATTTAGTTCAATATAATAATTATATTTTAGCATGATGATTATGACTATAAATTTTATAGAATAGAATATATTTTTTTTCATTTTATAAACCATAACTTAAAATAAATTAAATTATTGTAAAAATATTTTACACATATTTATTAGAAAATTTAAAATTTAACACATAAATATATATATTTATATTTTTTTAAAGTATATAATGATTAAAGTAGTTACAATTTTTTTTTATATTATTAGCTTTAATGATATACATGTATTATATAGTTTGCAAACATTAACCTGTCTTACCAACATATTATATTTTATTTTCAAAATAAATATTTTACACTTACAAAACTAAAATATATAAATTTATCGATTTAATACAATTTTAGTATATTTAGCTCAATATAATAACTTTGTTTTAATACGATTGATTATAATTATATAATAGAAAATATGATATAATTTTTCTTTTTCCTTTTATAAACTTTAACTGAATATATTAATGTATAATAATATTTCAAACTATTTTGGAAACTTGTGAAAATATTTAAAGATAATATTAAAAATGAAGATCTTGTAAAAATCTTCTTAAACATATTCGTTAGAATTTTTAATTAAATATATTTGTATTTAAAATGAAAAGATATCAAAATATATTACGATTAAAGTATTTTAAAGATTATATATATTATTAGTCTTAATAGAATACATTTAAAAAAAAATTTAAGTGATTTTCTAAATTAAAAAGAGATCACACATGAAGTGAAGTCCTGATTTCTATTTTAATATATAAGACTTATGACTGAGAATTAACTTGCATTTGATAGATAAGATAATGCGAAGATTATAATGTGATAAAAAGTAAATAAATGATAATGTGATAAATAAGAAGAGGCCGATGAAAAAGTATAATATATGTTAGAGAAGTTAATGTGACAATTGCATTATTTATTTCACCTGTATTTATTCTTGCAAATGCTTATCCGTTATTTGCATCAAATTTGTCAAAATTTTAAAACCAAAAAATTAATTTTCGTCAAAACTAAATGAGATGATAGATAAGATACTGTGGTAATTATAAAATACGTTTAAATAGATTTTTTTTGTGGTTCAGTGATAAAAGATTTGTTAATTTTTTTTTATATTGTCAGCTAATGAATTTGTTAATCATTAGATCAAAATCATGTAAAATAAATATTTAAGTGACTTAAATTTTAAACTATTTAGAGTTAAAAATATATATATATCAATGTTTTAATTATTATTCAAATTTATGGTTTTATATATAATAAATATTTTTTTTTACAATATTTGTATACATGAATCACATATTTTCTTAGAGAGACCAGAGCTTTATGACGTCTAGACCCTACAGTAGCATGTAGTATACATAATAACTTATGAATGAAAGCACACATATTAGAACATTATTTCGCGGGCTCTTGAACCCGTATTTAGTGTTTAAAGAATTAAAAAAATGGCTAATTAGAGAGGAGACGTCGCTTAATGAAGGCACACAAGAAACATTTCTTGTGCAAAAGTGTCATAATCTCAACCCTCTCTCTGGACCAAAGCTTTCTCTCTCTTTCTCTCGTGTCTCCTCGACGACTCCAAAGGCATCTGGTGAGGATCTCTCCTCGGCGATGACCTCTCCGCGATGGAATCAACCGATGCTCCTCGAAAGCACTCATCGTGCAAGCCCGTAAAGTTGTCTCCCACCTCGTGACATTTTCTCCTCTCCCTCCGATCTTCTTACTAACAATCGAGACTTACGGAAGAATAGGCTGTGCGAATGATGCACGCCAGCTGTTTGAGAAAATGCCTGAACGAGACGGAGGGTCTTGCGTCTTCGGGGAATTTGGATTTGGATACTTTGGTTGTTGATGTTTATGGTAAGTGTAAGGTTATGAGTGAAGCGAGGAGAGTGTTTGATGAGATGGAAAGCCCTAATGATGTTTCTTGGAATGTGATTGTGAGGAGGTATCTTGAGATGGGTTTGAATGATGAGGTGGTTGTGATGTTTTTTAAGATGTTATAGTTGAATGTTCGACTTTTGAATCATACAGTCTCTAGTGTAGTCTTAGCTTGTTCAAGATCACAGGCCGTTGAGGTGGGAATGTTGATCCACGCCATTGCTGTGAAACTTAAGTTTGTGCCAGACACAATTGTTTCGCCATAGTCTTAACGAGTATCCAGAGTGTGGAGTAAGTTTATATCAACGGATATGGGAAACATTTACAGAAGGAGGATGGAAGTCTTCTCCGTAGCTAACATCATCTACTTTGATTACAAGGTAATCTTTTTATTTCTTGTTTTGATTGTTTAGTGTATTAAAAGGTGTTAACTTTGCAGTCGTTGTTGTGTGGTGAGTGAAGGGTGTTCAGCAGAGAGAGAAGTGGATTAAGAAGTCTAGAGTTCCTGCTTTGTGGGAGAAAGCTCATGAACATAATGCCAAGAGTGTTGAATTTGATTGTGGAGTCGGAATTGTTGTGGGTGAACTTAGTGATTCAATATGTAACAGGTGGCTACCAAGTACCATAGTGTTCATGTGCATAGTCCTACATTGTTCAACTACTGCTGCAGCTAAAATGATGAGAGGAACGATGTAACAATCCTGTCCTTAGGATCCTAATTTCAATCATAACAACACTTCTCTTAAATCCAATACTTCCTTTATTTCAATCTCAATCATCTTACAAGTAACTAAGTTCAATGAAAACCGAATAACATAACAATGGTTTAAGAAAACATAGTGAAAACTCTTAAAACAAAACTGAAATAGATGGCACCATCCCGACTTCTACTCCTGCACCTCCTCGATCATACCTGCAAGAAGGAGGGTGAGTAATTGGGATTACTCAGTGAGGGTAGGTTATAAGAACCTATGAACTCATCTCAAATCACATAGCACATCAAACACAAATCATAAGTTAATATCACATAGCATTCATCTAACAAGATTCTTTAGACTCTCTAATCCATGATTTCTCAAGCTAATCACCCTTACACCTCATGACTTTACCATTTTGTGCCAAACCGGCACGCCAACTCGGCACTCGCAAAACCAGCACTCGCCAAACCGGCACTCGCCAATCTGGCACTTGGCCACACTACGACACAACCTCATATCTCATCGACGAAACCATAGCGCCCTAGTCTCATCAACATTCAATCTTAACCAGATTCATTCTTATCACACAACCGGTTATCCTTTAACATCCTATTATGTTCTAAGTTCTTTTACTCACATCATCAATCAACGCACTTTTCATCACATCAACACAAACGAATAACTAGATCTAGGTTAACATTAACAAATGACTAACTCCTTGAGGTATCATACAACATGAGAGAAGTTCACGACCGGGTCCCCACCTTAGCTTTTCTTAAGGTCACAGATCTAGATCCAACAAAAGAAGAATGTAGCAACACAACCACAGATCTGTACTTTCACGCTCAATAGAAGTTGGGAGAAAGGATTAGGAACCAGATCCGTCAGACCCAATGACAAATATTTGAGAGGAAGAAGAAGGAGATGTAAATCAGAGTCTTACCAAACAGATCTGACGAAGGATGACGAAAGAGAACAAAGAAGGGAGCAAATCGGAAATGGTGGTGGAGGGTGCTAGTAATGGTGGCTGCTCGGAGAAGGCGGCCGGCGGCTAGGGTTTTAGGTCTCCCGGGATCTCTGCAGGGCTTCGCTTCGTTTCTCTCTGATGAGAAAAAAGGAGAAGGAAGCACCTCCTTTTATGGGAAAATAGAAGGGAATCCTAGGGTTTTCTCCCCTTTGGGCCTTAAGCAATTAGGGTTCACTTTTTTAAATACAAAATCATACGGGCTGGGTCTGGGTTGTTATAATCTCCCCCACTTAATAGAATCCGTCCCCGAATTCTGCGTGTTAGAACTCAAACCACAAGCATCCCAACCAACGTGGGAATCACGCGTCACTTGCTCACTAACGGTTCTTGTAACATCATGGTTCACTAACCTTACAGAGGTCCCTCATCGTTTTATATCCCATTTAACCTTCTAAGTCAACATTTCCTTGGGGTTCACCAACTCACCCATACTCTTCTTATAGTTACTGATATCACTCAAATATTTAACCCTAAGGAGTGAATTACTCTCTCAAATAAGAGGTTCAATCGTAGTACTTAGGGATCGAATCCACAAGGACTCTAGAATTACACAACAGATTATTAAGTCTTCGAAATAGAGCTAGACAATAAGATTTTTAAACAGTAACTTAAAAGATAGCAAGTAAATGCTTGATTGGTTGACTGGTTTGTAAAAAGGAAGAAGGTAGTTAAACTTAGGTACTTTCTCAGGTATGGCATACATGCAAATTGTAAAGGGTTTTTATTATTCATAGTTCTAGATTCAAACTTTTAAGGAGGTTAAGGATTAACTCCACTGGATTTCTGGTTAGGACTATCGTCCGATAACCTGAAGGGAATATCGATCGATGTAAATGCCGCTATATGTCGATACGACTATCGTCTTGTCGGTCGATATCGCATCCAGCGAGTGGTGAAGGTGTGTTTGAATGGATTATCTAGTTCTCATTAAATTAACTTAGACTTAGGGTATTTGCCAAGCTATCGCTTGTCCAAATTGATCCTAAAATCAGAGACAAGGGTGATCAATCCTTGATCTTAGCATTCATTGATAACTAGATTGAGAACTATATTTTAAACACCTTAATAATGGTTCAATTCAATGCATGAGTCAACCTTAATGAGAAACCTAAATCTAACAAAAGAGACTACTCAAACATATTCATGAGAGACAAAATCATGATGGTCTGAATAATACTTTAAAATAATAATAAAGAGAAACAATAAGTAAAAAGGGAGTTCATGATCTTCTCTGTAATGGTAGTTCAGATCTCTCTCTCCATCAAAACTCCTCTCAAAGTGCAGCTACATGCATCTCCAAATTAGGTCTAAAAGTCTCTAAAGTTGTCTACCTAGACTAATACAAAACCCTCTTAATATAGCCTAACAGGCGGCCATGGACTTAGTGTGTAAATTATTAAAACTCTTGTGAAGCAATTAGGGCTTCTAATCTTCATTTAATCGCTTGGATGACTTATGTATCGATCGATACAAAACTCCATTATCGATCGATACGGGTAATCATCTATCGGTCGATTGCTCTCAGCGTGCATCGGTCGATAGCTAAACATTGTTTTGCTCATATCTTCATAAAGTCTCCATTTTAGCTCCAAAGTGTATGTTTTACACCAGTGAGTACCTGGATCTGTAAAAGCTCTAAAAAGACACTAAAAGTATCCTTTTGTTTCCAAAAACATATATAAATCATGGCTGAAAGCGGGTAAAAACCATGATATATCAGTTACGGTGAGACGTATTCTTGCTGTTGGCTTCGGAATGTCTTCTAGGGTACTTTTACCCTCATTTACTTGCCCCACGTGTGGTGTCATCGCCAAATCAAAACATCTGTTGTGGTGTGCTGCAGGCTTGCCACCACGCCCCCGCTGTACTACTCTGATTTCCTTGCTCCCCCTATGTCCCCATGTTTTGTTTTGGTCCATGCATCCCAATCTGTGGATTCCACCATCCAAAGGTGTCTCTTGGCACAACCTGGCGGCAGTATTGTGTTCCTACTAGCCCATATCTGGATATTCCACTTGCTCAGTGGCATGGTCCTCTTCAGTTTTGTTCTTAGCTCTCCCCCACTTTCGATCAAGCGTACATGGTTTCTAAATAACCTACCCTACATTCCTTGTACATGTATCTCCATATGTGCAGTGGGTTGCAAGATTGTGCCAGTACTCATCGGTGATATTGTAACTTAGGGACTTGTATTAAGATACCAATTGTAACAACCATGTCCCTAGGATCCTACTTTCAACCATAACACCACTTCTCTTAAATCCAATACTTCCTTTATTTTAATCTTAATCGTCTTACAAGTAAGTAAATTAAATGAAAACCGAATAACATAACAATAGTTTAAGAAAACGTAGTGAAAACCCTTAAAACAAAACTGAAATAGATGGCACCATCCCGACTCCTACTCCTGCACCTCTTCGATCATACTTGCCAGAAAGAGGGTGAGTAATAGGGATTACTCAGTGAGGGTAGGTTCTAGGAACCTACGAACTTATCTCAAATCACATAGCACATCAAGCACAAGTCATAAGTTAATATCACCTAGCATTCATCTAACAAGATTCTCTAGACTCTCTAATCCACGATTTCTCAAGCTAATCACCCGTACACCTCATGACCTTACACGACTTCACTTTCTGCCAAACTGGCACGCCAACTTGGCACTCGCTAAACCGGCACTCGCCAAACCAGCACTCGCCAAACCGGCACTTGCCAATCTGGCACTTCGTCACACTACGACACAACCTAATATCTCATCGACAACATCATAACGCCCTAGTCTCATCAACATTCAATTTTAACCAGATTCATTATTATCATCATTCATTCTTATCACACAACCGGTTATCCTTTAACATTCTATTATGTTCTAAGTTCTTTTACTCACATCATCAATCAACGCACTTTTCATCACATCAACACAAACAAATAACTAGATCTAGGTTAACATTAACAAAGGACTAACTCCCTGAGGTATTATACAACATGAGAGAAGTTCACGACCAGGACCTCACCTTAGCTTTTCTCAAGGTCACAGATCTAGATCCAACAGAAGAAGAACGTAGCAACACAACCACAAATCTGTACTTTCACGCTCAATAGAAGATGGGAGAAGGGATTAGGAACCAGATCCGCCAGACCCAGTGACAAATAGTTGAGAGGAAGAAGATGGAGATGTAAATCAGAGTCTTACCAAACAGATCTGACGAAAAATGACGAAAGAGAACAAAGAAGGGAGCAAATCAGAAATGGTGGCGGAGGGTGGCTGGTAACGGTGGCTGCTCGGAGAAGGCGGCTGGCGGCTAGGGTTTTAGGTCTCCCGGGATCTCTGCAGAGCTTCGCTTTGTTTCTCTCTGATGAGAAAAAAGAGAAAGAAGCACCTCCTTTTATAGGAAAATAGAAGAGAACCCTAGGGTTTACTCTCTTTCGGACCTTAAGCAATTGGGCTTCCCTTTTTTAAATACAAAATGCATATGGACCGGGTCTGAGTTGTTACAAACGAGATAAGGTAGTGTGCATCTATACTATTAAAGCTGAAGTACAAAAATAAAGTGTTTGGAAACATGAATAAGAAAATTTTAAAAGTTTGATTGGAAACATGGATAACAAACAAATTAAATGAGCTTATTTATTATACTAAAGATTACTGCGGCCCAAGGTACCATTATTATTGTTTTTGGATTTTCTATCATTGATATTACTTTATTTCTACAAATTATTTATACATATATGTATTCATGTTTTAAATTTATTTAGAATAAATCAAGAATAATATATATTTTATTTATATAATTTATATTGACTATTCTTATAAGTTTTTAACAGTGATATACTAGCCTTCCAATTCTTCATTAAAAAATTAAATTAAAAATTTGACTAAATTATTTAGTGTATATAACTTTACACCAAATTTAGTCAAAAAACTTTATAAACTATTACTAAAATGTT
>CAKOAT010518487.1:28527-59423 GCA_932364175.1 Eruca vesicaria subsp. sativa
TATTACTTAGTAAAATTGGAACCATTAAATTGTAATTTTGAAATGTTATCTATACCATAAAAACAAAGACCCGCCCAGTCGGACGGGTTATGATCTAGTTTCTAATTAAAGAACAATCTACCCATTAATATAAGCAACACTTGTCCATAGAAACAAGTTTAGCTGCACCTAAAGCAAGCTTCTTTACTTCTTTTCAAGTCTACATTAACATTAAGAATTACATAGAATCTCTCATCTAGTCTTGAATAGACTCAACTTTTCCTCGCTGTTACTGTAAAACAGAGTCTTTACTCTGTTTCAAGAACTTGCTACGTTTATGTCATGATAGTTCTTGCATTACATTTTATGAAACTGAGAAATAGATTTAACAGATTCTTGGGATGGAAGTAAAGATAGATGACGATGATGCTGAAGAATTTTTTCGGAACTTGTTAGGGCACGTTTATCGCAGGTATAAAGGGGATTTTTTAACCCCTGTTTTTTTGAGAAAACGATCACTAAAGTCACTAATTAAGGTTCGATCTTTGTGGGATTTTTTCACTGTGCGCGGGCCCCACTGACACATGGCGGCCCGCGATTGATGTGCTTTTAATTTTTAATTTTTTATTTTTAAATCGACAAAAAATCAAAAAAAAAGAAGTTAAAAAACTTTTATGGATTTAGGGGTTAAACATGGTCCTAGCATAACTAAATGTAATAATCTATGATCTATAAAAACAAACTTTTGTTGAAAATGTTTTATAATTTTTTTCAAAAACCATAATTAAAAGACTTGCAATAAACCATCTAAATGTTTAAATCTTTTTCTAAGTTTCTTAATTCACTTTTACACTTTAAAAATTATTAAAAATTAACTAAAAGATCCTTTAAAAGGTTTCGGGATGATGATGCTCTTAAAGACTACAACTTTTAGAACTGAAGTTTCTTGTTGAGGATAAGAAATAATCCACAGGAAAATATTTAATTAGATGTCAGACGCAGTTTGCACTTGCATGTTTTTTCCTCTGTCTAAACGAAATTATTCGATATCATAAATACTATATATGTATTATAATTATACATACAAAATCGTAAAAGTACCAAGAAGCTGATAATTGATGTTGATTATTCGTGTCTCACAAAAACAAAGCTAAGCTTAACTTACTTTTCATCTGACGTGACTCAGGAAAAGCCAGTTGTCAGTCTATATCACCATTTTGTAATCTTACAAAACAAAGCTAAGCTGAACTTGTCATCTGAAGTGACTCAAGAAAAGCCAGTTGTCAGTCGATAACACCATCTTGTGAAGAACCTCTTACTAGGCAATAGGGAATCGTACGTGTTAGCCTCAGAGACCTGGAGAGAGCTCGAAGACAAATTGCTAACATATTAATCGTACGTACGTGATAGTGATGTACCTCCTCACAACTCCACCGCTTGGTGTATTTTTTTTTTCTGTTTGTTTTTAGTTTGAATCCAATATGACATGTATCTTAAATTAATAGCTTTTTATTACGTAAGCCAGTGCGGCTATAAATAACAAGAGGACTTGTATAGTCAGTTGCATAGCACGAACTAAAGATGAATAGCAAGACGTTTATCGTATGGTTTATTTTGTTAGCGGCTGTTGTCGTGACCGTCGCCAAAGAGGCTTCAGTGGAGAAAGAAGGTGTTTAGTATTCTTTTATTTCATTTTTTAAATTAATAGAATTCTTGTTAAGAGTAGGTTAATTTGAAACAGATGCTAAGAAAGTAGAAATACCAGCCGTGGAAGGCAAAGGAGACGCTGCCGCTGAGGCAGTCGTTGAAGAAGAGAAGGACAGCAAGTATGACGTTGATAACGGAGGAGGATGGAAAGGAGGCGGTGGTAGAGGTGGAGGATGGAAAGGAGGCAGTGGTAGAGGTGGGGGATGGAAAGGAGGCGGTGGTGGAGGATGGAAGGGAGGCGGTGGTGGAGGATGGAAAGGAGGTGGTGGAGGTGCTGCGGTTGAGGCAGTCGTTGAAGAAGAGAAGGACAGAAATTATGACGTTGATAACGGAGGGGGATGGAAAGGAGGCGGTGGTAGAGGTGGGGGATGGAAAGGAGGCGGTGGTGGAGGTGGGGGATGGAAAGGAGGCGGTGGTGGAGGATGGAAGGGAGGCGGTGGTGGGGGACGGAAAGGAGGTGGTGGAGGTGCTGCCGAGTTGGACACTGAGGAGATTAATGGTGGTTCAGAAGATGTACAAACGTATAGAGGCGGTGGCCAAGGAGGAGGATGGAAGGGAGGCGGTGGCCAAGGAGGAGGATGGAAGGGAGGCGGTGGCCAAGGAGGAGGATGGAAGGGAGGGGGTGGCCAAGGAGGAGGATGGAAGGGAGGCGGTGGCCAAGGAGGAGGTTGGAAGGGAGGCGGTGGCCAAGGAGGAGGTTGGAAGGGAGGGGGTGGTCGAGGTGGCGGTGGTGGTGGAGTGTAGAATCGACATCTTTAATAACTACAAACTAAATATTAAGAATAGAAATGTATGCAAAAGGTGAACTATCATAAATAAAGTTTGATGCATGGTTTTGAAGCACGGTTAATTAGGCCAAATTAACGTCAAATATGCTTCACTCTCCAACCAATCTCCAACCAAACGGTAAATCCAACAGCATAAATAATTTTTTTGGTGTTTTGTGAATAGTGTTGCACTATATTTGATGTAACACTATTCCTAAAATACTAAAAAATAAAATAATTTTTTACTTTTACTTTTATCTTAAAATAGTATATTTAAATAAATATATATCAGTTAATTATATTTTTATCATATCTTAATAGGAAAATTAATTAAAAATACAAATAAATACCATCAGTTAAAATAATAAATTAATGAAAACATATAATTACGTAATTAAAATTACACACACATAAAATTATATAATTAAAATTATAACCACATAAAATTATACGATTCTGAAAATTAGTATGATGTATATTGTTTTTGGTTATTTATACTAATTCTGAAAATTAGTATGATATATTTGATTTCTGATATTTATATTTTACATTGTAATTTTGTTTAACGGATTGTAATCTTATATCTTTCTTAATTAATTACTTAATTATTATTATTTATCAAAACTAAATAAATTATTCTAATTACTTTCTTGTTTTCAAATTATTGATTAATATTTACTTTTTTATCAATTGGAATTTTATATTTTATTTATTAATTAGTCAGTTTTATAAATAATAATTAATTATTAAAACTATTAAAAATAAACAGTAAACTAAATTTAATATTATAATAATAGAAATATTCTTTTTAGTGTGGAATTTGGTGTTTGTGGTTGGAGATAAAAAAAAAGTGAAATACCAAAACATCAAATTTAGTGTTTTTTACATCAAATTTGATGTGTAGGTTGGAGATGCTCTTTGCTGATGCAGTATGCTACATAGCCTAGCCCGAACCTTAAAAGGTCGTGCAAATAATATCTTTTTCTTTGAGTATAATCAATATATATTTGCTGTTGTTAATTTTATTTAACCTGAAGAAGATTGAAAATTATATGCTTATACCGACGTTGAAGAAGATTATTTATATAGCAGAAAACAACACAATAACAAGAAAACAACACAATAACAGAAAACAAAAAGGTTTTTATGACGAAAGCTTAATCATCTGTCTTACTTGCTAGATACATTATCGCAAACCTACCGGAGTACTGATGGGAAAAAAAACTTAGGGTTTGATCGCTATTGAGATGCTGAACTGAGAGAGAAGAAAATAAGGACGAAGAATAAGTTAAAATATTTGCTCAGTGGTGGATCCACATGGCCAAGGAGAGGGCAGCTGCCACCATGAAAAAAAAAAATAAATTATTAAAATTTATTTTAACTAAAAAATTTTATCACCATGAAAATTTGTTTTTTCTTTGCCCCACAGCCCATTCGATAATGCTAAAATCCAAACCGATTTTATAAATAGGGAATTTCTACTCTATAACGTCCAAAAAATTATAATTCATGCGATAGGCAAAATCTAATATTTTTTGAAAAACATGTCTTTTATATATTATTACAATAATAGTAGTCTTTTATCTAACTGGGAAAACCTACAAACACAAAATAATTAATATAATAATAATTATAATAAAAGTCACTGTGGTCACTAGAAAGTCACATATGTATTTTCTCTATTATACTATCTTAAATCTATTTAATCTGTTATATTTTGAGTGTATACTATTTGAGAAGCATAAAATTTTAAATAGTATAAAATTTTACGTTTGTCTTTATAGTAATCGTTTTTTTAGAAATGCAAATTGAAAATAAAATAGACAATGGTTTAACTATTTTATCTCACAAAGTTTAGATTTGTTGTCATGTTTAAACTGTAGATTAATATATGTGGTGAAGATTAATGACAGTGGCCTGTAATGTGTCGTCGTGTCAAAAAGATGGTTATTATATTATTTCAAACAAAGTATTTTGTTTCATACTATTTGAGTTTAGGGATTATACTTGGCTTAAGGGTTTAGTAATTAAGAATTAGGGTTTAGTATTGTAAGATGGAGGTTGAGCTTTGGGTTTAGTGACCCTATCATGTATTGTTCCATTTGACGTTTAATAAAGAATGTTCTATTGTGTTCATCAATATATACTATACTATATATTTTGTTTGATTCTATGGATTTAGGGTCTATACTTGGGTTTAGGGTTTAGTGACTAAGATTTAGGGTTTAGTATTTGAAAGATGGGGAATGAGGTTTGGGTTTAGCATTTAGGAGTTGTTCCATTCTATTTACGAGATGTGGAATGGTATAGAAAAATCAGATATATATTTATATGGTAAACAAACGTGTGGTGTTGGTGGCATTACGTGGTGTGATAATTAATTGTGGAGTTCCAATTGTTGTTGTCATCAATTTTCTTTCTCTATTATTGGTAACTTGAACAATAAAAGGGTAGCGCCGGATAAATTTTACATAATTGTTATGGATTGAATTATGTCAAAATCAATGCTCTGCACTTAATTTTCATTTCAAATTTAGTCGTTTGGCAAATTCTCCCTTATAAATATATTTTATTTACTCTGTTATACTAAAAGTACTTAATTAATTTACAAATTAAAAATTTAATCTAGTCACCTTCTCATTCATCGTTTCTTTATAGAGAAAAGTGGTATTTTTTGTGTTTTTGCCCTTTTATGTTTCAAAGTTATTGTTTATTCTAATTGTAGAAGTTTAAACCGTAAGCACTTTATTAAAATTATATAAACTAAACTTGTCAATTGAGTTTTGATAAAAGTGGTATTTGAATAATTTTAAAAGTGGAGTATTTCATTGTTGAGATAGATTCTTTGATGTGATGTTGATAAACATTATTGTTCATGAAAGCAAATCATACTTATAATGTTTACTTGTTTCTTAAAGTGGATTTTTGAAATTGATACCTTACGATTATGGATCACTAGTGAAAGGAAAGACATAATGCAGTATCTATCAAAGAGACGAGATTACATACAAATATCTACTAAAATCCCATATTAACTTTATGATCATAAATTTAAACAGATGTTGAAGGGGTTCAATAAACCGATTCAATCTATCTTGGTTTGATCAATATGGTAGTTGACTATAACATATCAAAAGAAAGAGTGCTTTTTATACTGCTACTTATTTAAAGATGAGATATGAATGCAAGGTGGAAATGATACATTTGTGAAAGAATGGTTTAAGTTGGAATAAACCAGAGATAATTGCGTACTCATATGGGTAAACCATCCAAAATTTTTCATATTA
Source organism: Eruca vesicaria subsp. sativa (assembly GCA_932364175.1). Classification (NCBI taxonomy): domain Eukaryota; kingdom Viridiplantae; phylum Streptophyta; class Magnoliopsida; order Brassicales; family Brassicaceae; genus Eruca; species Eruca vesicaria. The sequence continues at coordinate 34,268 of CAKOAT010518487.1, forward strand.
TTGCTGCTCAGAAATGTGAGGATTTGATGAATCAAATTCAGTCTATAATACATGCTTTATTGAAGCAAGATGATAAGGTGAAAAATGAGTATCACGTTCGCTTAAATGCTTCGATTGATGCTTCTAGATATTTGTTACAACAAAGATTATCTTTTCGTCGCCATATTAAAAAAGAAGAAGCATGGAATAAAAGAAATTTATTGCAGCTTGTGAAATATACAAACAAAAAGATGCCATAAGTAAGGTTATTCTGAGTAATGTTTGAGGAAATAACCCGATTCTCTAGTAATTTAAAAGAATATTGTACATTCCTTTGAAAAATTAGTACAACAAGCTATTTTAGAAGAAATTGATCATGATGTTTTTGGTTTGTTTGTTGAGAATTCTGCTGATGTTTCTCATAAAGAGCAGATGGATGTTGTATTTCAATATGTTGATAAAAGAGGAGCAATTAATGAAAGATGTATTGAAAATGTTCATGTAAAAGAACTGTCTTCATTAACTCTAAAGTCTGCTTGTTTGCTAGATATGAGATGAGCATCAAAAAGGTGAGAGGGAAAGGTTATGATAGTGCTAGTAATATTAAAGGTGAGTTTAATTGGTTGAGATCATTGGTTTCTAAAGAAAACATTTATATTTTGTTTATTGTTTCGCTCATCAGCTTCAGCTAGTAATTGTGGTGGCAGTTACCAAAAAAACACTTTGATATTGCTGATTTTTTTTATATGATTTCTACATCGTTGAGAGGGATTCTTGTAAAAGATAAGATCTGTTTCGAGAAATTCAGCGTGAAGATTTAGAAAAAAAAACAATAGTGGTGAAGCTAAGACCGGTCATAACAAAATCATAAACATTCTTTACCAAGACCTGCAAATACTTTTTGGGGTTCTCATCAGTCATCACAAAATATTTTTGAGGTTGGAATAATTTTTTTTTTACTACCATTAGAATTCTTGAGTATACCCAAGAAATGAAGGCGTGGAAAAAGTACAGAAACGTCAAGCGTGTGGTTTTCTCATACATTTCCGCACATTTGATTGTGTGTTATATTTGCATCTAATGTTACTTATTTTGTGGTTCACAGCAAATTTGTCATTGGCTTTGCAAGAGAAAGATCAAGATATTTTAAACGCTATGTTACTGGTAGAATCCCCTAAAGAGAACTACAAAAGCTTAGGGATTTACTTATGGATAAATTTGCTTCTTTTTATAAGAAACATGATGCTAAATGTTCATCATGGAAGAAGATTTTGTTGATCTAAAGAGGCCAAGAAAGATAAACAACATAACCAATATGCATCATTATAAGTTCAATTATTTATGCACAGTTCTAGATTTGCATATTCAAGAATTCATTGATCGTTTTACAGAAGTAACCACTGGTCTACTTATTTTTACGGCTTCTTTAAGTCCGATTGATTCATTTCATTTGATTTGACAACGAGAAGTTGATACGGTTAGCTAAGTTATATCCATATGATTTTAGCTATGGTTAGATTTTATCTCTAGAGCAGCAACTTGATATCTACATCGATAATATACCATAGATGAAAGGTGTAAGAGTGTGGATAATCTTGGATATCTTTCTTGTTTTAATGTGAAAACATAAAAGCATATTTCACATCTTTTGGTTTACAGGCTTTTAAAGTTAGTTCTAACTTTACCGTAGGGGTTGACAAAAAATCCAAACCGAATCGAATAGACCAACCCAACCAAAGTTAAACCTGTAGAACTAACTTTAAAAGCCTGTAAACCAAAAGATGTGAAATATGCTTTTATGTTTTCACGATAATATATCATTACTGAAGAAGAGACTGCACCCACATGCATCATTCAACCTGTAGACGAGACCAGAAGGAGATCATTACTGAAGAAGAGACTGCACCCACAGGCATCATTCAACCTGTAGAAGAGACCAGAACTTTGGCTGATTACAACCTCCCCGATCAGTTCTATTCAAACCGATCAGCCTACCTACCTCCTGCTATTCAGAGAGGAGATTTTGAGCTCAAGCCGCAGTACTACACACTCGTAGGACAAATCCCTTTTTGTGGTTTGCCCCATAAGCATCCTATGGACCATTTGGAGAGGTTCGAGGATCTTGTCACCCTAGTCAAAGCAAAAGGAGTCCCTCAAGACTATCTTTTCTGCAAGCTTTTCAAGTACTCTCTATCTGGAGAAACTTTGCAGTGGCTAAGACAACTACCACCAGGTTCCCTTACCACTTGGAATGATATCAAGCATACCTTCCTGCGTAATTTCTTTGATGATTCACGCACTGAAGACTGGAGGAAGAAGATTGCTACATTCACCCAAGCCCCTGAAGAGTCATTCAAGGATACTTGGAACAGATTCAAGTCCTACCAGCGAGACTGCCCACACCACGGATTCAACCAAGTACAACTACTCTGCACCTTCTATAGAGGCATCAGCCCCGATTTCAAGAGAGCCCTTGATACAGATAGCGATGGCAACTTCAGCACCAGGAATCCTCAGAATGCTATCAAGCTAATTGACAACTTAGCTTCCAGCAACAGCACAAGAAACTCTATGAAGACTACATCATCCCCTGAGAAGGAGTATGTCAATGAAGTTCAAGCACAACTAGACAACATTCAGAAGCTCCTAAACAAGCAGATCTGTTCAGTAGAAGATTCAGAAATTGTTGAAGAAGATGTCAACTGGATTAGTGGTGCCGGTTTTTAGAGATCTGGTAACCAAGGAGGATACAGAAACTTCACAGGCCAGAGAAGCAACTTTAACCAGAATCCCCAGAAGCCCAACACCTTCAGCAGAAGCAACCCTAACAACAACAAAAGCTATGGAAGTACCTTCTACTCAAATCCACACCCACCCACCCAAGATACTAAACTGGAGGAATTGCTAGACAAGATACTTGAGAGTCACCAGAAACTCGAGGTAAACTTCAAGGGAAATATCGATTTTGTCTACACCACCTTCGTCACGAAGATAGATGCACTCAGCACCCATGTGAAGAAGCTAGAGACCCAGGTGTTACAGACAGGAGAAGCAGTTAAGAAGCAGGAGTTTGCCCAGAACATCAATGCCCTCCTAGATGATGACTTTTGGCAAGAGGTAGTAGAAGAGATTCAGAGATCTGATGATGAGAGTGAAAGAGAATTCGCCTACGTCTACTATCGATCGATATTACCAGCTCAACATCGATCGATATCACCTTTAGTTCGTCGATCAATTGACTTCGACGAGTGTCGATCGATGAACTCCGACGAAAACCCTCGTGAGTGCAATTCCGTCAAGATTATGTCTCACGCCGAATTCGCCTCACTTCACCCACATCCGCCCAGCCCTGTCATCGATCGACATGATCCCCCCATCATCGATCGACATCAAGACCCTAGCATCGCTCGACACACTCCAACCAGTGTCGATCGATACACAGTATCCCAACGCCGAGTGCCACTTCCTAAAATCGACAGTGCAGGTCTTGACGCTTTCCGGGAGCGATACTACACCACCAGAAACCCTACAGCAGCCCTAAAAGAGAGACCCACTGATATTTTTGAGTCCATGGAGATAAAAATGGAAAATATGGGGAGAGTGCTCCGAAAAAGGAAAGAGAAGATACCTAAACCCTATAAAAGAGAAGCTAATGAGAAGGAGTTGTCAAGCTTCAGAAAAAGAGTCCTCAGAATACCTAAAGAGAAACCTTTTGAAGAAGCCTACTTTTCACACAGATTGTGGATGTTCTTAAGAGAAACCAAGGAGACAGAAGAAGACATCAGGATGATGTTTAACTAAGTCCGTGATAGCCTCAAGCAGAAGATAACACTGAAGAAGAAGAATGATCCAGGGAAATTCACAATACCTTGCTCCATTAGAGGTGTTGAGTTCCCACGTGCCCTCTGTGACACAGGATTTGGAGTTAGCATCTTACCCAAGCTCATGGCAGATCATCTAGGTCTGAAGATAGAGCCTTATGAAGAAACTTTCATCTTTGTAGATTGTTCTCAGCAAAGCTCTGGAGGCATCGTTCGCAACCTTGAGGTACAGATTCCTACAGATTTCCATATCCTCTCCAACAAGCTAAACTTCAAGACTTCTCTACTACTTGGAAGAGCCTTCTTAGCCACAATTGGAGCTGTTTGTGACCTCCAAACCAACAAGCTCTGCCTAACCCTCATCAACCCTTCCATTCACTACGACCTTGTTCCAGTAATCAAGTTCCCAAGGCCAGTCAGCTCAACACTCGTAGCCACATGTTTCTGTGCCCACGAATTTGATTCTATGGAAGAGTATGAAACCGAAGAAGCAGTATCGACCGATGACACCACCTCCCCATCGATCGATATCCTTGCAGCACCATCGACCGACAGTTCTACCTGGTCATCGCTCGATGGAGTATTATGACGAACCGAAGACGAGTTCCCAGACGCCAATTTCAGTGCAGATGAGTGGGAAAACGATCACTACTTGCCCGAGCTTGCTAGTATCACTACTCAGGAGGAGTATGATGAAGATTATGAGGAGGAACGAGCTATAGAGTACCGATTTCTTCGAGAAGATGAAGAACAACCTCCATTCCCGACCTTCATCCGACGAGCATCGACATATATGACACCTGGTCCATCGATCGATATACCTCCTCCCAGATCGCTCAAACGACGTTTCGACTCAACGAGCGACGAACCCTACTGCAAACCAGTCTATGTCCCATACGAACCACGAGACGGAGATTACTCGATTGGAAGCTGGGCCAGCGGTTTTTACGAAAGTTTTGCAGTAGACACAGCACCTCTACAAGCCGCGACTCAACCTACAGGTCCCGTATCGCTCGACACGTAGTACAAGCCATCGAGCGATACGCATCGCGAATTTGGGAAGAGAGCTTTCAAACACAGAGTTCGTCGTTTCTCCTGGGAAAAGAAAGACAAATTTGGTGTATACTGAGATGAATCTGGCCATGCAAGAGCAGTAAACGGAGACATCATCCCTTCACCAAAGAAGACATAAGAAACTTGCTGAAGAGAGCCTCATTATTCGGCCGCTCTTGTTTCTGTCTACCCGAATTTGCTGAAGCCTACACTAAAGGAGTTCCAGATGGCAAGCTCTACACACAGAAAGAAGTCACCTACATGCTAGATGGCCTCACCAGCGATCACAACTGGAAGATAGCAGACACGAGACTTGACCTTGAGGAAGAACTATCAAGACTTCAAGGTGAAATGCTATGGCAGACCACCCACAATGACTCAGCACGAAAGAAACGAGATGCCCTACAAGAAGAAGTCAACACTTTGCGCGAACAACTGAAGTCTCAGACACAGGTATCGACCGATACAGATCCCCCTGCATCGACCGATACACCCGTACTTTACCCGATCGAGCACCACTCACAGAAGCCATCGATCGATGGCAAACCCAGTCCATCGATCGATACCCGTGCTCAAGAATTTTGTACCAGGGAAGAATTTGAAGAAACCACAGCCGAGATCTACAGATCCATTGAGGCTTGTGAAAACAAAGATTACTATCTACTGAACAAGTATTGGTTCCCAGTGCAGAATGATGTTCGAAGTTTAGAACTGAGAACAGAAGATATTCAGAAGGAGGTAGAAGATATCCAAAGACAGCTCGCCAGCCGACCTGACCCATCCCCGTCGATCGATGAGCCCATCGACCGATATGAAACCTCCAGAATCGACCAACGTTTCGACACACCACGATGTAATGCAGCGCACAACAGAACACATCTACAGCATGCTTGGCAACCATCAGTACAGCCTTGCCAACTTAGAGGGGTGGTTAGAAAGGATCCAGATAAAAGTTTATGGTTTGAAGACTAGTATGACCAGAAGTGAGAAGGCCACAAGAAGCTTTCTAACATCATGGTTTGATGAGACAGAAGACAAGGAGGACACTTGTTTACCAACAAGTACCTGCAACCCACCTCACTAGCCACCATAACTCCATAGTCAAGCTTACTGACTTTAACCAAGCGCTGAGTGGGAGGCAACCCACTGTTAGGTATTTTACTTACTTATTTTATTTTATTTTTACTTACTAGTTTCGTTTTTACTTGTTTTTAGGAAGATAGATACACGATCCATACCTATCGACCGATACGAACCAGTCGATATCGCTCGACACAGACCAACACGCATCGATCGACGATGGCGACTCACCATCGATCGATACCCATATCGGTCAGGTATATCGTTCACCATTTCGATATCAGTTTACATATTTAATTTTTCTTATGCTCTAACTCCGACTAATTATACACTGAGGACAATGTATGATTTAAGTCTGGGGGGAGTTGATTACTGATGCTACTTTACCTCTTTTTGATCTTTTTGATAAAGTTTTCAAAAATTGGTTTTATTGAGTCAAGAAAAGGAAAAATTTTCAAAGTCTTACTTTTTATCTTACCACTTTTTAGCACCATTCTTAGATTTATCGATTGCAGAAAGTACTATAGATGCTAAAGTGGATCACCGATCACCTATGTCAATACTTTCATGATTGTCTGGAAGAACCAAAGCTGATTTCCAATCTAACCTGACATCTATTGCTTGTCTTGGGGCATGGTATACAAGGGATCGGAATCCTCTTGCAAGTCTGGAAGGTAAAAGTCTCTAAAAATTTTGGTTTCCTTCTTTCCTTCCTTCGGCATCCCCAGAAAATAAAAGATTGAGATGATTTCCTGAGAGGCAGAGGGAGATGTACATTACCTATGACCCCACTATTCTAAATCAAAGGAATGATCACAGCGAGGGAGAGGTACATTATTACTTATGACCCCACTATTCGCTTACAATTTGTCAAGAAAGATCAATAAGATGAACATTAACTGTTCATTGGGATTGATATAAAAGAAAGAAAAGTTGGGATTCAGAGAAGGGGGATAAAGAAAGAAAGGGACCCAGGATGAGAATGCCTGAAACTTGTTTGAGTTGAATCCAAGTGTTCCCTGATCGATACTCCCAAGGTAAAGCCTACACCTTTATTTTTATGCATAAATGAAATCAGTAGAGGGGATAGACAGACAAGGAATGTTTAAGTTGATTGGCTAGATGTTTAGGTTGCTAAGCTAGGATATGGTATAATGTAGTTCTGTAGTTGATAGGAATAAGGTGTGGTTTGCAACAAAGTAAGAGGTTATGATTTTTAAGTTGAGATTTTGATTGAGTCCCTGCTTTTTTTAAACTTCTTTTCAAGACTAACTTGATGTTTGCTTGAGGACAAGCAAAAGGTTAAGTCTGGGGGAGTTGATATACCATGATTTTGAGCCGTTTTTGGTCATATTTTCTATATGTTTTTATTATAATTATCTATGTTTTGGAGTCTATTAGGTATGTTTTCAGGTTCAGGAGCATTTTGTCGTAAAGTGATGATTTAGGTGCCTTATGGAGCTTAAAGGAGAGTTTTACAAGTTGACTATGAAGATCCGACATTGAGAAACACATATCGATCGATACACACCTTGTGAAATCGATCGATGACGATTCCGTAAAAGTTGAAGTCGAGATACTCCATCGATCGATGTACACAATGTACCATCGATCGATGCAGAGCGTGATGAGCAAGACTTACTTGGCCGACTTGAAGCCCAAGTTCTCACCAAATTACAAGACTGCCCCTGACGAGTTTTAACCTAATTGTACTCCCTATTTATAGTTATGCCTATGATCCCTAGAAAGACACACAAGATTTGAGTTTTGTATTATATTCTATACTTAGCAATAGAAGCATTTTCTTTTCTTCTTATTCTTTTGCTATGAATCTCTTAGCTATGTCTGAGTAAATTCATATGTTAGATTTGGGGTTCAAATAGTTATGAGGGATTAGCCCCAACTATGGATTGTTGAGTTGTTATATTCATTATCCAAATGAACCCTAATGCTTACTCTAGACTTGCTACCTAGAGTTATGATTATGGAGTGACTAATCTAATAGTCATCTTCCTGAAATCATTTGGCTAAACCCATATTCTATTAAGGCACGATGCGACAGCCGGTCTGATAGAAATTCTCGGGTGAACACAGTTTCAATCCGATCTGATACTTTATATCGATCGATACACCTCTAGAGTTATCGATCGACGACAGCTTATATCGATCGACACTACGATAGCAACATCGATCGATGCAGTCGGAAATCAGATCAATGGACGAGTCTGATAGCGACAGCTATAGATTTGTCTAAGGGTTGAAGTTCTCATATATTTGCAAGCAATTCGTTAAGACATCCATAGATTTATAATCCTGATTTTCTGAATAATAACCTTGAATTTAACTATTTCTTTTCATTGTTTTCAAACCAAAACCTATTTTCTTAGCAACTTACCATTGCTACTTATTTTATTTACTGTTTTAAACCTTTTTCAACCTAGCTTAATCACTTAGGATTATATATTTTGTGACTCTAGTTCCTTTTGGATTCGATCCCTAAGCACTACGATTGAACCTCTTATTTGAGAGAGTAAATCACTCCTTAGGTTAAACATTTGAGTGACATCAATTTTTATAAAAGATCTCGAGTTAATAGTATAGTTTGGAAATGTTCGGTGTTTCGTTTAACCATTGCCGTTTTACATGATTTACTCGAGATTCACTAAAACGTGTGGTTTGCGGTTTTTATTAAAAAATCTCGAGTTAATCTTATAGTTTGTCAATGTTCAGTGTTTCATTTAACCGTTGCCGTTTTATACGATTTACTCGAGGTTTTACTAAAAACGCGTCTTTTACAGATTTTATCGTAAAACTCAAACGGTAAGACGGATTGAGACGAAATGAAGAACGTTTCGATCAAGGTTTAGAGTACAATCGAGTGGAGTAGAACAGGTGGTTGAAATCAGCTTGCCCATTGGCGAGCTGGAAAGATGTGCTCAGCTCGCCAATGAGCGAGCTGGACAAGTGCGTGCAGCTCGCCCATGGGCGAGCTGGTCACATGTGTTTCACGTCGTGCGCTTCAACGACAGCATAGCTTCGAGATAATCTGCACAAATGCCATACCACGTTCGTAGCCCAGTACCAAAATCCTGACAAGATGTTGTAGTGCGGACACACAAAGTTGGCTGATCGACAACCCGAGTCGATCCAAGAGTTCAACTATGGCTCGCGGGATGGGAAACCACAGTTGGCAACTGAAAAAAAAATCCTCGTAGCACGTAAAGTAACTCGGAGGTGGATGCTTGGCATCTTGACCAAATTCGGGAAGGCGAAACTGCACAAAATCTGGGATCATGCGAGATCTCCGCATAACGTCGAGGGAACGAGCGGTACACTGGCTCGGACCGTTTTGTATCGTCATTGATCTACGCCTCGAAGGAACCCAGAAGTTAGCCTTTTGGGCCTCGGCAATACGCGCAGCTTCTAAATACCTCTCAGCCTCCTCTTTTTCTGCGATAAATCTTATGAATACCGGAGCAGGAAGTACATTACCACCAGAACACTCAAGATCGCTAAGATCGAAAATCGACGGATAGGCGCTTTCTGAAATTCTTCGTTCAGAAGACATGCTTATCAAACAAGTATGGAATGATTCAAAGAGAGACAGAATGAGAGAGAAACTTTCTTTGCCTTAGAAAAAATTATGTGGAAAGAAGTGAGTAAAGAATTTCAAAAACTTACTCAACATATTTATAACCAAGTTTCTACTATTCACCTTCAAAATTTTGGTCGTTAAAGTTCTGCCTAATTCTACCAAACTTGCCTAACAAATTCTAACCGCTCGCAAGAATTCTACGATTCTTACGGGCCTGGGGGCTAACTGTTGGGGTCAAAATCGGCTACGACAGAATTAACGAACAAAACTTTCCGCAAAGTTAAGAATATGTTTTAAAAATACGAAAAAGCTTCGAGAAGAAATCTAAGGACTTTCTGAACAAAGGAATTCCGTAAACTTAACAATCGTCAGCTTGGAAATCATCGGAAAACCGAATAAAACAATCCGCGATTGTCCAAATTGGCCAAATTAGTAAAACACGGCCGTAACGTCCAAAATCCCCGAAATGGTAAAAGCCGTTATTAAGGTCAAAACAATAACCTTGAGATCAACGTTTACGATCAAAACCGAATAACCGACCAGCTCGCCAACGGGCGAGCTGGCCATCCCTTACCAGCTTGCATGTTGTCGAGCTGAACCGTCTAGTCCAGCTCGCCAACAGACGAGCTGGTCAGGGCTGGCCAGCTCGCCTGTTGGCGAGCTGAACTAAACCATCCATGCCCCTCAAGTCGGCCATACTCTGAACCATGATCGTAACAACTCTTGTTTTGTCTCGATCCGTCTTAACATTGGAGTTTTATGATAAAAACCGTAAAAGACTTGTTTTCTCCTAAAACCTCGAGTAAATCGTATAAAACGGTTAAACGAAACACCAAACTTTGCCGGACTTGTAAAAAACCGCTAAAGACTTATTTTCTCGGAAAACCTCGAGTAAATCGTATAAAACCGCAACGGTTAAACAAAACACCGAGCATTGCCAAATCTTATGATTAACTCGAGATGTTTTATAAAAACGGCATCGTATCAGGAAACGATCTCATCTAAAATCATAAAACTGCCAAATCGTAAAATGGCTCAGAAAGTCTTAAAATGCGATAAAGGCCCACACACGACTTTAGACAAGATCTAGCCCAAAGATATGATGACGGTTTACTCATTATTCGCAGAAGTGGGAAAATGTTAAGTTTGAAGATAAAATAGAAGTTTTCCGAAGAAAAATGGAAAGATAAAAAAAATGGAAGATTTCCCTTAAGCGAGAACCAGGGCAGTAAAGGAAAGACCAACCGCCTGGAGAAGGAGTATATAAGCAGAAGTTCGAGGTCAAGAACAAGGGAGACGAATTTTAAGAGCTCTCATCTCACAGAAAAACTTAGCACTTAGAGCATTTTGGCAATTTTCCGGTTTTGTTATCGAGCTGCGACTCAACTAGGGTTCTAGTTTTAGGTTGCTAGAACTAGGAAAATCGCCGTCAGATCTTGTGGCCAAGGCTTTTACTTCATTGTACTGTTCTTACGGAAAATCGGAATAAGAAACCTATTTGCTCTCTTTTCGATTTTCGTTTTATTTTAGTTTCTTTCTCGTATTCAGATTGCTTGCGTGTGGTTAAGCAGATAGCTGGGACCTCTGGAAAATTAGGGTTTTCCCTAAGTTCCTTTATTCACGGAAATCGACAGTGTGAATTTCGGTTCCAACAACCACGGACGATCAGCTCGCCAACACGGCGAGCTGGACGGACCAATCCAGCTCGCCGGCTTGGCAAGCTGACCACGGACAATTAGCTCGCCAAGACGGCAAGCTGTAAGTACCAATACAGCTCGCCGAGTTGGCGAGCTGACCACGGACGATCAGCTCACCAAGACAGCGAGCTGGACGGACCAATCCAGCTTGCCGGCTTGGCGAGCTGACCATGGACGATCAGCTTGCCAAGACGGCGAGCTGGTCGGACCAATCCAGCTCGCCCGCTTGGAGAGCTGACCATCGACGACTAGCTCACCAAGACGGCGAGCTAGACAGACCAATCCAGCTCGCCAGCTTGGCGAGCTGACCAGGAACGATCAGCTTGCCAAGACGGTGAGCTGGAAGAACCAATCCAGCTTTCCGGCTTGGCGAGCTGACCAAGACCAGCTCGTCGGCTCGGGGAGCTGGTCGTACCACCCGCACCATTGCCCGTTGATCGGCCAAACACTAGGTATATGCCCCTCGAATCGATCATACTCTGAACCGTGATTGGAACATCTCTTGTTTCGTCTTGATCTGCATTCTCGTTGGAACTTTACTATGAAAACCGCTAAAGACCTGTTTTCTCGTAAAAACTCGAGTAAATCGTATGAAATGATACGGTAAAACGAAACACGGGAAGTTACCAAACTATACGATTGACTCGAGATGTTCTATAAAACACCATCGTATCATGGAACGATCCTGTCTGAAATTGTAAAACGGCTAAGACGCAAATCGGCCCGAAAGATCCGAAAACACGAGAAAGGCCCACTTACGATTTTAGACAAAGTCCAGCCCAAGGATATGATGACGGTTTATCCATCATTCGCAGGAATAGATAAATGTCAAGTTTGAAGATAAAATAGAAGTTTTCTAAGGATAAATGGGAAGATCAAGATAAATGGAAGATTTCCAATAAACACGAATTGGAGCGGAAAAGGAAAGACTGACCACCTAGAGGAAGAGTATATAAGCACAAGGTCGAAGCCAAGAGAAAAAAGAACTTTTTTAAAACCTAGAAAAACTGCTGTTAGCTTAGACGAATTTAGGACTTAGGTGGCTAGACTAGCAAGTCGGATTCTTAGAACATTTGGTTGTCTAAGTTCCACGATTCTCTTTGTTGTAACAGCTTTCAATCTCTTGATTCATATCTTCATTAATAAACAGCCTTTGCGCAACTTCTTCATCTATATTTGTTTATCTTTTTCGTTTTAGTGTGTTTCTGCAGAGATCCAGGACCTCTGGAGAATTAGGGGTTTCCTAAGTTTCCATATTTTCCGAAAATCGACAGTGTGAATTTTGGTTCCCGCACCTTGTAGCACCAAGCTGTTATGGTATTTTGTGTGAGGTCGTTTTAGTACTACAGAACACTAAAGGTTTTAGTATAGACAAAGAGAAACAATAGAGAAGGAGACGTTTTATTGATTAATCGAATAGGGACTACAATGTTTTGGTGTTAGAATCCTAATTCCAACCGCCTAGTTCTAGTTTTTCAATCTTTAAAGTGTCGATCCCTTATTCTAGGGTTTGGGATCTCCCTTTATAGATGTTGATATCGGCTTGTATTAGGTTAAACCCTTCCATATTGACAAATATAGAAGAATTCCCTTAGATGGCGAACTTCCGTTTTACACAAGGGTTGTTTTTGGAGCAGGGGTCAGGCCTTGGGAACCTAGATGCAAAGTCTGGGCCCTGGGTCCCTTCGGAGCAAGGGTTTCGAGGCCGGTGCCCAGCCCAGAAGCTGGAGGAATTTGGTGCCTGGATATTTTTCTCCCAACAGTTTGAAGGGTTCATTGGTGGCAGCCATCTTGGAGAACGGTGAGAGGATAGCCGCTATGGCGGCGAGTTGCTCGATCGTTGCCCTCTAGGTTTTGTCTTGGCCCGCAAAGCGTTCCATGACGGTGTCAATGAAAGTTGGGATTAGCGGTACGGAAGTAGCCGGAGTTGGTGCTACTGCGTCAGCTTCCTCGCTGGAAGTTAAGTCGTTACTCGGACTCATCTTTTGTTGACGCTACTTTGTTAGACCCTACGGTGGGCGCCAACTGTTTGAACCGAGTTCGGTCGTTTATCAGTAAGAAGGTGATGGGACTCGTCGGTGGGTTATTTCAAAGGCGTCTTATGATTTATGAGTAAAAGAGTCGGTTTATTAATGAGAGAGTTGGTGTACAAATAAGGAAGCAAACGAGACGAGACAGCGTCACTCAGTGAGTTAGCCGGAAAAGTACAAGTCAGAAAAGATACAGAGAGTAAAACTCTAATTCTAGCCGCCTTGTAAGTCAGTACTCGATTTAAGGATCCCCTTCTCGTTGCTTCCTCTCTCTCTCTTTTATAGTGATCTTTCTTTACCCTAAGTGACCTAGGTCGGTGTCTCTTCGAAGGCCTCTTGCTGATTGGCCTCTAGGTAGACCCGTTAACGTGGGCTTCTACCCGGCCGCTTCTAGTTGTTTAGTCGCCGAGGCGACTAGACTTGGGCTGCGCGAGGCGTCCCCGAGCTGAGCCGAGGCGTAATAAGTTAATGAGCCGGCTTGGGTTGTTGCTAGGTGAACTGAGCCTGTTATCTTATGAGAGGAAGTAATCCACCTCCTACACACATTTATGTGGAAACTCTAGGCTTAAGTTTCGTTCAATCAGTTTATGTGGTAACAAGCAATCCAGCTTATCCTTGTCATTATTTCGGATCAAATAATGTGATGACCCTTTGAAAAAAGTTAACACTAAAGCACTAAAACTCATTCATACTGGAACCGTCCAGATCAGCCAATAGGATATTTTAAAAAAGAAAAACTGTCGACTGACTTTACCAATATATCTAATTACTTAACTGATTTAACCATTAATATAATAACATAGGAGTTACACAGATCCAATGTTCTCTTTTGCTTGAAGTCTCTTATATCTTCTCTGTAACCTAGACCTGAAGCCATATATACTCACATTAGACATGATGACTAGACCCATGTCTTGCAGTGAGACCCTAAAAAACCAATGTAAAGGATGACCCATCACGAAGTTTTGAGTTTTTTTTTTTAACAATTCAAATGAAAAAAGAAGAAAAAGAGAAAACAAAGAATGTCTTATCCGAACCAACATTTTAGACAACAATTATGATCCCAACAAGACCACATAGATAGACATGTAAGTTCATCGAATTTATTATAGCTTCAAGTAATTTAAACCTTCAAAGAAAGCTTTTGAGCTGCAAGTGCTTCAGCCTCAAGGGTCGGTTCCCAGAGAAGTGTGGTCTCTGCCAAGAGAGAAGTCACAATGTATGGGTCCATGTTTGATGCTGGACGTCGATCTTCCAAGTAACCTATATATATTCCAAGGACAACGATATATATTAGCTATATATAGCATAAAACGAAAAAAGGATGTGTTACCATTCCAGCAGAATCAGTACCTTTTCCTTTCTTCTCGGTATCACGTCCCACACGAATTGAGCATCCACGGTTAGCAACGCCCTGCCAAATTGAAGTTTTAAGCAAATGAGCAGAGGGACAAAGCAATTGGGACTTAAAAAGTGAAATGTTTCAGAATCTTATTGCATATATGCATACCCATGAGAATTGGTCAATACTAGCTGTCTCGTGCTTTCCGGTCAACCTTCTCTCATTGCCTTCACCGTATGCACTGATGTGCTCCATGTGACGAAGCGAGAGGTTCAAGATGGCCTTTTTGATCACCTCAAATCCTCCTTCATCTCTCATGCTTTTTGTACTGTAATTGGTATGGCAACCAGCACCATTCCAGTCACCCTCTATCGGTTTGGGATCAAGTGTTAAAACAACACCAGCTTGTTCTGTGATTCTCTACAAAAAGGTAAACAACAGTTACGATAAATTAACTCTCACAGTCTCGGTCACTAATCTAAACAAAAGAGAAATAGGGTTACCTCAAGAAGGTATCTTGCACACCAAACATGATCACCTGCTTCGATTCCTACGCTCGGGCCAACTTGGAATTCCCACTACAAATAATAATATAAATTTTTTATCAGATCAAAAAAATATAATAATAAAATATAATTTATTATTCTAAGCTTCTATTAAAAAAAGACACCTGTCCTGGCATAACTTCACCATTAGTACCACTGATGTTAATTCCAGCATATAAACAAGCTTTGTAATGAGCATCTGAAATGTCACGTCCCCAAGACTTTTCAGCTCCTACTCCACAGTAGTAAGGACCCTGACACCAACAAAAAAATGCTGGTTCATTTACTTTTTGTAAACCAACACAAAACATACTTTTATAGCTTGACTTGGTTATCACCTGAGGACCAGGATACGCTCCAACGGGCCAACCCAAAGGCCAGTTTACGTTTGGCTGAAGTAAAGTGTACTCTTGTTCAATGCCAAACCTATGATCATGAGAGAGTATTTTAACATATATACAGGGATGTATCTGGGTATAGCCTATGAAATATTGCCTTTGGCCCCCAAAACTTTTGGAGATTATATACATAGGTATAGATCCCCAATTTTATGAACAGTTTTCTTTATTATTCTTAAAATGTTTTTATTCCCCCAAATCTCAAGAAACCATCCATTAATATACTAGCATCATAGACCATGACAAACCATGGTGTGTGTATATATATATATATATATATATATTTATATATAACTCCTAAAATCTCAAGAAATCTTTTATAATACCGATATTTATATATGAGAATTTTGGGTTATGACAAACCATGGCAACTCTTCATTGACCTTCTTGTTACTGAAAATCTCAGCAGCTCTGGCACGTTTGTTTGTTGGAATTGGCTCACCAGCTGGTGTGTAAGTATCACAGATAACCTTTACATAACAATAGCTTAATACTTAGTGTGTGACTACGAAAAATGTTACTTAATTATATAATCAAACACATTGATGCATACCAATATGTTGTTGCCTCCACGGAAAGGATCTCTAAAGATAGCTTGCGGACTGAATAACAACATAAAACGAAGTTATGAAGAGATTGTGAAATAATATCAAATGAAAATTAGAAATGTCTAGTGCCGTGGGGAAATATCTTACTATAGAATCACTTCACTATCTTCACCAGGTGCTTGTCCGGTACTGGAACCATCATAGTTCCACTTGGGAAGCTCAGAAGGATCTTCCACAGGCTTTTCAAGAGTCTATAATTTTCAAGAAACCAACCATTAATATGCTAACATCATAAAGTCACTAAAAAGTCTATTAGAGTATCATACCCTTGACTTGCTCCTAAGGTCAATTCCTGATCCTCCAATCCTATTTAAATTAAAGGACAGATCATTAGAAACCACATACCAGAAGTGAGATATGAGACATAGAGAGGTTTCTATATATATACCAAATGTACTCAGCGATGATCCGGTCAGTGAAAGGTTTGGTGTCTAAATTGAGAAGACTCTCAACTCTATTGATTGTACTGTTATCTGATTGGAGGGCCATCACTTTAAAGCTTCTTAGTTTGCTGCTGCTCTGTTTCTTCTGTTTCAACACAACCGCGCTCCATAACTTTGAAGATGCAATGGGGCTCGGTTTATTCAACTTCATATGACATGTTGGAGAAGCTGCCAAGATTTGCGCCATTTTCTTTAAAAGCTTGGATCCCTGATCAGATCAAATGTACATTACATGACATCAATATCGTGTTTCTTGTTCTGAAACATTCAGATTCTTGACCAAGATCGATTAAACTAAACCATATTCACTAAAAGGTGATTGATTAGAAAGTAACCAAACTATATTTAAGTTAAGAGGGAAAAGACAAAGAGATCCAATTAAAATACCAAAAAGTGTGATGATCCTTGTTGATATTAGTCAAAAAGAAGATAAGTGTCGATTAATTAGTAAGTGGTGGACCCGAGATCTACTGGGAGCAACCTCTTGGAAGCTTAATTAACAAAGAAAGCCAGACTTTAACTTTTTATTACATTAGTTTCCTTGGAGATTCTTTTACACGAAACAAATGGGTTTCCAAATCCAGTAACAAGATCGGATCAAATGCTGGAAAAGGTAAAAAGCGTATTGGGGAAAACGACGAAGTACCTGGGAACTTGAAGAAGCCTTAACTCTGTTTCGAGAGACTTGAGTGTTTGCAACAAATGGCAAAGAAAGAGTTGACAAATATGAAGAGAAGCCTTAGAATTTGAATATCGTTTTTCAGAAAAATAAAAATATAATAAATAGAATAACTTTTTATTTAAAGAGGGGACTGAGTGAAGTGGCTTTTGCCAAAGAGATAGGGGTGTGCTCTACGAGTGGTGCAAAAGTTTTTTAGGTAAACGCTCTGTCTTCTGCAGATAAGATGTCGTTGTACCTTTCAACTTCAGTATTCATAATTGTACCCTTTTAATTATGGGATTAGTTTGACCATTATTTATCAATTTATTATTGGAAAAAACTCCATTTAAATCCCAAACTTCTAAAAATAAGCAATAATAAACTCCAACTTTTAAGTAAGCCAAATAATTCCTAGACTTTTAAACTTTTCCTAAATTAATCCTAAACTTCTTTTGACTCGGCCTTTTTAATCATCTCAAAAGTCAACGGTTAATTAGATGTAAACATCCGTTAATTAGTAAAACAGTGAGTTTTAGTGACTCATAAAATTAAGAAATCTGCTTGAGTCGTGAACCCTAATTCCCATAGCCAACTAATTAAATCCTTCTATGAAATATTGTCGAGAGAAATAAGGTGAAGATCATAAGGACTTGAAAATATTGATGATGCGGAGGAAGAAGCTTGTAACGAGATGAGCTATAACACAGCGTGAAGATGGACATGATCAAAGAGAGCGTGAGCATGAGGATGTTAATGAAGATGGAGTTGCAGATGCTGGTGGTGATAATGAAGAGGATGAAGTTGAAGAACACCGAGCAGTAGAGGAAGAAGACCATGGACTAGGTGTGGAAGAAGATTGTGAAAATTTATCATAGTATTTTGTAGATATTGCAAGAGAAGAAGAGAACATGAGTGATGGGGAGAGTGGTGACGATATTTGGGACGATGATATGATACCGGATCCATGGTCTTCCGACAACGACGAAGAGTAGGTAGAACGCAGAGAGTTTTTTTCAAATAGTGTCGACAGTGAAGAACTTCTAGCACTGGGAAAAACTTTTGGGTGTGCAGCAGATTTTAAGTTGGCCATGTTAAGATATTCTCTGAAGACCTGTTATGATATTAAACTCTACAAGTCCACAACAGTGAAAGTGGGAGCGAAATGTTCTGATACTGAATCGAATTGTCCTTGGAGGATTTACTGTTCTTATGAACGAAGGGGGCCCAAGATGTAGGTGAAGGTTTATGTCAATGAGCATAATTGTAAGAGATCAGGCTACTCGAAGATGCTTAAGGTATCAACAATTGCTTTGTTGTTTGCTGAGAGGTTAAGGATCAATCGAAAGTTTACAAAGAAAGAGATAGCTGATGAGATCAAGAGAGAGTGCAATTTAATTGTCACAGAGGAGCAATGCGCAAAAGCAAAGTCTAAGCTTTTCTGAGAAAGAAAAACAAGCCATGAAGCTCATTTTTCACGTATATGGAATTATGAAGCTGAGATAAGAAGGTCCAATCCATATACAAACATGGTCATAGACACTATTCCTAGTGCTACTCCAGGAAGCAAACAAAGGTTTGATAGGTTATATGTATGTTTCACAGCTCAAAGGGAATCTTGGATAGAGTCATGTAGGCCTATTATAGGGTTAGATGGGGCATTCTTGAAGTGGGATATTAAAGGACATCTACTAGCTGCTTTAGAAAGAGATGGGGACAACAGGATTGTGCCAATTGCTTGGGCTGTTGTAGAGATTGAAAACAATGTGAATTGGGAATGGTTTGTCAAGCTACTGAAAGCAGATTTAGGACTACAAGAAGGGGGCACAATAACCATAATATCCGACAAGCAAAAGGTTTAGTTTCTGTATTGATTTGGTTATATGTTTTTTTCTATGTGTTGTGCTTATTGTGTTATTTTTCTTATTTATAGGGACTTGTGAATGCTATCAAGAAAGAGCTACCAGAAGCTGAACACCGTATGTGTTCCAGACACATCCTTGCAAACTGGAAGAGAGACAACAAGGATCCCGAACTGGAGAGGATATTTTGGCGAATAACATGAAGTTGCACTACATGAGATTTTGATGAGCATATGCGAGCTCTACAGATTTATTCTGCAGGTGTATAATTCCCTTAAAAAAACAAACCCAAGAACATGGTCGAGAGATTTTTTTTAGGTTAGGATCAAGCTACAACGTCAACCTCAACAACCTTAGTGAGTCTTTCAATAAGACTATTAGGGAAGCATGAAAAAACCATTGTTAGATATGTTAGAGGATATAAGAAGACAATGTATGGTTTGTAGTGCCAAAAGATCTCTACTTGCTACACGGGTTAAGACTAGAATTCACAAAGAAAGTACATTTGGAGGTTGAGAAAACAAAGGAAAAGGCAAAGGATTGCATTCGATACATGGCATGTGGAAATGTTCATGAGATTGATGATGGAGGGACTGCTTATAGTGTTGATATGGATTTGAAAACATGTGGATGTCTCAAATGGCAGCTTAGAGGCATTCCATGTATTCATGCCTCTTGCGTGATCACTGCAAAAAAGTTAAAAATGGAAGATTTTGTGTCCAAGTTTTACACCAGTGACATGTGGAGAGTAACATACTCTAGGGGTATTAAACCGGTTCAATGAATGAAATTATGGCCTAGGATGAATAGGTTACCCGTTTTGCCACCACCATATAGACTACGCAATCGGGGTAGACCAAACAACTATGATAGGCGAAAAGGAGCAAATGAATCTTCCTCAAACCAAAATACCAAGCTTGGACGAGAAAGGCGTTTGATGACATGTTCTAATTGCTTAGACACAGGCCACAACAAAGTCACATTTGTATATCCGACAGCTGAAAGGGAACCAAAGAGGCCAAGGGGTTGGCCAAGGCTTCAACATGTGGTATAATTTGCTTTCTAAGTTTCAGTTTTTATTGTTGACAACATGTTTGTTTTTGCTTACTCTTTTCAATTTTTATAGGAGGAGCCAACACAAGGATTTTTCCAAGGTCTTTCTCAAGACCAATCACAAGCTTGACCAAGTGTGATATCGGTTATAATGACTCACGGTCTTCATCTTTTTTGTTATGTCATGAGTAAACTACTATATTTGTGTTATGAGTTTTTTTTTATATAGTGGTTCACATCCTTAACTATTTTGTTATGTAATGCTTCATAACTCTATTTTATATGTTCCTTTTTATGTATTGATTCTAAAATCCACGTTGTGTAATGGTTAACAATCTTTTTCTTATCGTTTTATCATAACCAAAACACCAGTATAAGAAAACCAGCAACATGGTCGAGAAAAAAAAAACACATTTTTTCCCAAAAGTTACCATGAACAACAGCCTAAACATCATCAATAACTGAAGTACATCTTTACAATCTCACTACATGTGCATTTGTTGGGAAACTTACGAGACTTATTTGAACCCATGATAAAGAGGAAAAAGAAATATTTTTGTAATTAGGGATTGCAGTCTACGAAGAAGAAAGGAAAAACAGTTAATTTAATAAGTCACCAAAACTCACTTTTTTTCTAATTAACAGAAGTTTTACGTATACTTAACGTTGACTTCGAGATGATTAAAAAGGCAGAGTCAACAGAAGTATAAGATTAATTTGGGTAAATTTTAAAAGTTTAGGAATTATTTGGTTTGCTTAAAAGTTGGAGCTTTTTTGGGCTTATTTTCAAAAGTTTTGGTTTTAAATGGCGTTTTTCCCATTTATTATTAAATTAACTTTAGTTTTGTTTTATTACTAGTTCGAATTTTATATTTAGTGTATATCCCTAATTCCATTGTTACCAAAAATAATATTAACGAAAATGTCATTACCATACTTTTCAAACTCAACAAAAACAATAACAATTTTGTAATTGATATATATTTTTCTATATTTTATATAGTCAAAAAATTAGAGTTAGTTTTACGACATATTTATTGGGAAAAAGTTTGTCAGTTACACGAAGTATATGGTAATATGGTAGAAACCATCCACTGTTTCAAAATATGTTGATAACTACACGATGTTTCTTTTAATAAATGCCACACATACAAAGTTATAACTAATATGTTGACAACATCATGAATCGGTTTAATTGATTGTTTCCTTAGTTAGTGGGGTTATTATGTAATTTTCAAAACCTAAACCCAAACTATCGAAAACTGACCCGACCTAACTCCCTAAACCCGAGAAGTAACTTATGTTTTCCCCAAAACGAATTTCTTAGGGTTCATCAAAGAGAAAATTGATTTTGGAAGTTTTTAACATAGAGAGAGGAAGCGATGGAGAGGCCGAGTGAAAGACATTGAGAGAGATTTCTGATTATTAATCCAACCAATCTAATTTCATTTCAGAGTTGTTTTGTTTCTAAAGAAAATTGATTTCGGAAAAATGTAAATTTGACTTTTAGAGAGTGTGATTGGAGTAAATCGTCTGTGATAGTGTGGTTTATGGAGATTCAGTTGAAGGAAAAAAGTGATTCATACTGAAAATAACTTCAGCTGGGCTTATATAGATTTATGAACGTATTCTAAGCTACTTTCAGTGTTCAAAGATAAGAGTAACAACATCATAGTTTACTTAAGAAGACAACCAAATGATGTTGAAACATTAACAAGAACACAATAATAAAGCTTAAACAAACAACCATTTGATGTTCAAACATTACAACAAAAACACGATAACAAAGAGCTTAATAACCAAAATCAATTTTCTTCATCTCTCTATTAAAACCCCCAAAATCAATTTTCCATTTCTTTCTCTCTCCCTGTTAAAAACCTACAAAATTAATTTTCTTATATGAACACTAAGAAATTCGTTTTGGGGAAAACATAAGTTATTTCTTGGGTTTAGAGAATTAGGTCGGTTCGGTTTTTGATAATTGGTGTTTAGGTTTTTAAAATTACATAATGACCCCATTAACTAAGCAAAAAATCAATTAAACCGATTCATGATGTTCCACCATATTAATTATAACTTCGTATGTGTGGCATGTATTAATAGAAACTCGTGTAGTTATCAACATATTTTGAAACATTGAATGGTTTCCACCATATTACCATATATTTCGTGTAGCTGACAAACGTTTTCCCTACTAAATATGGCATATCTATGCATTAATTTAGGAGTTGCAGTAAATTAGGACAATATATTAAAAGCTTGTAGAAATGTTAAATATGGTATATCTATGCATTAATTTAGGTTTTTAATATATTTTCCTAATTTACTGAAACTTTTAAAACCATATTCAATTTACTCAACATATGTAAATATTTATATTTTTTGAAATATCTTTGAAATATTTATTTTGTAAAAGTACATATGTTTATTATCTAAAGAAAATATGTAGACCATATGTTTATTATTCTATTGGCACTACGATGGTTTGGTTATATGTTCACTTATTTGAACCATATGTTAAAAATAAGACACGTTATTTTGAATTTTATTATCTAAGGAAAAATATTAAATTAATATCTTGTAAGCTTTGACAATAAAACAAACCCTTAAGGTATGATTAATACAATATCGTAAAGTTATAATATAGTTGTTGTAACCTTATCTCATAGCACTTAATATATAGAATAAATGATAGAATATTATGTTATGGTAAATATAGTAATATTTCTAGTAAACAAAGGGTTTTTAAATATTTAGTGTGGGAATCTTTGTAGTGTTGACACATTATCATAATAGCAAACTTGTTAATAATGCATAAAAATGAAGTTACTATTTCAAATTGTTTCGCTACTAATAAGAAAGGATGTCAAATCTATAGATTCTTAAACTTCTTTTTACGTTACATGTCAAATATGTACGTTATATGGACAAGATTTGGAAGAATTTTTTTAATTTTGCACAATGAATGTAAAAAAGAAGGAAACTGATGCCAACAAACAATGGTTCTGAGTGGTGATCTGTTTAGAAATAAGAAAACTAGACTTGACCCGCTCTTTAAAAGCGCATATATATTTTTACTATTTTGATAAAATTTATTTGAATTAATTATTTAAACACCAAAAATTTAAAATTTGTTCTATTAATATTTAAGAAAAATATATTATAATATTGATTTTCTCATAGTGTTTTCATATCTGTCTGAGACCCATAATCTATCCTATAATGAAAGTTTTATTAATTAAAAATTTGATAAAACCCGATAAAAATCCTAAAACTCGCTTTTAATTTGCAATATGATATTCGTTGGTCCGCTTAAAACCCTACAAAAACTGATAATATTTTTTAATAAAAATTAGTTAAATAACTAATACTTTAATATTAAAGACTTTTTGTAATTTCTTTAATCAAATTTTTCTTGTCATTTGAAAAAAAATAAAATAATGATATTTTTTTTCAAAAAATTAAACAATGGTAATAGAAATTTTTCTTGTCATTTGAAAAAAAAATGAAACAATGATAGTTTTTTCAAAGTTAAATGTGAACATTCACATTTATCATAATATGGATGAATCTCCTCAAATCCAAGAGAAGAAAGATGAAGTATTCCAAGACATACGGCTGCCTTTAAGAAAATTAGAAATATTCTACTATCCAAGGATATAATGAATATTTCCAAATTCTATGGGAGAGGCACGACCTCTACTAAAAATATAAGGTTTATTTAACCTAAAGGAGGGGGGCAACACGATGATACACAGACCTAAACAATTCTACAGCCGCCAATGCAATTTCTCATCCCTAGAAGACCTCTTCTTCGATACGTTTATAAAGGAGGATCCCGATGACTACTATCAGCTATATGAAGCTCTATACTCATGTCTGCACATCCACAAGAGGTCAAGACGTCCATAAGAGAGAGAAACACGAGCTCATCACCTTTATAGATTCCAAAGCAAGGTTTGGTACCTAGAAGCCATCTTCATCAACGACAGGCGAATCCCTGCGATTCCTACAATCTGGATGAAGATATATGCTCACTGCAGCACGTCTGCAGTTCCACCTATCAAGCTCAGGCTAAGATCTCCAGCTCATCGGCAGGAACACATCATACTTACTGAAGCATACGGAGACACCATGCTTACTGAAGCATATCGACTAATCTACCCTCTGTTTTAGCTATGCGCCCTTTAGAACAGCTGACTCTAATCAACCCCAGAGCCACATGCTTCTCTCCAAGTCCCTGTGCCTTTCCAAGGCTCCGTGCTTCTGCAAGGCCATGCGCCTCTCCAAGGCCCTGCGCCTCTCCTAGGCTCCGCGCCTCTCCAAGGCCCTGCGCCTCTCCAAGGCCATGCGCCTCTCAAAGNCCTCTGTTTTAGCTATGCGCCCTTTAGAACAGCTGACTCTAATCAACCCCAGAGCCACATGCTTCTCTCCAAGTCCCTGTGCCTTTCCAAGGCTCCGTGCTTCTGCAAGGCCATGCGCCTCTCCAAGGCCCTGCGCCTCTCCTAGGCTCCGCGCCTCTCCAAGGCCCTGCGCCTCTCCAAGGCCATGCGCCTCTCAAAGTCGCTGTGGCTCTCCAAGGGTTTGTGCTTCTCCAATTCCTTGCGCCTCTCAAAGGCTCAGTGCCTCTCCAAGGCTCCGCGCCTCTCCAAGGCTCCACGCCTCTCCAAGGCTCCGTGCCTCTCCAAGGCCCTGCGCCTTTCCAAGGCCCTGCGCCTTTCCAAGGCCCTGCGCCTTTCCAAGGCCCTGCGCCTCTGCAAGGCCCTGCGCCTCTGCAAGGCCCTGCGCCTCTTCAAGGCCATGCATTTCTCCTAGGCTCCGCGCCTCTCCAAGACCATGCGGCTCTCCAAGGCCCTGCGCCTCTCCAAGGCCATGCACCTCTCCATGGCCCTGCGCCTCTCCAAGGCCATGCGCCTCTCAAAGGCTTCGTGCCTCTCCAAGGCCCTGTGCCTCTCCAAGGCTCCGGGCCTCTCTAAGGCCATGCGCCTCTCA
>CAKOAT010518487.1:75863-106910 GCA_932364175.1 Eruca vesicaria subsp. sativa
TCTCCACCTGCAACCACACACGGTTAGTCACACACAACACTCCCACACCCTAAGGGAACCCACCTAAGGTCTTGAGAAATCGCAAGGATCTCCAAAAGCCAAAGACCTAAGGTTAACACCAAAACCGGTTAAAATGGGGCTCACGGGTAAAAGGGAGAAACGAATTCTAAACCACAACCAAAGCTCTTACCACCCTTCCCATCACACCACAGCACCTCCTAGGTTAAGGAGAACACACGAAAAGAGCCTCCGGAAAACTCCCCGAAAACGCTAACTAATCTTCACCCGAGAAACACCAAACTCACGGTTTCTCTCTCTAAACTCACCACTCTATCTCTCTAAGGTGGCTTTCGGTTTTGGGGTGAAGAAAATGAAGGAGAGGTTCTGGGTATTTATAGGAATGGAGGGTTGGTGGTGGCTGGACACATGGACCATGTGCATGAAAAGAAAGTGGACATGTGTCCCACTTTATAACTTTATCACCAAGTTTTCTTTCTTTAATATTTTCCATTCCTTAGTCACCAAGTCTTCACTTCCCATGCTGACACTTGCCCCATTCTAGAATAAATACACCTTGGCCACCAAGTTTCCCTCTTGACCAATCAGAAGATGCCACGCAACCTCCACATCATCATTTCGGCACCAATGGGAGCTCGACACCTCAGCTCGGTTTCCCACTTTCTTGGAGCTTCTTAAAAATCCTTAAAAACCCCAATTTGATGATAGGTGAAGAAAGAAATGCATTCCAAGTTCATCCAATAGCATTTGGGTGAAGAAGATCCCATTTCGGCTCCACCGGGTCCTTCCGGCTAGATCTGTGACCAACTCTTGATTCCTCTCGAACCAACTTGATTATAGCTTGACCATATGTCTTAAAATAACCTCCTTTAGATACTTGGACAAAGAACTTTCACTTTTACACACTTCCAAAATATCGTCCGGTGCTAAACCTCCGTAGACCGTTTCTGAACCTCCATCGATCATCTCCACTTTGGCTCGACCCAACCTCATTCTGACTCGACCAAAGGTATTATAATATCCTATAATGAGGTCTAGGATCAAGTATTACTTTATTTGAAGTCTTTAATAATTCACCGTGCTCGACCACGACCATATCGAAGCTCCGGTTCTGCCTACTCGACCAACTCTGGAATTTACTCAACCAAACTCAAAATTGCTACGACCGAACCTCTAGTCTTCACTTCTATTACCATCCCATTGCAAGTCTTGGTCGATCCTGGGTCGTTGACTTACGTTGACTTAAGATCCTAGATCAGGGGCATTACACCCCTGCTCGTTTTCATTCATATCAGACACAGAAAGCACACAAATAAACGTGGCTAGAGATAGAGAGTGAAAGAAAGAAGTGATTTTAAGAGTACAGTCAGTTCTAAAGACCGATACTCCATCGAGAAGGCCGATGCTGTCCAATCGGCGATTCTCTACGATTGTTATGCCGAAGCTCTGCCCAAATCAATCCGTCCACTCTATTATTATTCTCTGATGATGAAGTGGAGGTGCTGTACAAGATCAGTCGAAGTTCTGAAGCCCGATCTACCAAGAAGGCAAGTTCTGTCCAATCGACGATTCTCTATGATTGTAACGCGGAAGCGCTGCCCAAATCAATCCATCCAAGGCAGTAATTTTCTTCTACAATCACGGGGAGGCTCTGTCCGAGTCAAGATCAGTCCAGTCCATTCCATTCAAGTCGTCCATTGGGTTTTGGCCATGTCCTCTCTGATCAACCAGCTGCTTATCGGCATAGAACACTGTGAGTTGGTTTTGTGTGAATTCCACTTGGAATTTAGGGTAATTTTGTGAGTTGGTTTGTTTGAGTTCCACTTGGAACTTAGGGTAGATAGTGCTGCATATAGAGTAGAATGCTCACGTTATTGAATGATAGAGTCTTTAGGGTTATTTTATTTATAGAACCGGACTCAGCTTAGCACGGGCTAAGCCGAGAATAAATGGAATTAAGACTGAGTAATAACCTGACCAGGACTAGGACTAGGACTAGAATGCATCATGTTTTCTATTCTTGTGTGTTGATATGTTTGAGTGCATGTTCCCGTTATCTAAGGATAGTTTCATAGCAGGAGGCTGAACTATCTTGTTAACGGTTTGATTGAGTGATTGCTTGTTAATATAACGCTTGTTGATTGAGGTTAGTCAGCTCTTGGTAAGGGAGTGACTAACCGGTTGAGTTGGTATTTATTAAGTATTGTTATTTACTTGTTTAGATGTAAGTACTAAGTGTCTTAGGCCATATAGGCCGGACTACTGGTACTAGTGATTAGTGTTGAGTCTAGATAGTATCGCTAGGTTGTTAGGTTCTGGAATCTATGTGCTTAGGCTAGGTTTTGGAATAAGGTTGTGTTTAGGTTGTTAGGTGTGTGTTGCCGACAGCATGTGTGTAACCCGCCCATGCTAGGCATGTTTAGGGGTGATTAGTGTTTCCTCAGCCTCGTACCCAGCGGGTTCAAGGAAACCCCTTATTCGTTGGATCGGGAAGACTCAGATAGACGGGGTCATGGCCTATGGCTGAGNCTAGGCATGTTTAGGGGTGATTAGTGTTTCCTCAGCCTCGTACCCAGCGGGTTCAAGGAAACCCCTTATTCGTTGGATCGGGAAGACTCAGATAGACGGGGTCATGGCCTATGGCTGAGTATTACACGACGGTGTAATGTGGCAGTGACCCAATGGACTGTAGGCTGTCGCGCGGTGACCCGAATGACTGTGGGCCGCGATCGGCTGAAAGTTCCTTCTTCCGGCCTTTGTGGTAGGGAGTTAGGATGTTGCCGATGTTGAGGGGGGAACACGAAGTCACCAGGGCCCAGGTTAGAGTGTCGAGTTTTAGTGTTGTGTCGAGTATAGGGTTATGGAACCCTAGAGTAAGTGTAACACTGATATACAGTGTTACGAGTTAGATCGAGTCGTAGTTAGTTATTATCTTATTATCTTATTATTGTGATATTGGTGATTGATTTCTTTGCTGGTTTCTAACATTGAGTCCTAATTCTGGGTTAGGTACCGGATTAGGCTTGGTGTCTATTTGTTGTGTTGACCTGAAGTTAGCTTTTATATTTTTTGGGGGATTGCTTGTGAAGGGTGGTGGATATTAAAGCTATGCGGTATCATTGGTTGGCCGATCATGTTCTTGTCTGATTGTTGGTCGACCGATTAATGATGCTTGTATAGTCTAGGTGTCTAACTCTACATGAGTATTGAACTCAGACGTATACATGGTTAACTAGGGATTGGTTGTTGACTTGTGTTTATGCAGGTTCCCGTTATTTTGAAATTGGATCATGGCAGGAGGCCGGGTCTAACTGAGTAACGGTTTGAGTGGATAGTATTATTGTTATTTCTTGTGTAGCCTTAGTTTTGATTGCATGCTTAGGATAGATTGAGTATTTATTTGATTGTCTGGGTTAGTTATTAGGTTGCGGGTAGAGGCCGCCAACTCACTGAGTAACATTAGGTTACTCATCCAACTCCGTTGTCCTTTTTGTAGGTATCTTTAGATATGGATGACCGTGATAGCATTGAGCTGGACGTTAGGATCACCGGGGTAGATTTTTCATGCCTTTTGTATACGGTATTGTGTTATGTGTTTAGTTGACTCGATTTGGCATTAGGCCGGGCCCAGTCTTAAAATATTTAGTGTATGAATATTTCATAAATCAATAAAGTATTCGTTTTATATGCGCATCATGAGTACTCTGATATTTGACTAGTCCGGTCTAACACAACGTTAGGTCTTGGTACGGGTTGAAAAGCCTTAGGCCCTGATCTAACGGAACCGTTAACCCCGGGTATGGGTTGCAAAGCCTGAAGTTAACGGGACGTGTTAGTGGGCGAACTGGTCTAGGTTGTGGATTAAGTTCTGCGAATTTTAACCAGATTGTCCCTAGCCCGTCATGTAATACTTCCGGACCATGGTGTTGGGTTGGACGGTCAGTCATGTTCTTGTTTGATTGTTGGCTGGCCGGTTGGCCTTTCATCTCCAACCCTTGGTGTGGGTCGGTCCGTCGGTCATGTTCTTGTTTGATTGTTGGCCGGTGGTTCGACCTATGTCTAGGACGGTTCGGGGGTGTTGGGGTGGTATTAGAGCATGGTTACGTCCATGCTTCCGGAACTCACATGATTTAATCGATTTTAAATATTTTATCGAGTCAAAAGAGTCACAAAAGGCATTTGGGAACCGGTTATGTCCAGCATAGGATTTATTGTTTTAGGAACTAGGATTGTGATAGTGGAATCTAGAACTGTTAGGTTGCTGGTTAGAATTGTGATTAGGTTGATGGTTAGAATTTTGATTAGGTTGCTTGGTTAGTTATTTATAGGAATAGTTGATGACTAACTTGTGTGTGAAGTGTTCTTTAAGTTGCAGCTCGTAAGTATGTTCGTTGATCGGAACTTTAAGGGATGGAAACCTTAAAGTGAAGAGAGTTCGAGGCTAAAAACCTAAACCCAAAGAGAAAGAGGAAAGAGGTTCAGAGGAGATGGTTCGTGGTAAGGACTGGACAGATGGGTAGAAACAAGACTTCAGGGGAAAGGACTTCATCAGTATTTGGGGAGAAAGGATGATCGATCAGAGGTCTGAGTCATATGGAGCAAGGGACAAGATGTTAGTCGGAAGGTTTTCATCAAAGTCTGTGGGCAGAGAGAGATCAAGAAAGGATTCGGGGTTATTATGATAAAAGATGATATCTATCTAAGCAACAAGATAGTATCATGGGCAAGACGAGTTGGAGATCTTGAGGAGAACACTCAAGGATTGGGGATAGATAGAGTAAGAGATCATGGAGATGAATTGAGAATCTATGAGCCATGGAAAGTTAAGAAGCTAAGAGGAGAATTCAAGACCAAGGAGCATGAATGGGAAGTATCAAGGCAGAGCGATTTCAGAATGAGAAGCCGGATGGAGACCAAAGAAATCTAGAGAAGACATTAAAGGCGAGCCAACGAAGAAGCACATTAAATGAACAAGACCACAAGACGGGATTATCCAATAAGTGATCGTCATCACAACACATCAAGAAGGAGTCTGCTGTGAAGCTGAGCATTGGCGCAACTAAGAATTCGAGGACGAATTCTATTAAGGGGGGGGGGAGAATGTGATAACC
The DNA here is from genome assembly GCA_932364175.1 of Eruca vesicaria subsp. sativa. NCBI lineage: Eukaryota > Viridiplantae > Streptophyta > Magnoliopsida > Brassicales > Brassicaceae > Eruca > Eruca vesicaria. The sequence continues at coordinate 80,993 of CAKOAT010518487.1, forward strand.
CGCCAATTAGGATAAAATGGTCGAGAGCAATTGGTCGAGAAGATTGGTCGAGGATCCACTTGGTGGTCGAGTCGCAGACGATAAGGGTCGATCGAGAGTTTCAAGTTCGAGATGGTCGAAGAATGGATCGTGATTGAACAATGAGGCGATATAAGCTGCTCTACCGTGTTATACAAAGTGTTAGATTGATCAGACGGCTGTTTTGGAAGCATAACATTTTTGAAGCACGACGGGTTAGAAGCACGACGGTTCTGAAGCTCGACGTTTCTTAAACACGAAGTAATCTGAAAAACTTCGTAACTATCAGTATTATATTATTCGGAGACATAATCTTGGAAGCAGGACGGGAAGCAAGCACGACGGGATCGAAGCACGACGTGATAGCCCGAAGTTGGGCGAAAACCCAAATTTTGGTATCACGGGATTTTTTGAGGAAGCCGAAGGCTCGGGAAATATTTTTCATCAAGGTCAAGAATTATTTGGAGTCTATCAAGATTATATAGAGCATCAGAATGGGAGCGGAAAAATATTCAGGAGTGATCGCGGGTCGAGAATTCACCGGAAAGGTCGAAATCGGGTAAATCGGCCGAGAAGCTCGAGGTGGCTTGATCTAAAGAATAAGAACGTGGCGGCAACTATCTAAACAGCTGAGTGTATTCAGAAGCTCAAGGTTTCTCCGTGCATGAAAGCATCACATGCAGTTTGACACCCAGAAGCACGAGGTGTCATCGTATCTGCAACCGGCGCATGCATATCGACATCCAGTGGCCCGTGTGTCGCGATGCATGCACTCCAGCAATGCAGCAAGCCATGTGGACGTGGGTGTGTCTCTCTGAATGTAACTCAGTCATGCTGCAAGACATGTGTGCGTCCGTGTGTCACCGCGCATGCAACCGGAAGCATGCGGGCTGACACCCAGTCGCTCGGATGGCTCAATCTTGCTGGTCGATGAAATCTATAAATAACCAACACCCCCCTGCTCGTTTTCATTCATATCAGACACAGAAAGCACACCAATAAACGTGGCTAGAGATAGAGAGTGAAAGAAAGAAGTGATTTTAAGAGTACGGTCAGTTCTAAAGACCGATACTCCATCGAGAAGGCCGATGCTGTCCAATCGGCGATTCTCTACGATTGTTATGCCGAAGCTCTGCCCAAATCAATCCGTCCACTCTATTATTATTCTCTGATGATGAAGTGGAGGTGCTGTACAAGATCAGTCGAAGTTCTGAAGCCCGATCTACCAAGAAGGCAAGTTCTGTCCAATCGACGATTCTCTATGATTGTAACGCGGAAGCGCTGCCCAAATCAATCCATCCAAGGCAGTAATTTTCTTCTACAATCACGGGGAGGCTCTGTCCGAGTCAATATCAGTCCAGTCCATTCCATTCAAGTCGTCCATTGGGTTTTGGCCATGTCCTCTCCGATCAACCAGCTGCTTATCGGCATAGAACACTGTGAGTTGGTTTTGTGTGAATTCCACTTGGAATTTAGGGTAATTTTGTGAGTTGGTTTGTTTGAGCTCCACTTGGAACTTAGGGTAGATAGTGCTGCATATAGAGTAGAATGCTCACGTTATTGAATGATAGAGTCTTTAGGGTTATTTTATTTATAGAACCGGACTCAGCTTAGCACGGGCTAAGCCGAGATTAAATGGAATTAAGACTGAGTAATAACCTGACTAGGACTAGGACTAGGACTAGGATGCATCATGTTTTCTATTCTTGTGTGTTGATATGTTTGAGTGCAGGTTCCCGTTATCTAAGGATAGTTTCATAGCAGGAGGCTGAACTATCTTGGTAACGGTTTGATTGAGTGATTGCTTGTTTATATAATGCTTGTTGATTGAGGTTAGTCAGCTCTTGGTAAGGGAGTGACTAACCGGTTGAGTTGGTATTTATTAAGTATTGTTATTTACTTGTTTAGATGTAAGTACCAAGTGTCTTAGGCCATATAGGCCGGACTACTGGTACTAGTGATTAGTGTTGAGTCTAGATAATATCGCTAGTTGTTAGGTTCTGGAATCTATGTCCTTAGGCTAGGTTTTGGAATAAGGTTGTGTTTAGGTTGTTAGGTGTGTGTTGCCGACAGCATGTGTGTAACCCGCCCATGCTAGGCATGTTTAGGGGTGATTAGTGTTTCCTCAGCCTCGTACCCAGCGGGTTCAAGGAAACCCCTTATTCGTTGGATCGGGAAGACTCAGATAGACAGGGTCATGGCCTATGGCTGAGTATTACACGCCGATGTAATGTGGCAGTGACCCAATGGACTGTAGGCTGTCGCGCGGTGACCCGAATGACTGTGGGCCGCAGTCGGTTGAAAGTTCCTTCTTGCGGCCTTTGTGGTAGGGAGTTAGGATGTTGCCGATGTTGAGGGGGGAACACAAAGTCACTAGGGCCCAGGTTAGAGTGTCGAGTTTTAGTGTTGTGTCGAGTATAGGGTTATGGAACCCTAGAGTAAGTGTAACACTGATATACGGTGTTACGAGTTAGATCGAGTCGTAGTTAGTTATTATCTTATTATTGTGATATTGGTGATTGATTTCTTTGCAGGTTTCTAACATTGAGTCCTAATTCTGGGTTAGGTACCGGATTAGGCTTGGTGTCTATTTGTTGTGTTGACCTGAAGTTAGCTTTTATATTTTTTGGGGGATTGCTTGTGAAGGGTGGTGGATATTAAAGCTATGCGGTATCATTGGTTGGCCGATCATGTTCTTGTCTGATTGTTGGTCGACCGAATAATGATGCTTGTATAGTCTAGGTGTCTAACTCTACATGAGTATTGAACTCAGACGTATACATGGTTAACTAAGGATTGGTTGTTGACTTGTCTTTATGCAGGTTTCCGTTATTTTGAAAATTGGATCATGGCAGGAGGCCGGGTCTAACTGAGTAACGGTTTGAGTGGATAGTATTATTGTTATTTCTTGTGTAGCCTTAGTTTTTATTGCATGCTTAGGATAGATTGAGTGTTATTTTTGGATTGTCTGGGTTAGTTTTTAGGTTGCGGGTAGAGGCCGCCAACTCACTGAGTAACATTAGGTTACTCATCCAACTCCGTTGTCCTTTTTGTAGGTATCTTTAGATATGGATGACCGTGATAGCATGGAGCTGGACGTTAGGACCACCGGGGTAGATTTTTCATGCCTTTTGTATACGGTATTGTGTTATGTGTTTAGTTGACTCGATTTGGCATTAGGCCGGGCCCAGTCTTAAATTATTTAGTGTATGAATATTTCTTAAATCAATAAAGTATTCGTTTTATATGCGCATCATGAGTATTCTGATATTTGACTAGTCCAGTCTAACACAACGTTAGGTCGTGGTACGGGTTGAGAAGCCTTAGGCCCTGATCTAACGAAACCGTTAACCCCGGGTATGGGTTGCAAAGCCAGAAGTTAACGGGACGTGTTAGTAGGCGAACTGGTCTAGGTTGTGGATTAAGTTCTGCGACTTTTAACAAGATTGTCCCTAGCCCGTCATGTAATACTTCCGGACCATGGTGTTGGGTTGGACGGTCAGTCATGTTCTTGTTTGATTGTTGGCTGGCCGGTTGGCCTTTCATCTCCAACCCTTGGTGTGGGTCGGTCCGTCGGTCAAGTTCTTGTTTGATTGTTGGCCGGTGGTTCGACCTATGTCTAGGACGGTTCGGGGGTGTTACACTGCGCCTCTCCAAGGCCCTGCGCCTCTCAAATGCTTTGTGCCGCTACAAGGCTCCGTGCCTCTCCAAGGCTCTGTGCCTCTCCAAGGCTGTTGGGGTCAAAATCGGTACGACGGAATCAATAGCCAAAACTCCCCGCAAAAATACAAAAGGAATAGTTTTATAAAACCCGAGGAGTCGTTTTATAAAACTCATAGTCATTTATAAAACTTGCAGACCGTTTTATAAAACTCGAGAACTCGTTTTATAAAACTCGAAGAATCGTTTTATAAAACTCGAAGAATCATTTTATAAAACTCGAGAATCGTTTTATAAAACTCGAAAAGCCGTTTTATAAAACTCAAAGATCGTTTTATAAAACTCGAGAAGCCGTTTTATAAAACTCAAAGATCGTTTTATAAAACTCGAGAAGCCGTTTTATAAAACTCAAATATCGTTTTATAAAACTGGAGAAGCCGTTTAATAAAACTCAAAGATCGTTTTATAAAACTCGAGAAGCCGTTTTATAAAACTCGAGAAGCCGTTTTATAAAACTCGAGAAGCCGTTTTCTAAAACTCGAGAAGCCGTTTTATAAAACTCGAAGATCGTTTTATAAAACTTAAAGATCATTTTATAAAACTCGAGAAGCCGTTTGAAGATCGTTTTATAAAACTCGAGAATCGTTTTATAAAACTCAAAGATCGTTTTATAAATTCGAAGATCGTTTTATAAAACTTGAGAATCGTTTTACGAAAACCGCAAAAAACCGAATCAGCCGTAAAACGCGAACTAGTCGCAACTAGTTCGCCCACCGGCGAACTAAGCCAGCTCGGCTTAGTTCGCCGGTGGGCGAACTAGTCCTGTCCCGACTAGTTCGCCCACCGGCGAACTAAGCCAGCTCGGCTTAGTTCGCCGGTGGGTGAACTAGTCCCGTCCCGACTAGTTCGCCGTTGGACGAACTAGGGACTTCCTGGACGTCCCGAGCCTCGATCTCCCGCGTCCCCGATTTGAAACTTACGTCTTTCGACACGGTCGCGTTCTGAACCACGGCCGAAACGTCTCCCGTTCCATCTCGATCGGACCTATCGTTCGAGTTTTACGATAAAAACCGTAAAACTTCGCTTTCTCGACAAAGAACTCGAGGAAATTGCATAAGACGGCAACGGTTAAACGAAACACCGAACATTGCCTAAACTATACGATTTATTCGAGATTTCTCGTTGAAATCATAAAAAACGCGTTTTTAATAAAAACGGCGAGTAAATCGTAAAAAACGCGTTTTTAATAAAAACGTCGAGTAAATCGTAAAACCTTACGATTAGCTCGAGGAATTTATTAAAAACAGCATCAGATCAGGAAACGATCCCGTACAAAGTCGAAAAACGGATTTATCGCAGAACGGCCCGGAAGGTCCTAAAACGGGATAAAAACCCATCTCGCGATCTTAACGGAATCTAACCCGAAGATACGATAACGTTTTGACGGTTTACTCGCAGAAGGAAAAAAAATGTCAATTTTGAAGATAAAAGGAAGGTTTGAAGAAAAATAGAAGATTTCCGCGGAAGAAAAGGAAGGATCGAGAAAAATGGAAAATTCCCGATATAGTCAAATCTGGGCGAAATGGAAAGACCGAGTGGCCAAGGCGAGGAGTATATAAATAAGAGGTCTAGGGGAGAAGCAAGGGACACGATTTTCAGAGCTCTCACCACCAAAACTAGCATTTAGGAATATTTCCGTTTTCTGTTAGCGAGCTGCGTCTCAACTAGGGTTTTTCTTTCTTAAGTTTTCGGCCACTCTTTTGTACCAGTTCTACGCAGATTCGGAATAAGAACCTCTTTGCTCTCGATTTTCGTTCATTCTTTTAAAAGTTCTAAGTTTATTGTTATCTTAATCTTCGTTGTGCGGTTCTGCAGATAGCCGGTTCCTCTGGAAACTTAGGGTTTTCCCGAAGTTTCCTTATTTACGATTATTTGACAGTAGGTGGATTTCGGTTCCCACAGTTTGGCGCTAGAAGGAGGGGGGGTCGGATCTATCTTACACCGAAGCCGCAACATGTCCAACGAAGAAACGATGACTGGTGACAACCAAACTCGCGACGAACGCGATAACGTTAAAACAACACCACCACAAGGAGCGTCTGCGGCCAACGCTACAAACGCTAACGCCGAGACCCTCGAGAAGATGCTTTCCGAGTTTAACAAAAAATCGGAAGAGCAGGAAAAGCTCATCGGTTCGCTCGCGAAACGGGTAGAAACCCTAATCGCGAAAACCCGAGCAATTCGCCCCCGCGGAAATACTAGGATCCGCGGAAGGAGCCTCGACTTTGGCGCTCCTACGGATTGTCCTAGAACCGAGCAGGTTAACTTACCGGAAAAGGATTCCGGAAAAGACAATCCTGACGCGACGCTGAACGAATCGGAGAAACCTCCTACTCACGAACAGGAGACCGAGGGCGACGGCATCGAAAGGGTTAACCTGGAGACGAGCGACCAGGCCGATTCATCGGACGAAGACGCTGACGTCCATCCTAGGAGAAGAAAGACACGAAGTCCTCTGCCGGAGTCTTCTCCCGAACGTTCTTTTACTGGAGACGAAGGGGAACTCGACTTCGCGCGATACGCAAAAACCGCCAAGGAGCGATCTCCGGTCACTCGCAGCAAACGCCGACAAAGTCGGAAAACTGCTGGCGGTCTGACCGAGATTCGCGATCTCCGCGAATACATCACCAAAATGGCCGCAGCGGTAAAAACGGTAAAATCTCAGATTCACCACGCTACCAGCGCCGCACCTGAAATCGATCGGCTACTGTACGAATCTCGGAAGACGCCTTTCACAGCCCGCATCACCGAGATCAAACTGCCCGATCCCGGAAAACTTAAGGTGCCGACTTACGATGGGACGTCCGATCCCAAAGCGCACCTACAAGCATTCCAGATCACCATGGGATGAGCCAAGCTCAAGGATCACGAACAAGACGCAGGCTACTGCCGTCTCTTCGTCGAAAACCTAGAAGGAGCCGCGCTCGAATGGTTCGCCAAACTTAGGCGAATTCGATCGGAAGTTTCCGTCGACTGGCTTCGGAATTCCTGAAGCAGTACTCGATGTTCATCAACCCGGAAACCTCCGACGCCGATCTCTGGAGCTTGGTGCAGAAGGAGGACAAATCTCTCTGTGATTTCATGAGCAGATTCAAACTCGTCATGGCTAGGGTTAGCGGGATTAGCGACAAAGCCGCCATCGACGCGTTAAGGAAATCGCTCTGGTATAAATCGAAATTCCGCAAGTGGATAACTCTCGAGAAACCGCGGACGATCCAGGATGCGCTCCACAAAGCCACTGACTGCATAACCATCGAAGAAGAGACTAAAATCCTGTCTGAGAAGCACAAGCCGACGAAAACATCCGCGAAGGATAACGCGTCCGAGCAGAAGCAGGAAAAGAGGAACTCTCGTAACGACAAATTCGTCCATCACGAGTGACAGGATCTCCAAGGGGCGCATAACTACGCCATCAACTCCGGTTCGGAGCAAGGGCGAACTACGGGTAACACGTGGACGAGAAATACGAATGACGAGAATTCTTTCTGCGACCTCCACCAAACCCGCGGGCATTCCACCATGAACTGCAAAGTTCTCGGCGCCAGACTTGCCGCAAAATTGGTCGCGAGAGAACTTTCCGAGATATCCAGTGTCAAGGATCTCATCCGCGATTCGGATCGCCTTCCGAAGAACGACAGGAACGAGCGAGCAGAAACTCCGCCTCAGGGAAACCAGTTAGGCGAAAAACGCGGACGAAGACAAAACGAGAAGGGTAACGACGCTAACCGCCGAAAAATCAACATGATTACGGTGAATCGCAATACTACAACGACACCGTCTCGTCTATAAAATCCTACCAATGCAAAGCCGAAACCGGTTCGAGTTGGAAGGTGCCGACGGATGACTCTCCGAAAGGAGTGATCACATTCGACGATGCTGAAACCGGCGGAATCGACCAACCTCACGCCGATCCTCTTGTCATCGACTTAGTAATAGGCGATTTAGAAGTCGCTCGGATCTTGGTCGATACCGGGAGTACTGTCAACATGATCTTCCGCAACACGCTAGCACGAATGGGAATCGATCTCTCGGAAGTCGAGCCGATTCCAAAACCGCTGACTAGTTTCTCCGGCGAGACGTCAATGACCCTGGGATCAATCCGACTACCGGTTGCCGCAAAAGAAGTGACGAAAATCGTTAACTTCGCGGTAGTCGATTTCCCGGCCATTTACAATGTAATCATGGGCACGCCTTGGATAAATTCCATGAAGGCGGTTCTGTCCACGTATCACTTAGGCATCAAATTCCCGACGCCTATGGGAGTCGCAGTAATTTGGGGATGCCAAAGACAATCGCGATCTTGCTTCCTGGCCGAACATAAGCTGAGGCAATTATCGGTAGCAATCGTGAAACCAAAACGGGCAAAGGTCACGCCACCGCCCGCAGAAGACGACCCAAAGCAAGCAACGGCCGAGAAACCAGAAGTTTCCGCACCCATCGCTTCCATCCGACCGGAGGAGACAATCCCGGACAAAGACATCGATCCCGCAACTGAAGCGATCGAGAAGTCTGCAACAGCCGAGTAAGCACACTCGCACAAAAAATCAAAACTACGAGATGGCTTGATTTCCGAAAGGAATACGTAGGCAGCTCGGTTAAAGATGAGTTCAGCTATCCCCCTTCCAAAACGGGGGGGGGGGGGGGGGGGGGGGGGGAGTGGGCGAGTATACGAGTATTCGTATACTCCCAAAATTTTTTACAAAATTTCTTTTAGCTTTGTAATCAAAAAAATTTCAAAATTTTTAATAAAGACAAAGTTAGACTATCTCCGCTACTATCAGAAAACGAAAATCCGGAAAATCGCTTCCGCAGTAACAACTATTTAATCGTCTTTCTAAAAAACTTGCATATCAAAATATTTTTGGAAAGAACTGGCGAGACGTCGCCTAAACTCTCAAAGAAAAATATTTCCCCAAGTCCGTCCGCGACTATAAAAACACGAACGCTCGGCGATTGGCCCCGTCGAGCACGCTAGCCGTCCTAAACAAACGCACCGACCTATCGGTCCGCATACATCCGACGAGGATAAAATAGCGCGCTATAAAAGAAATCCAAATTTTTGGTCAGCACTTCCGGGCAACTTAAAAATTGTTCCCGGTGAGATGCTCGATTCCAACCATACGAATCGTATAAGCCGAGAACCTATCGCGGATTCTAAATTGGTATGGAGTCAGGTTAAAATCACAACGGGCAAAACGAAAGCCAACTAGTCATCGCACAGCCCCAATCCGAAAGTAAACCTAGGTCTTGCCCTAAACCCAGCACACTGGTCGCTAACGTCTCAAGGCATGAATCGAGATCCTAAAGGCATGTCTCTTCGCCCACATCTAAACACTCGCGAAAATCGAAATCTCCCGAGTTAACGAATCGGACGATTTACACCAAAGAGTTAGATACGAGATGANCTGGTCGCTAACGTCTCAAGGCATGAATCGAGATCCTAAAGGCATGTCTCTTCGCCCACATCTAAACACTCGCGAAAATCGAAATCTCCCGAGTTAACGAATCGGACGATTTACACCAAAGAGTTAGATACGAGATGACAACTCGTATTCTTCCCTCTACATCTAACATAAAACACGAATTCCATACTTAGAAAATATTGTCTTATTAAAAGCATCCAAGTACATACCGCCCAGCGGTAGGGATTCAAAGCCACCAACGGCCAGTCCCGAAAAAACAACAACAAAATCGAAAAACTAAGAACATCACACATTGAAGTCATCAAACGTAGACTGATCGACTTCACCATCCACGTCCGAGATCCCAGGTCCAACTTCGACGGAATCCGGCGACACCAAAATAGGGTTCCACTGATCCCACATATGCTTCCCAGGATTGGTGGATTCATTCTTCTTCTTCTCTCTCTTAGCTAGACGCGTCTTCTGCTTCGTAATCGCAGCCTCATACGAATAGTCTGATTCCTGGGTAAGATGCAGACCCCCAACTACGCCCCGACACTCACGGAAATCGCCATTCGCTCTTTGCGCATCTTCGAATTCCGCATAAAGAGGCACAAACCGCTCGCGCCGAGCCATCAACTCCGCAGCAACCTCTCTTTTGCCTGCCCTATGAGCGCGGCGAGCCATCGTGTCAGAAAATTATAGGCTTCGACGAGATTCAGCTTCATACTCTTCCCTCACACGAGCGGCCTCCGTTGCAGCCAAATCTTGGGCACGAGAGAAACTGGCATCGATCTCCCCTCTGATACGAACAGCCTCCGCCTCTGCTGCTGCAACCCTAGATTCGGCCCTGCGAAGTTCCGCACTATTCACGCTCACCGCTTCGCTCATATAGCGAAGACCCTGCAAAACGAAACAAACATCCTTCATAAAAACATATATACATAATAATAAAGAATAGGCAAACCTTGTTGAAAAGCCTCGACGCTTTCGCAAACGATGTGTCAGCTGGTCCTCGGGATGACGTCTCGGCCGGATCAAATTCGGAGGGCGAAAAGTCAATAAGATCTTCGATATTGATATCTTCGTCAGATGCCCGACCGCGATTGATCGGAACTTCTCTATCCTGCAGAGATCTAGATCTTTCCCTCTCCTTCGCATCATCGCTCGCCTTAAAATCAGCATGACCGTCACGAGAAAAACCGGACGAATAATAGGCGATGGCACGACGGATCATTTTCGGAGAAAAATACCCCCAATGAAGTGGGCCGCCACGTAGAAGATTCATAACCTCCGGAAAATCCTCAAGCATCGGCATGGGGAGGGCAGGCACTGCGAAACAAACGAAAAAGTTAAAACCTATATCTATATGGATATGGGTATCACGTCAATGGAATACCGTTTGTCGCACACGCAGCCCTAATCAAAGAAATACAACTCTCCTCCACCGATGTGCTGTCGATTTTGACATAAAAGAATCGGTAAATCCAATCGTGATCATTCGAGGCAAGCCTGCCAATAACCGTCATGTCTCGCCGGGAAGATAATCCGCATCAAGGGACAGTCCGCGTTCGTATCCCAACACCAGAATCCCGACAAGGTGCTGTAAGCCACTAGGGCGTAGTTGGCCGAATGGTACTCCAAACCTATCCAAGAATTCAAAAATGGCTCGAGGAATAGGGAACCATAGCTGGCAGGTCAACAGAAAGGCTTCGTAGCACGTAAAATAACCCGGAGGTGAATCCTCGGCACCCTGACCCTGGACAGGGATGCAAAACTGAACTGACTCAGGGATCGCATAGATATTTCTCAAATATCTGAGAGAACCAACAGTGCTCGTGCTCATGCCAACTGTTTTCTTCCGAGGTTTATCTTCTTCAGAACCCAGAAATTCGAAGGCGTACCTCCGCGGCGCTCACAGCTAAATAGTAGTCTGCAAACTCTTCCTTGGTCGTAAAGAAACGTTGAAAGACCGGCTCGGGGAGAGGACAACCGCTGGAAACATCGAGGTCGCTCGGATCAAAGATTAATGCATGAGCATAATCTGAAACTTTCTGTCCGGAAGACATATTGGATAGTCGAAAGAAAAAGGATCCAAAGGAAAAGGTAGAGAGAAGCCTTCCTAAAGCTTAGGAAAGTTATGGAAGAGTGAGTGAAAAACTTGAAAAACTCACTCCATATACTTATAGGAAAGAATTTTACTATTCACCCTTGGACTTTTGGCCATTAAAGTTCCGCCTAATTCTACCCAACTCGCCAAACAAGCTCAATCCACTCGCAAGAACCTCACGATTCTTACGAGATGGGGGGCTAACTGCTGGGGTCAAAATCGGTACGATGGAATCAATAGCCAAAACTCCCCGCAAAAATACAAAAGGAATAGTTTTATAAAACCCGAGTAGTCGTTTTATAAAACTCAAAGTCATTTATAAAACTCGCAGACCATTTTATAGAACTCGAAGAATCGTTTTATAACACTCGAAGAATCGTTTTATAAAACTCGAGAATCGTTTTAGAAAACTCGAGAAGCCGTTTTATAAAACTCAAAGATCGTTTTATAAAACTCGAGAAGCCGTTTTATAAAACTCAAAGATCGTTTTATAAAACTCGAGAAGCCGTTTTATAAAACTCAAAGATCTTTTTATAAAACTCGAGAAGCCGTTTAATAAAACTCAAAGATCGTTTTATAAAACTCGAGAAGCCATTTTATAAAACTCGAGAAGCCGTTTTATAAAACTCGAGAAGCCGTTTTATAAAACTCGAAGATCGTTTTATTGTTGGGGTCAAAATCGGTACGACGGAATTAATAGCCAAAAACTTTCCGCAAGAATACAAAAAGAACAGTTTTATAAAACTCGAGAATCGTTTTATAAAACTGGAGAGATCGTTTTATAAAACTCGAGAGAGGTTTTATAAAACTAGAGAAATCGTTTTATAAAGCTCGAAAAATCGTTTTATAAAGCTTGAAAATCGTTTTATAAAACTCGAGAATCGTTTTATAAAACTCGAGAATCGTTTTATAAAACTTGAGAAATCGCTTTATAAGACTCGATAAACCGTTTTATAAAACTCGAGAATCGTTTTATAAAACTCAAGAATCGTTTTATAAAACTCGAGAATCGTTTTATAAAACTCGAGAAAACTGTTTTATAAAACTCGAGAATCGTTTTATAAAACTCGAGAAAACGTTTTATAAAACTCGAGAAATCGTTTTATAAAACTCGAGAATTGTTTTATAAAACTCGAGAAACCGTTTTATAAAACTCGAGAAATCGTTTTATAAAACTCGAGAATCGTTTTATAAAACTCGAAGATCGTTTTTATAAAACTCAAAAGTCGTTTTATGAAATCCGAATATCGTTTTATAAAACTCGAGAATCATTTTATAAAACTCGAAGATCGTTTTTATAAAACTCAAAAGCCGTTTTATGAAATCCGAAGATCGTTTTATAAAACTCGAGAATCGTTTTACAAAACCGAAAAAGCCGTAAGACGCGAACTAGTCGCAACTAGTTCGCCCATCGGCGAACTAAGCCGGGCCCGGCTTTGTTCGCCGATGGGCGAACTAAGAGTCACTCTTTAGTTCGCCCATCGGCGAACTAAGCCGGACCCGGCTTAGTTCGCCGATGGGCGAACTAAGAAGCATTCTCTAGTTCGCCCATCGGCGAACTAAGCCGGGCCCGGCTTAGTTTGCCGATGGGCGAACTAAAACATGCATGACTAGTTCGCCCATCGGCGAACTAAGCCGGGCCCGGCTTAGTTCGCCGATGGGCGAACTAGAGACGTCCCGGAGACTCCGCGTCTCGATTTCCCGCATTCCCGATTTGAAACTTACGTCTTTCGACAAGGTCGCGTTCTAAACCACGGCCGAAATATCTCCCGTTCCTTCTCGATTCGTCTTACCGTTCGAGTTTTACGATAAAAACCGTAAAACTTCGTTTTCTCGGAAAGAACTCGAGGAAATCGTATAAAACGGCAACGGTTAAACGAAACACCGAACATTGCCTAACCTATACGATTTATTTGAGATTTTCGTTGAAATCATAAAAAACGCGCTTTTAATAAAAACGCCGAGTAAGTCGTAAAAAACGTGTTTTTAATAAAAAGTCAAGTAAATCATAAAACTTTGTGATTAACTCGAGAAATTTATTAAAAACGACGTCAGATCGGGAAACGATCCCATAAAAGTCGGAAAACGGTTTTTATCGCAAAACGGCCCGGAAGGACCTAAAACGCGATAAAAACCCATCTCGCGATTTCAACGGAATCAAACCCGCAGATTTGATAACGTTTTGACGGTTTACTCGCAGAAGGAAAATAAAAGTCAAGTTTAAAGATAAAAGGAAGGTTTGAAGAGAAATAGAAGATTTCCGCAGAAGAAANGTTTACTCGCAGAAGGAAAATAAAAGTCAAGTTTAAAGATAAAAGGAAGGTTTGAAGAGAAATAGAAGATTTCCGCAGAAGAAAAGGAAGGATCGAGAAGAATGGAAAATTCCCGATTTAGTCAAATCTGGGCGAAATGGAAAGATCGGATAGCCAAGACGAGGAGTATATAAAGAGGAGGTCTAGGGCAGAAGCACACGGACGAAATTCAGAGCTCTCACCACCAAAACTAGCATTTAGAAATCTTTTCGTTTTTCTGTTAGCGAGCTGCGTCTCAATTAGGGTTTTCTAAGTTCTTACGTTTTCGGCTACTCTTTTTGTACCAGTTCAACGCAGATTCGGAATAAGAACCTCTTTGCTCTCTATTTTCATTTATTCTCATTTAAATTCTAAGTTATCGTTTTCTTATTTTCGTTGTGCGGTTCTCGCAGATAGCCGGTTCCTCTGGAAACTTAGGGTTTTCCCGAAGTTTCCTTATTTACGATTTATTTGACAGTAGGGTGAAGTCGACTCCCACAGTTTGGCGCTAGAAGGAGGGGGGGTCGAATCTATCTTACACCGTAACCGCAACATGTCCAACGAAGGAACGATGGCTGTGACAACCAAACTCGCGACGAACGCGACAACGTTGAAACACCACTACCAAAAGACGCGCCTGTGGCCAACGCTACAAACGCTAACGCCGAGACCGTCGAAAAGATGCTTTCTGAATTTAACAAAAAATCGGAAGAGCAGGAAAAACTCATTGGTTCGCTCGCAAAACGGCTCGAAACCCTAACCGCGAGAACCAAAGCAATTCGCCCCCGCGGAACTACCAAGATCCGCGGAAGGAGACTCGATTTCGGCGCTCCTACGGATCGTCCCAGAATCGATCAGGGAAACGTGCCGGAAAAGGATTCCGGAAAAGAAAACCCTGACACGACGCTGAACGAATCGGAAAAATCTCCTACTCGTGAACAGGAGACCGAAGGCGACGCCATCGAAAGGGTAAACCTGGAAACGAGCGACCAGGCCGACTCGACAGACGAAGACGGCGACGTCCATCCTAGGAGAAGGAAAACTCGCAGTCCTCAACCGGAGTCGTCTCCCGAACGTTCCTTTACTGGAGACGAAGGGGAACTCGACTTCACGCGATACGCAAAAACCGCCGAGGAGCGATCTCCGGTCACTCGCAGCAAACGCCGACAGGGTCGGAAAACTACTGGCAATCAGACCGAGATTCGCGATCTCCGCGAATACATTACCAAAACGGCCGCAGCGGTAAAAGCGGTGAAATCTCAGATTCACCACGCAACCAGCGCCGCACCCGAGATCGATCGGCTGCTGTACGAGTCTCGGAAAACGCCCTTCACGGCTCGCATCACCGAGATCAAACTGCCCGATCCCGGAAAGCTTAAGGTGCCAACTTACGACGGGACGACCGATCCCAAAGCGCACCTGCAAGCGTTCCAGATTACCATGGGACGAGCCAAGCTCAAGGACCACGAAAAAGACGCAGGTTACTGCCGCCTCTTCGTCGAAAACCTAGAAGGAGCCGCGCTCGAATGGTTCGCCAAACTTAGGCGAAACTCGATCGGAAGTTTCCGTCGACTGGCTTCGGAGTTCCTGAAACAATACTCGATGTTCATTATCCCGGAGACCTCCGACGCCGATCTCTGGAGCTTGGTGCACGAGGAGGACGAATCTCTCTGTGATTTCATGAGTAGATTCAAACTCGTCATGGCTAGGGTTAGCGGGATCAGCGACAAAGCCGCCATCGACGCGTTAAGAAAATCACTCTGGTATAAATCGGAGTTCCGCAGATGGATAACTCTCGAAAAACCGCGGACGATCCAGGATGCGCTCCATAAGGCCACCGACTTCATAACTATCGAAGAGGAAACTAAAATCCTGTCCGAGAAGCATAAGCCGGCGAAAACATCCGCGAAGGATAACGTGTCCGAGCAGAAGCAGAAAAAGAAAATCTCTCGTAACGACAAATTCGTCCATCACGAGGGACAGGATTTCCGAGGGGCGCATAACTACGCTGTCAACTCCGGTTCGGAGCAAGGGCGAACTACGGGACACGTGGACGAGAAATTCGAATTACGACGAGAATTCTTTCTGCGACCTCCTCCAAACCCATGGTTATTCCACCGTGAACTGCAAAGTTCTCGGCGCTAGACTAGCCGCAAAGTTAGTCGCGGGAGAACTTTCCGAGATATCAAGCGTCAAGGATCTCATCCGCGATTCGGATCGCGTCCCGAAGAATGACAAAAACGCGCAAACCCCGCCTCAGGGAAATCAGTCGGGCGAAAAACGCGGAAGAAGAACAGACGAGAAGGGTAACGATGCTAACCGCCGATAAATCAACATGATCATCGGTGAATCGCCATACTTTAACGACACCGTCTCGTCGATAAAATACTACCAACGTAAAGCCGAAACCGGCTCGAGTTGGAAGGTGCCGATGGACGATTCTCCGACAGGAGTAATCTCTTTCAACGATGCTGAAACCGGCGGAATCGACCAACCGCATGCCGATCCCCTTGTCATCGATTTGGTGATAATCGATCTAGAGGTTGCGCGAATCCTGGTTGATACTGGAAGCACGGTCAACGTCATCTTCCGCAACACGCTAGCACAAATGGGAATCGACCTCTCGGAAGTCGAGCCGATTCCAAAACCGCTGACTAGTTTTTCCGGCGAAACATCAATGACCTTGGGATCAATCCGACTACCGGTCGTCGCGAAAGAAGTGACGAAAATCGTTAACTTCGCGGTAGTCGACGTCCCGGCTATAATAAATTCCATGAAGGCGGTTCTGTCCACGTATCACTTAGGCATCAAATTCCCGACGCCTACGGGAGTCGCAGTGATTTGGGGATGCCAAAGACAGTCGCGATCTTGCTTCCTGGCCGAACATAAACTAAGGCAATTGGCGGTCGCGATCGTGAAACGAAAACGGGCAAAGGTCACACCACCGCCCGCAGACGACGACCCGAAGCAAGCAACGGCCGAGAAACCAGAAGTTTCCGCACCCATCGCTTCCGCCCAACCGGAGGAGACAATCCCGGACAATGACATCGATCCCGCGACTGAAGCGATCGAGAAGTCTACGACAGCCGAGTAAACACACTCGCGCAAACTATCAGAACTACGAGATGGCTTGATTTCCGAAAGGAATACGTAGGCAGCTCGCCTAAAGACGAGTTCAGCTATCCCCCTTTCCAAAGCGGGGGGGGGGGGGGAGTGGGTGAGTATACGAGTATTCGTATACTCCCAAAATTTTTTTACAAAATTTCTTTTAACTTTGTAATCGAAAATTTTTCGAAACTTTTAATAAAGACAAAGTTAGAATATCTCCGCTACCATCGAAAAAAGCAAATCCGGAAAAACGCTTGCGCAGTAACAATCACTCAATCGTTTTTACAAAAATTCGCATATCAAAATATTTTCGGAAAGAGCGGGCGAGACGTCGCCTAAATTCTCGAAGAAAAATATTTCCCCACAGTCCGTCCGCGACTATAAAAAGACGAACGCTCGGCGATTGGCCCCGTCGAGCACGCTAGCCGTCCCAAACAAACGCACTGACCTATCGGTCCGCATACATCCGACGAGGATAAAATAGCGCGCTATAAAAGAAATCCAAATTTTTGGTCAGCACTTCCGGGACAGTCTCCCGGTGAGATGCTCGATTCCAACCAGACGAATCGTATAAGCCGAGAACCTATCTCGGATTCTAAATCGGTATGGAATCAGGTTAAAATCGCAACAGGCAAAACGAAAGCCGATTAGTCATCGCACAGCCCCAATCCGAAAGTAAACCTAGGTCTTGCCCTAAACCCAGCACACTGGTCGCTAACGTCTCAAGGCATGAATCGAGATCCTAAAGGCATGTCTCTTCACCCACATCTAAACACTCGCGAAAATCGAAATCTCCCAAGTTAACGAATCGGACGATCTACACCAAAGAGTTAGGTACGAGATGACAACTCGTATTCTTTCCTCTACATCTAACATAAAAAACGAATTTCATACTTAGAAAACATTTTATTAAAAACATTCGAATACACACCGCCCAGCGGTAGGGCTTCAAAGCCACCAACGGCCAGTCCCGGAAATACAATGACAAAATCGAAAAAAAACTAATAATCAAAGTCGTCAAACGCAGGTTGATCGACTTCGCCATCTACATCCGAAATCCCAAGACCAACTTCAACCGAATCCGGCGACACCACGACGGGATTCCATTGATCCCACATACGCGCCTTAAGGTCGAAAAACTCGGACTGCATATCTTTTTCCCGATTCAAATCTCCCCATCGTATTTTGGATTCCTTAGCAAACAAGTACCCTTCATTCTGAGTCAGGGATAACCCATGAACGACTCCGTGACATTCGCGATAATCACCATGCGCCCGTTGAACAGCTTCCGCATCCGAATAGCCGGTTGCAAATCGCTCGCAAAGAACCTTCATCTCCTCGACGACCTCTCGTTCGCCCGCACGACGAGCACGACGAACCTTTTGGTCAGAAAGCTCCTTCGCACGACGAGACCTGGTCGCACACTCATCCCTTACGCGAGCAACCTCCCTCGCGACCATTTCTTCGGCCTGGTTGGCCTCGACCTCTGCCCGAAGACGAGCAACTTCCTTTTCGGCCATATCCGCTCGAAACTCGGCAAGACGAGCCTCAGCAGTGCAGTTGTCCAGGGCACGGCTCATGATATGGAAACCCTACCAAAAGGAAGAATCAAGCAATGTCATAAAAGCTGCTCGAAAACGAAAACAATAAACGTACGTACCTCCTTTGCCATCTCAGACCCCCTAGTAAGCTCCGGAACTTGATCATGGTCAACGTCCGGAAAATGGGAGGTCGATGATCCGCCTGCCCTCGTCCAGAAGCCGTCTTCCGCCTGACTATCAAGAAAATCCTTGAGGATATTATCAGGAGAAGTCGCACGCTCAAACTCATCGTCTTCAATTACCGGATTCTTATCCCTTCGGAAGCGAGATTTTCTGTTCCCCATCGAGGGAACATGCGGAATGAACTCTCCGATAAATGGATCCTCCTCGTAAATCGGAGAATTCGCGAAACGTCGAGATCGGAAGAAGGCAACCGCCTGACGGACGCGTTGCGGAGAAAAACTACACCAACCAACTTCACTACGTTGGAGAGAAGTAGTGATCTCATGAAGATCCGCAGGATACGGAGGCAGAGGATTGGTCACTGCGGAAAAACGAGAAGCCATTTTAAAAAAAAAAAAAAAAAAATTAAATACGAATACTCATAATAATAAGGGTTCGTGCGAATCCAAGGCATATACCTCTCTGACCCCACACGGTCGTGAAGAACGGAATGCCGCCCTCCTCAACCGACGCACCGTCGATACGAACATAGAAGAAATTCTTCTTCCAAGAGGTAGAAGGCGTTGAGCAGCCCGTATCAACTTCATCGCGAGGGTTTAGAGTGATCCTCCGCGATTGTCCTATAGGTCTTAAAAAACCCTCGAGATGATCGACGGTAAGGGTGATTCCCTGCTCGTAACTTAGCGTCAAAAGACCGACGAGTTGCTTCAAACTTTGAGGGTTCAACTGACTAATCGACAGTCCTAGCCTGTGAAGGAAACGCACAATAACTTCCGGAATCGGAAACCACAGGTGGCATTGTTGCAGGAAAATGTTGTAACATGTGAAGAAGCCGTCGGGCGCATCCTCATCACTCTCCCCGGCAAGTGGAGAACGAAACTCAACGGCCTCCGGGACTCGGCAGAATTCACGCATGTAATCAACGCTATTTAAAAGCGTCAAACTCGAACGTCCGGAAATCTGATCGACGTCCGACAAAACTGGAACCCAAGTTCCAGGCCTAGCGGATCTCGACTTGTCTCCAATCGCCCCAACGCCTCGATATCCGCCGGATCGGCCAACGGGGAAAAATACTCTTCTTTCGGGTCCAAGGCTGGAGGCTGCGAACTCGTTCCTTCAGAATTCTGAAAATTTGAACTAGTCGAAGAACGAGTTTTTCTTCCTGAAAACATGCTTGAAGATCTTCAGAGAAAGTGAAGAGAAAAAGTTCTTGAATAAGTTGTAAAAGATGGAGTAAAGAATTCAAAATTTTACTCCATATACTTATNTTCTTCCTGAAAACATGCTTGAAGATCTTCAGAGAAAGTGAAGAGAAAAAGTTCTTGAATAAGTTGTAAAAGATGGAGTAAAGAATTCAAAATTTTACTCCATATACTTATAGAGAAGAATTTTACTATTCACCTTTGGACTTTTGGCCATTAAAGTTCCGCCTAATTCCACCAAACTCGCCAAACAAGCTCAATCCACTCGCAAGAATCTCACGATTCTTACGAGCTCGGGGGCTAACTCTTAAGAAGCATTCTCTAGTTCGCCGATGGGCGAACTAGAGACGTCCCGGACACTCCGCGTCTCGATTTCCCGCATTCCCGATTCGAAACTTACGTCTTTCGACAAGGTCGCGTTCTAAACCACGGCCGAAATATCTCCCGTTCCTTCTCGATCCGTCTTACCGTTCGAGTTTTACGATAAAAACCGTAAAACTTCGTTTTCTCGGAAAGAACTCGAGGAAATCGTATAAAACGGCAACGGTTAAACGAAACACCAAATATTGCCTAAACTATACAATTTATTCGAGATTTCTCGTTGAAATCATAAAAACGCGCTTTTAATAAAAAACGCCGAGTAAGTCGTAAAAAACGTGTTTTTAATAAAAAGTCGAGTAAATCATAAAACTTTGCGATTAACTCGAGAAATTTATTAAAAACGACGTCAGATCGGGAAACGATCCCGTAAAAGTCGGAAAACGGTTTTTATCGCAAAACGGCCCGGAAGGACCTAAAACGCAATAAAAACCCATCTCGCGATTTCAACAGAATCAAACCCGCAGATTTGATAACGTTTTGACGGTTTACTCGCAGAAGGAAAATAAAAGTCAAGTTTAAAGATAAAAGGAAGGTATGAAGAGAAATAGAAGATTTCCGCAGAAGAAAAGGAAGGATCGAGAAGAATGGAAAATTCCCGATTTAGTCAAATCTGGGCGAAATGGAAAGATCGGATAGCCAAGACGAGGAGTATATAAAGAGGAGGTCTAGGGCAGAAGCACACGGACGAAATTCAGAGCTCTCACCACCAAAACTAGCAGTTAGGAATCTTTCCGTTTTTCTGTTAGCGAGCTGCGTCTCAATTAGGGTTTTCTAAGTTCTTACGTTTTCGGCTACTCTTTTTGTACCAGTTTAACGCAGATTCGGAATAAGAACCTCTTTGCTCTCTATTTTCGTTTATTCTCATTCAAATTCTAAGTTATCGTTTTCTTATTTTCGTTGTGCGGTTCTCGCAGATAGCCGGTTCCTCTGGAAACTTAGGGTTTTCCCGAAGTTTCCTTATTTACGATTTATTTGACAGTAGGGTGAAATCGACTCCCACATTTATAAAACTTAAAGATCGTTTTATAAAACTCGAGAAGCCGTTTTATAAAACTCGAAGATCGTTTTATAAAACTCGAGAAGCCGTTTTATAAAACCCGAAGATCGTTTTATAAAACTCGAGAATCATTTTATAAAACTCGAAGATCGTTTTATAAAACTTGAAGATTGTTTTATAAACTC
Source organism: Eruca vesicaria subsp. sativa (assembly GCA_932364175.1). NCBI lineage: Eukaryota > Viridiplantae > Streptophyta > Magnoliopsida > Brassicales > Brassicaceae > Eruca > Eruca vesicaria. The sequence goes on from CAKOAT010518487.1 coordinate 102,131, forward strand.
GAAGATCGTTTTATAAAACTCGAGAATCGTTTTACGAAACCGCAAAAAACCAAAACACCCGTAAAACGCGAACTAGTCGCAACTAGTTCGCCCACCGGCAAACTAAGCCAGCTTGGCTTAGTTTGCCGGTGGGCGAACTAGTCCCGTCCCGACTAGTTCGCCCACCGGCGAACTAAGCCAGCTTGGCGTAGTTTGCCGGTGGGCGAACTATTCCTGTCCCGACTAGTTCGCCCACCGGCGAACTAAGCCAGCTCGGCTTAGTTCGCCTGTGGGCGAACTAGTCCCGTCCCGACTAGTTTGCCCACCGGCGAACTAAGCCAGCCGGCTTAGTTCGCCGTTGGACGAACTAGGGACTTCCTGGACGTCCCGAGCCTCGATCTCCCGCGTCCCCGATTTGAAACTTACGTCTTTCGACACGGTCGCGTTCTGAACCACGGCCGAAACGTCTCCCGTTCCATCTCGATCCGACCTATCGTTCGAGTTTTACGATAAAAACCGTAAAACTTTGCTTTCTCGACAAAGAACTCGAGGAAATTGTATAAAACGGCAACGGTTAAACGAAACACCGAACATTTCCTAAACTATACGATTTATTCGAGATTTCTCGTTGAAATCATAAAAAACGCGTTTTTAATAAAAACGCCGAGTAAATCGTAAAAAACGCGTTTTTAATAAAAACGTCGAGTAAATCGTAAAACCTTACGATTAGCTCGAGGAATTTATTAAAAACGGAATCAGATCAGGAAACGATCCCGTACAAAGTCGAAAAACGGATTTATCGCAGAACGGCTCGGAAGGTCCTAAAACGGGATAAAAACCCATCTCGCGATCTTAACGGAATCTAACCCGAAGATACGATAACGTTTTGACGGTTTACTCGCAGAAGGAAAACAAATGTCAATTTTGAAGATAAAAGGAAGGTTTGAAGAAAAATAGAAGATTTCCGCGGAAGAAAAGGAAGGATCGAGAAAAATGGAAAATTCCCGATATAGTCAAATCTGGGCGAAATGGAAAGACCGAGTGGCCAAGACGAGGAGTATATAAATAAGAGGTCTAGGGGAGAAGCAAGGGACACGATTTTCAGAGCTCTCACCACCTAAACTAGCATTTAGGAATATTTCCGTTTTCCGTTAGCGAGCTGCGTCTCAACTAGGGTTTTTCGTTCTTAAGTTTTTGGCCACTCTTTTGTACCAGTTCAACGCAGATTCGGAATAAGAACCTCTTTGCTCTCGATTTTCGTTCATTATTTTAAAAGTTCTAAGTTTATTGTTATCTTAATGTTCGTTGTGCGGTTCTGCAGATAGTCGGTTCCTCTGGAAACTTAGGGTTTTCCCGAAGTTTCCTTATTTACGATTATTTGACAGTAGGTGGATTTCGGTTCCCACAAAGGCCCTGTGCCTCTCCAAGGCCCTGCGCCTCTCCAAGGCTCTGCGCCTCTCCAAGTCTCCATGCCTCTCCAAGGCTCTGTGCCTCTCCTAGGCCATGAACTACAAATGGCTTGATCCCCTTCCGTGGGGTACGTAGGCAATCCCCACTGTAGGATGCAGCTATAAATCGAAATAACCATCCTTGAGGCCGGGTTCATCATCATCTAAGGCGGGAAGGCCTCGCAGCCTTCACCATAGACAGGCAACCTCTATCTAAAGACCAGTATCTCTTGCTGCTATTAAGACGCTGGCGACATATACTGGTCCATACCCATATGGTAGCATCCTAAAGCAGGTTTATCAACAACTTGTCTTCGTCCTCCTATCATTCCGTAGGCTGAGCACGAATCGCTTGTACCAGAAAATACCCTAACAGTTTGGTGCTAGAAGGAGGGGCAGATCTAAACTACGTGACGATGTGATAGGTGGATGAGACATCACATATGTTCCGACATAATCTCTCAACCTCAGCTACCTGGGGGCAAGAAACGACTTACTTTCATCAGGCCAAAGACTCACGCAGCTGGAGAACACCTCTCAAACAGGACAACACTATGCTAGCAGTTGTAGCATAATTCAACGCATGAACTAGCACTACGTTCCTGCAGGTTCCAGCCCCCCCTCCCCCCCCCTCCCAACCAGGAATCACACTTCTACTATCTTTGGGTCCTGCTTGCTCCGGCCTCAGCACCAAATGTGACTTCTACAGTCCCTGGCTCCTGCAGGCTCTAGGTCCCAACCAGGAGTCGCTCCTCAGCAATATTCAGTTCCTTTTGGTTCCAAGTTTCGACCATGGATTATACCTCTACAATCTTCGGTCCCTGCACATTAATTTTGTCTCGGGCCTCAAATACAAAGCACGCCACTGCAACCTGTGGATTCCATATTTCCAGCCAGGGGCAATCATCACCAACTTCAAAATTAATGGATAGTCCACTAGCATCAATCTAGCAAGCCCTAGATGCCATCAATGCATCCAGGCTCACAATTCCGCCCCAATGAGAAAGATGAAAAGTCCTCAAGCAAGACACAACATCTTTCGGCCGGTTAACTACTTTGACGAATTCCAAAAGCGGAAGGAGCCAGAAAATGAGGTAACTCGAAAACCACCTTTCTTATTAGGTTTTAGCATCTAGGTGGTAGTGGAATCCTAGGTAGGGAACAATGACCATATCCATACATCTCAATAGAGATAGGGATTACCGAACTTCTACGGAAAATTCATCAAAGGAGTTCCTGCAAAAAAAACAGGAACCAACCAAAAGTATGAGCAACCCTGCCCAAACGTCGGGCACAGCTTGGCCTACTACAAAGGGGCCAGAGAAAAACACGAACTCTACTTCAAGACGTGCTGGCCTTCTGATCCTCGGCTCCAATTAGAGCAAAAGGGAGTGAAAGAAGTCGGAGAACACACATTCCAACTACTACTCACCCGATAGAAAAAGCCAGATTTTCAGGTTCCTAGCCAGTTTCCAGGCACTGATCTTAGGGCCCAGTCCAAGGTTTCGGGTCTACGAATGCTAACCTTAGAATAAGGAAATATCCAAAGAGACCAAAGATTCTTCCATTGCCAACAACAAGCCCCATCACTCTTATGATGTCTTATTCCCAAAGGGACCGGGCTTCGACCATCAATGGCCTTACGAAGAAGAAACAACCTCCACCCACCTTGCTACAACTTCTCTGGCAATATACCATGATCTACCTCAAAAGGAAGCTAAGGCCACGTGCCTCTAAAAGCTTCCAAGGTTATACGCCCATACAAGTTCAGAAGGGTATCTACATCTACAAACTTCTAAAGAGACAGTTCCAAGCCTCCATACCTTGATGAGCGTCTAAAAAAGACACAACCAGGAGAAAGGCAGGGGCAAAAGGACACTTACAGCGGATTCTAACAGATACATGTGATCTTCATCAGCCGAACAATGGTGTATGTCCATTGACAAGCCAGCCAGAAGGCTACGTTCCATCAAAGGCCTACACCAAGAAACAAAATTCGTCATCTCTTGAAGCGTGAGAATAAGATCTCCACTCCTCCAAGGTCCCGCTACAAGTCTAAGGACTCTGCATCCCACGGACGAGCATCAACGCTCACTGAAGCATCAAAAAGTCCATCTCCGTCAGACCCCACGTCACTAGGAGAGAACTTCATCAGGGTGTAAGTCCGTCATCCACCGAAACACAAGAGCAGGGCCAGTATCCTGCAAGTTCGTCTTCAAACAGGTCCAGCACTTGGGAAGGTCTATCAAGATTCCGGCCTACCATTAGGAAATGAACTTTCCTCCAGATTCAAACACGGTTCAAGCCTAAGAAGAACCTGGTAAAAGTTGATTACTGGAGCGATATCCTGCCCAAGCAACTGCGGTTGACTCAAGTGCACATGTTATCTCTCGACTCCACCCATGAAATCGAAAGATAAGGGGCAATCAATTGGGAGTAAATACTCCGGTAAAAGATCTTCCAAGCCTCGGGAAAGATAGCCTACACCAAGCTCCCACCAAGAGAAGCCCCCGCCGAGAGAAGCTATGGCTCCGACCTTTGCATCCATCCATGCCTCCGGCAGGGAGCATATTGCATAACATGCAAAGTACTACGTAAGGAGCTTACACGCTTACTCTTACCCACAGAGCATTGTACCAAACATGCCAATCCCTGCACCAACACATGAGGCATAAGTACAAATTCAAAGTACTGTATCCAAACTCAGAGTTTGTACAGGGAGCAAGCATACACAGCTGCATATAAGTGGGACATCCACTCAGGCCCCAAGGGAAACCTCAATCCTGGCGAACCCTATATCTACATGACACGACTCACATATAAAACCACCAAGCCGGATCAGGCCCCAGGGGGCACCTCAATCCTAGCAAACCTTGCATCTACGTGATGCGATTCACATATAAATACACTTGGGTATGCGAATATGAACAGGCCTGATCAACCTTAATACAATGTCGAAATTACCTCAGCCCCTGCGTAGGGGCCTCGAGCCATAAACCTACAAAGGGGTCACATGTACTAGTGCATCAATCCCTGAATCAAACACGTCCCGAGCTAAACAAGATGCGGGGGGCATGACGTATAACTGCAGAGTACTGAGATCAGCCCCATGGTCTCAGGGAGCATACGGTACACAAAACCCCGGGAGCACTTTCTTCTTACTTATCTAGACGTGGAAAGTAGCAAGTGTGGTGCGTGGGTCACTACCCTAAGTATACCCACACAAGCATCTAATCGATAAGGCTGGTATTTTCCTAAACCCATGGGACCCTTTCTCTCTCTCTCTCTCTCTCTCTCTCTCTCTCTCTCTCTCTCTCTCTCTCTCTCTCTCTCTCTCTCTCTCTCTCTCTCTC
>CAKOAT010518487.1:107010-195713 GCA_932364175.1 Eruca vesicaria subsp. sativa
AAAGGTGGAGCACCAGAAGTGACGGCCCGGGCTTCTCTTCGGTGAAACAGAGAAGACAGGGGACGAGGAAGACAATGTTGGTCATGGGGTTTGTGGCGAGGAGGCGATGGAGAGTCTGGTGGTCGTGAGCAGAGTGGAGGCATGGGGCTTGCGGCGATGATGTGGCGGAGAAGCTGGTGTCGTAAGAAGAGGTGCTGAATCCATGGCAGGTTTGTCGTTGATGGAGGTGGTTGCTGGCGGCGGGGTTAAGAAGATGGCGTGTTTTGTTATTAGGTTTAGTTTGCAAATAGGTTTAGGTTTTGGTTTATTTGGTTTAAGCTTGGTTTAGTTTTGGTTTATTTTTTTCATGTAAACCAGTAGTAATTTGTAATTCATTATAATTTATAAATTATAATTTTCACATATTACATTTTTTTAAACGAAAAAAATAAATATATATATATATATATATATGTATATATTTTTTTAATTTTCAATAATATAAATAATAACAAAAAGTAAATGCTATCAAAAATTGTTTAATTGCATAAAGAAAAACGTCTTAATATATGAGAATAAGATAGCAACGCAAAAAAACCGCTATTTAAAGTGTCATACCTACTATGACGGGCGATGATATAACGTTCTTTAAACCGCTGTTGAATCGTTAGATAACGTTTTTTGTCCGCTAATAAAAGCCATTTCTCTTGTAGTGACCTCTGGATTCAATAAAGACCTACGGGTCCTATAAACACCTCCGGGTTATATAGAAACCTTCGGGTTCAAGACGACCTCCGGGTCTAAAAGAAAACTCCGGGTTCAAGACGACCACAGGGTCTAAAAGTAACTTCCAGGTTCAAAACGACCTCAGGGTCTAAAAGAAACCTCCGGGTTCAAGACAACCTCAGGGTCTAAAAGCAACCTCCGGGTTCAAAACGACCTCAGGGTCTAAAAGAAACCTCCGGGTTCAAGACGACCTCCGGGTCTAAAAGCAACCTCTAGGTTTAAATAAAGACCTCAGGGTCCTAAATGTTAAAAACTCTGAGTTTTGCACTTTATATCGCCATACCTCCGGGATCAGACAAAAGACCTAAGGGTCTATTCAGAAACCTCAGGGTTCTAGACGAACTCCTTGAATCTCAAGGATCCCAATTCCTAGGTGTCCATCTCTAGGTCCCAAACATTGATTCTCCGAGAATCTACACATGGACCAGGGTCCGAAAGATCCCTCGATTTACCTCAGGACCTCCAGCCTATCATCGGCTCTCAATCCTAAACAAAGTGCCCGAAGATTCTTCTTCAAGGATTTTGAATGCTTCAAGACAATACTCGATGGCCTCGACGACGCCTGCATATTCAGGACCAACCAGCTGAAAGAAAGCCCTCTAAAGATATCCCTCACGATGAGCCTACCTACAATAAACCTCTGTGGGAACCGAAATTCACACTTGTCAATTTTCGTTAAATAAGGAAACTTAGGAAAACCCTAATTTTCCAGAGGAACCGGATCTCTGCGAAAGCCAACGACAAGTAACCACATAAATGCGTAAAAATATGAAAAACGTAATAAAACGAATTTAAAGAAAAGGTAGATCTTATTTCGATTTTGCGTAAGAGCGTTGTGATCATTACATGGGTTTACAAAGGCTTTGGCCGCAGGGCCGTCAGTGAGTTATCAACATAAAAAACCTTAAACCTAATCGAGTCGCAGCTCGATAACAAACGACGGAAATAGATAAGAAAAAGGATTTGAATGATTTCGGACTGAACCTTATGAAAGGCTGCCTACGTACCCCTTTCGAGGATCAAGTCGAACGTAGTTCAGTTGATTTAGCTGGACAAGAGATCGAACTGCCTGGGCGAGTTCGTCTAGTGATTGAGCGCCAGTCATAGAAACGAAACTTGTCGAGAAAAAGCCTAAGTTTCTAAGTGCGGAAAATTCTAACTCTAGAAAAGTTGTAAAAAGACTCAGATGAGAGCTCTGATTTTCGTCCCCTTGCTTCTGCCCTATGCCTCTTGCTTATATACTCCCTTCTAGGCGGTTTAGTCTTTCTATTTCGCCCAGATTCGAGTTTAATGGGAATCTTCCATTTATCTCGATCTTTCCTTTTTTCTCTCGGAAATCTTCTATTTATCCTCAAACTTGACAACTATCTTCAAGTTTGACATTTATCTTCTTTCTGCGAGTAAATCGCCAAAACGTCGTCGTATCTTCGGGTTGGACTTCGTTTAAAGTCGCGAGTGGCTTTTATCGCATTTTATGACTTTCCGAGCCATTTTGCGATAAATCCGTTTTACGACTTTAGACGAGATTGTTTCCTGATACGATGCCGTTTTTAGATAAGTTGCTCGAGTTAATCGCAAAGCTAAGCAATGTTCGATGTTTCGATTAATCGTTGCCGTTTTCTACGATTTACTCGGGGTTTAATTAAAAACGCGTTTTGTACGATTTTTACGAAAAATCTCGGATAAATCGTATAGTTTAGGCAATATTCGGTGTTTCTTTTAACCGTTGCCGTTTTATACGATTTCCTCGAGTTCTTTTCGAGAAAACAAAGTTTTACGGTTTTTATCGTAAAACTCGAACGATAGGACGGATCGACACGAAACATGAGACATTTCGACAGTGATTCGGAATACGATCGTGTCGAAGGACGTATGCCTTGAATCAAGGATGTGGGAGATCGAGGCTCGGGATGGTCGGCTCGACGTACGGTGAGCTAGTTTAGCTTGGCTAGGTCGCCATATGGAGAACTAGGCGATAATAACCTGTGGGGCAAAGTCAGCACCTCTTAGTGCGCTAGCAGGCGAACTAGTCGGGAGGTTCCTAGTTCGCCAGCAGGCGAACTAGTCGGGAAGCTCCTAGTTCGCCAGTAGGCGAACTAGTCGTGACAAGTTCGCGTTTTGCGGCGGTTTCGGTTTTTCGCGATTTTGTACTTTGCGTTTTATAAAACGATTCTCGAGTTTTATAAAATGATTCTCGAGTTTTATAAAACGATTCTTCGAGTTTTTATAAAACGATCTTCGAGTTTTATAAAACGATTCTCGAGTTTTATAAAACGATTCTCGAGTTTAATAAAACGATTCTCGAGTTTTATAAAACGATTCTCGAGTTTTATAAAACGATTCTCGAGTTTTATAAAACGGTCTTCGAGTTTTATAAAACGGTCTTCGAGTTTTATAAAACGATTCTTCGAGTTTTATAAAACGATTCTTCGAGTTTTATAAAACGATTCTTCGAGTTTTATAAAACGATTATTCGAGTTTTATAAAACGATTCTTCGAGTTTTATAAAACGATTCATGAGTTTTATAAAACGATTCTCGAGTTTTATTAAACGATTCTTTGAGTTTTATAAAACGATTCTTGAGTTTTATAAAAAGATTCTTAGAGTTTCTTTAAACGATTCTTCGTGTTTTAGAAAACGATTTCTTTTTTATTTTCTGCGGAGACTTTTTGCCATTGATTCCGTTGTGACCGATTTTGACACCAACAGTTAGTCCCCCAGCTCGCTAGATACTTGAGCCTTTAGCGTAAGGTTCTTGCGAGTGGTTAGCCAGTTTTAGTTAAGTTAGGCGGAAATAATGGTTGGAAAGGTCCATTGAAAGTGATCTTTCCACTCTCCAGGGAGCGGAAAGCGTTTAAGATTAGGGCTGCGCCTTGTCAAGGCTGCCTACGTACCCTTTTGAGGGGATCAAGCCTTTCGTAGTTCGTTTCGGAGTTAAGGTTCGTATGACATGTTTTCTAGCAAGACCTTTACGGTCTAGTTATTTGTTGTGTAGGAATTATCGAGCATATTGATGTCGATGGCATCAGGATCTTTGCCGGCCTTGAGACTAGCCTCGTAGGCCGTTTGGTCTGGCCGAGCGTGGCCGTTATAGTTTTCGGAATGGCCGTGTGCGGCTCTAAGTCCCTGCCGCTTTTGCGGCTTTATTAAAAATCAGTTTGCGTTTTTAAGAGCGTGTTTTTATTCGTATGAATATAGCGGGAAGAATATGAGTTGATATTGAGGGAGGTCCGCGAGTTGTCGTCTCGCATTCCTTTTTCCCTTAGAGTATCGCCTTGTTCGTTTGCCCGTTTTAGGATGTTTAGTAAATCGAGTGAGCGTTTAGATATAGACGAAGAGACATGCCTTTAGGATCTCGATTCATGCCTTGAGACGTTAGCGACCAGTGTGCTGGGTTTAGGGCAAGACCTAGGTTTACTTTCGGATTGAGGCTATGCGATTACTAGTCGGCTTTCATTTTGCCTGTTGTGATTTTAACCTGATTCCATACCGATTTAGAATCCGCGATAGGTTCTCGGCTTATATGATTCGTCTGGTTAGAACCGAGCATCTCACCGGGAACAATTTCTAAGTTGCCCGGAAGTGCTGACCAAAAGTTTGGATTTCTTTTATAGCGCTATTACATTTCTGTCGGGTGTTCGAGAGCTATCTCTGCGAGATAACTTAAGTTTGTTTAGGACTGTTGCGAGTTTGTTGTGATCAGCAACAAACTTTTTAGGTGATAGATGTTTACGTTGTGTTGGCCTTCGCGAAGGATACGTACGTTAAGAAGTTTTGCGTAATTTTATAGTCGCGGACGGACTGTTAGGTCTTCCAAGAAATGACTTTATCGACGAAGGTATTTGTGTCGAAAAACTAATCTCCGGGCGTCTGCGACGTCTCGCAGTGCCGAAAGTTGGTTTTTATTTTATATGCCGCGTTTCGTGTTCGGAACGTTTGCGGGCTCGAAGATGTTGCGCGGTGTTGCGAGGGTTTTGTCTTAACCCTGCTTTGCAGGAACACTTTGGTTTGTTTGCGGATATTCGCAATTAAAACTTACATTCCTGTTTGGATGTTAGGTAGTTTTATGATTTGTGCTAGAGCAATTAGGACCGAGAGGTCGCGTAAGTTGTTTCCCCGAAACGAGCCATTTTTCGACACGGTGCTTTGTGAAGTGTTGACCTTCCGAGATTCGTACGGCTTTAGGAGCTCTTGTACGAGTGTTCTCTTATATGTCGGATTTTGTAGGAAATTTGCTTCGGGAATAGAGTGAATCGCGAGAATACAGAACTTAGCCAATTGTCGACAAGTTTGCATTATCCGTTGAATGTATTGGCTTGGCGTGAAGGTTGTGTTCAGCCGCACAACCAAGGTCATACTTGGTAGAGGATTAGACCACGACACTTTCGTGCTATCGAAAAGGTCGAGTCGATTTGTAAACTCGGCATTGAAGTGAAGCGCGATCGGACAATAGCCGAGTTGCGTTTGTCAAGCTTGATATGCCAAGTATGCCCGTGTTTATAGAAAACTTTTTTCCGTTGTAGGTTTGATTTATACGATGAAAGTTTCTTATAAACTTTCCTTTGTATGGAAGTTGTTTCTTTTTTACTCGAGGGAGACAGATCCTAAGAAGCTCGATGCAGAGCCCGTGCGGAGTCGTTTGCGGGGCGGTCTCATTCTCGGATGTAAACGAGAGGAATGAGAGCAGATGCTCGTGAACCGATGGGCTAAAGAGTGAGATCTTTCAGATCGTGTCGCGAGGAGGCAAAGTTTAGATTGGCCGCCAGTGTCGGATCGTATAGCTTGGTTTTCCCTATAAGGAAAGTACTTTTCGCAAAACCTGTTACGTTTACTTTCGAAAGTTACTTCGTTATGACATGATCCTGACCATACGAAGGATTTCTCGCGTAAGTAACGGGCGATGAATTTAGTAATCGACACGACGCATTGGGTCAACAATGTTTCCGCAGATTTTTCGAGAAACCTTTCTGCTTAGTTTTTGATTCTTCGGTGATGGTTTTTTCGGAGTCACTCGCGGAGTTTTACCAAAATTTATTTCACCGAGATCTAGTCGCAAAATGTTTTAGCGGGTTTCTCGGACGGAATGAATCACATGATCAGCAATATGATCAGTCGGGGAGAAGGGAGGACGTGTTCACTATTGCTGCTTTGTGTTCTCGATTTTTCTTTTGCCACAAATGTTCTTGATATTATTCCGTGACTCACTTGATTCGACGGAAAATGATAGCACTGTTTTGACGCCTAAATATTTCTCGTATAATTTTTAGATTCTTATATGACACTTGTTTTATCAAGTTCGAGAAGATCTTTATGACTTCGGCAAATTATCGAGTTTCACCCTGAAGTTTCGCAGAGATTTTCTAACCGCATGGTTGCGACGAGAGATGCTGTATAGTCCTCGAGACTATTTCCCAGACAGTTTGGATCAGTCTTTAGCGCTTAGATGGTTTTTAGATTGTCGTTTGCTTTTGGGATGATTTCGACGAGGCGTTGCATCGTCCGAATATTTTTCCGCTTATTTTAGAAAGCGTTTTCTTGATGCGAGGAAAAATGTTCGGCGAAAGAAGAAAAATGAGTTTCGTTTGAAGGATTGGAATGATCGACAATCCGGATCGATTAAAGACCATGGTGGATCGGAGATGACTTGGAGTATGTCTGATTTACGAAAACTTTTAGGAGCGAGTCGGTTTTAAGACAACGTCAGCGTCTCTAGCTCCCTCTTTCTTTTAGGAAATGAGTACGTTTGAATGCGTGGCGATCATTTCTCGGTTGTACGAGAGATTGGATCGGTTTGCGAGTTATGCCTGAATGGTTAGAAAACAACAAATCGAGATAGACAAAAATTGCTTACGACTTAGCATGTTAGACTATCCTCTAAATTCTAAGTTCTCTAGGTTTCACGGCAGTTTACAAGACGTTTTCGTTTCTTATCTACGAGAAATTAGAAGTCTAATAAAATTTTCAAATTGGACATACCTTAGTTTCATCGATGATTTGGGATCGTCTATTCTTCGTTCTTCGTCTTTTGACTTACCGATCTTCGACGAATTACCGGCAAGAGTATCGGAGCGGGGATAAGACTTAACCATCGGAGCTCATGTTCTTGTTTCTTCGTACTGCTGGTTTTATTTGGCCGACTAGGTGCTCTTCGTATATCGAAAAAATCAATCACGTGTTTATGATTGGATGTTTTCGACTTAGCGTGGCAGAGTTTTGTAAAACCGGATTGGGTTTAGAGAGTTCAGATTTCTCGTATAGTTTAGGCAACTTTGGTGTTAAGTCAACCGTTACCGTTTTAGACGATTGATTCGTACTTATACGAAGAAACAAGTCTTTGCGGTTTTGTCGTAAAATCCCGATGGAAATTCTGATTGAGACGAAACGAGAATCAGCTCGATCAAGACTCGAGAGAGAAACTAGAGGATTGGTTCAGCTCGACGTAGGGCAAGTCGGGTGAACCCTTTCAGCTCGCCGTGTGGCGATCTGGATGGTAAGAACCCTTGGGGAGAAGTCAGCGTCTCTTGGACGAGTCAGGCGCTTGGTTCAGCTCGCTGTATGGCGAGCTAGCTAGCTCTACGTTCGGCGAGCTAAGACGCTTGGCGCGGGTAATCTCGATTCGTCAGGTTGACTAGTTTTTGTCGTAGAATCTCAACGGAAAGTCCGATTGAGACGAAACGAAAAGCGACTCAATCAAGATTCGAGATGGAGATGTTTCAATCTGTCGAGCTTGTCCAACTTGCCTAATGGTGAGTCTGCGAGCACGGTCCCGATTCATCAAGCTATCTTGTTTTCGTTGTAAAACCTCAACGAAAATGTTGATTGAGACGAAACGAAAAGCAGTGCGATTATTGTTTAGAGTACGGTCCGGCTCACCATAGCTGTGTGTTGGATTGTGGGGACCCTCGGGGAAAAGTCAGTGCCTCTGGGACGAGGTGGAAAGCCGGTCAGCTCGCCAAGATGGCAAGCTAGGTTGCTTGGCCAACTCACCGTCTTTTCGGCTGGACAGTATTGCCCGATTCTGCGAGTAGCCTATGGTTCTTCCGCGAGTAACCTAGGGTTTTGTCGCGAATAACCTAGGTTTTTTTCGCGAGTTACCTAGGGCTTTCTCCGTGAGTAACCTAGGGTTTTCTCCGCGAGTAACCTAGGGTTTTTCCACGAACAACCTAGGGTTTCGCAGTGAATAACCTACGTTTTTTCGCGAATATCGTAGGATTTATTTCGCGAGTAACTTACGGTTTGTTCCGCGGTTTCTGGGAGAGCAAGTTTTATTTTTCCGAAAGGTTCTCGGAAAACGCCTTTTGCTTAACGCGTGAGATTTGTCCAACTCGGAAATAAGAAAAACACTATGGGGTTTGATAGATTTTATCGTTGCCCTTAGTGATCTGGGATAGAAATCGTGAGCTTGTTTTGTTGCTCTTCCCGTGGCGAAGAGTCGCGATTAGGTTTTTGATTTTGTTGAGTACTACAGCGTTTGCGTGAGCGTTGGCTGTAGGAGCAGTCGCTGCTGGAGTTGTTTTACCTGCGTCTTTTTGCGAGTTGCGACTTTGTCTTTCATACATCAGAACATCGTTTTGGTCAAGCGTTTTTTGGCTATGAGTAAGAGTAATCCGACCCCCCCTTCTTCTAGTGCCAAACTGTGGGAACCGAAATTCACACTTGTCGATTTCCGTTAAATAAGGAAACTTAGGAAAACCCTAATTTTCCAGAGTAACCGGATCTCTGCGAAAGCCAACGAAAAGTAACCAAATAAATGCGGAAAAATATGAGAAACGTAATAAAACGAATTTAAAGAAAAGGTAGATCTTATTTCGATTCGTGTAAGAGCGTTGCGATCATTACAAGGGTTTACAAAGGCTTTGGCCGCAGGGCCGTCAGTGAGTTATCAACATAAAAACCTTAAACCTAATCGAGTCGCAGCTCGATAACAAAAGACGGAAAAAGATAAGAAAAAGGATTTGAATGATTTCGGACTGAACCTTATGAAATGCTGCCTACGTACCCCTTTCGAGGATCAAGTCAAACGTAGTTCAGTTGATTTAGCTGAACAAGAGATCAAACTGCCTGGGCGAGTTCGTCTAGTGATTGAGCGCCAGTCATAAAAACCGAACTTGTCGAGAAAAAGCCTAAGTTTCTAAGTGCGGAAAATTCTAACTCTAGAAAAGTTGTTAAAAGACTCAGATGAGAGTTCTGATTTTCGTCCCCTTGCTTCTGCCCTATGCCTCTTGCTTATATACTCCCTTCCTAGACGGTTTAGTCTTTCCATTTCGCTCAGACTCGAGTTTAATGGGAATCTTCCATTTATCTCGATCTTTCTTTTTTTCCCGCGGAAATCTTCTATTTATCCTCAAACTTGACATTTATCTTCAAGTTTGACATTTATCTTCTTTCTGAAAGTAAATCGCCAAAACGTCGTGGTATCTTTGGGTTGGACTTTGTTTAAAGCCGCGAGTGGATTTTATCGCATTTTATGACTTTCTGAGCCGTTTTGCGATAAATCCGTTTTACGACTTTAGAAGAGATCGTTTCATGATACGATGCTGTTTTTAGATAAGTTTCTCGAGTTAATCGCAAAGCTAAGAAATGTTCGATGTTTCGATTAATCGTTGGCGTTTTCTACGATTTACTCGGGGTTTTATTAAAAATGCGTTTTGTACGATTTTTACGAAAAATCACGAATAAATCGTATAGTTTAGGCCATATTCGGTGTTTCGTTTAACCGTTGCCGTTTTATACGATTTCCTCGAGTTCTTTTCGAGAAAACAAAGTTTTACGGATTTTATCGTAAAACTCGAACGATTGGACGGATCGAGACGAAATGTGAGACATTTCGACAATGATTCGGAATACGATCGTGTCGAAAGACGTATGCCTTGAATCAAGGATGTGGGAGATCGAGGCTCGGGATGGTCAGCTCGACGTACGGCGAGCTAGTTCAGCTTGGCCAGGTCGCCATATGGCGGACTAGGCGATAAGAACCTGTGGGGCAAAGTCAGCACCTCTTAGTTCGCCGTTGGGGAGTCTCTAGTTCGCCTGCAGGCGAACTAGTCGGGAGGTTCCTAGTTCGCCTGCTGGCGAACTAAGCCGAGCTGGCTTAGTTCGCCAGCAGGCGAACTAGTCGGGAAGCTCCTAGTTCGCCTGATGGCGAACTAAGCCGAGCTGCCTTAGTTCGCCAGCAGGCGAACTAGTCGGGAGGCTCCTAGTTCGCCTGCTGGCGAACTAGTCGTGACTAGTTCGCGTTTTGCGACGGTTTCGTTTTTCGCGATTTTTTTTAAACGATTCTCGAGTTTTATAAAACGATCTTCGAGTTTTATAAAACGATTCTCGAGTTTTATAAAATGATTCTCGAGTTTTATAAAAAGATTCTTCGAGTTTTTATAAAACGATCTTCGAGTTTTATAAAACGATTCTCGAGTTTTATAAAATGATTCTCGAGTTTTATAAAACGATTCTCGAGTTTTATAAAACGATTCTCGAGTTTTATAAAACGATTCTCGAGTTTTATAAAATGATTCTCGATTTTTATAAAACGATTCTCGAGTTTTATAAAACGATTCTCTAGTTTTATAAAACGGTCTTCGAGTTTTATAAAACGATTCTTCAAGTTTTATAAAACGATTCTCGAGTTTTATAAAACGATTCTTCGAGTTTTATAAAACGATTCTTCGAGTTTTATAAAACGATTCTTGAGTTTTATAAAACGATTCTCGAGTTTTATAAAACGATTCTTTGAGTTTTATAAAACGATTCTTCGAGTTTTATAAAACGTTTTCTTTTATATTTTCTGCGGAGACTTTTTGCCATTGATTTCGTTGTGACCGTTTTTGACACCAACAACCTCCGGGTTTCAAAACGACCTTCGGGTCCCTGGACGAGAGTCCATGAGACCTCCAATATATGAAGAATCACATCTCCGAACCTATGGATTTCAGAAGGATATATCTCCCTAAACCTTCAGATTTTGGGAGAACATGCCTAGGATCCTCCAGGTTCCATGAAAGCACGACACATGGTCACCCAAAGATTGACTGTGGCCTACCTCCAGGGGCAGATTTCAAGGTTACATAGTTGAGAGTGGCCAAGAATCAATGGCAGAATTCAACTAATGATTCTACCTTCTTTATTCGGCAAAGAACCTACTGCTCGCCGCAAACAACATGTCCAAGAGACCTACTCCGGTACAATAATCATCTCCTGGTACCAAGAAGAACGTTCCAAACATCCCCCTGCCAAAAGTCAAGGTACATATCTAAGACGAGGCAAGAAGCTGCAGCTATAGCATCAAAACCTCCAAGAGCTTGAAGTATGCTATACGCAAAAATGGGGACCGACATGAGGACCTGCTGAAAGGCTATTTCTGCTTTTACAAGCTAAACGAAGATCACTATCTTAATAGAAAAATGTAAAAGAGGCGCAAGCAAGAGCAGTAGAATCAAGACTGAGAATCCTCACTTATGTAAAAGAGGCGCAAGCAAGAGCACTAGGGTTCTGACCCATACACTCCTCGACACGATTCGTGGAGTCAGAGAATCCTCCAGAAGCGCCAACTGAAGTCTCAGCCTCAAATCAAGGCGAGAGTAGATACACTCAAGCCAACCTCATCCGGAACGAAGGCACCATGAGCCTTAGGGGCCATATATATCGACTGTTAGGAGAGTTCCTCTCCTACTCAAGAGTAAAAATACATCCATGTGATCATCGTTACCCTGACCAAGCACACGCCCATTTATAGTACGTCTGGGAGTCTATCTACATTGGTCCAGACCACGACATCATGCGTACAGGGTGTACCGACGAATATACTACTTGTTCCAGACCACGTCACTGTGTGGTACCAAGGACTACTGTCCATTCTCCAGGTCCTACATCTCCAATCAGGCTGTGAGTCCTTTCAGACCGAGCCCAAGTACATCTAAACACTACAAACAAGGAAATTTGATGGCCCACGCAACGAGCCGATCGCCTACTCCAAGTTCAGCAAGGAGCTTGATACCATGGTACAACTCACAAAGTCCTATGAAGAAGATCATGTTATTTCCTTCCTTCAAACATGAAGCCAGAAAATAAGGGGCAAACTGTTAGGGAAAAATATTCCATGAGAAGATTTTTCCTGCTTCCGGCCTCCAAGTACCAGGCCCTGCCCCAGGTACCGGGCCCTGCTCCAGGTACCGGACCCTGCTTTTGGGCCGGGTCAGATAATTCATCATGCCTCCAAGTAAAAAGGAAAAGTTCATGATAAATGTGAACATTCACATTTATCATAATATGGACGAATCTCCTCAAATCCAAGAGAAGAAAGAGGAAGTATTCCAAGACATATGGCTGCCTTTAAGAAAATTGGAAATATTCTACTATCTAAGGATATAATGAATATTTCCAAATTCTATGAGAGAGGCACGACCTCTACTATAAATATAAGGTTTATTTAACCTAAAGGAGGGGGGCAACACGTTGATACACAGACCTAAACAGTTCTACATCCTCCAAGGCAATTTCTCATCCCTAGAAGACCTCTTCTTCGATACGTTAATGAAGGAAGATCTCGATGACTACTATCAGCTAGATGAAGCTCTATACTCATGTCTGCACATCCACAAGAGGTCAAGACGTCGATAAGAGAGAGAGACACGAGCTCATCACCTCCATAGCTTCCAAAGCAAGCTTAGCTACCTAGAAGCCATCTTCATCAACGACAGGCGAATCCCTGCGATTCCTACATTCTGGATGAAGATATATGCTCACTGCAGCACGTCAGCAGTTCCACCTATCAAGCTCAGGCTAAGATCTCCAGCTCATAGACAGGAACACATAGTGCTTACTGAATAATACGGAGACTCCATGCTTACTGAAGCATATCGACTAATCTACCCTCTGTTTTAGCTATGCGTCCTTTAGAACAGCTGACTCTTGTCAACCACAGAGCCACGTGCTTCTCTCCAAGTCCCTGCGCCTCTCAATGTCTCCGTGCCTCTCCAAGGCCCTGTGCCTCACCAAGGCTCTGTGCCTCTCTAAGGCTTCGTGCCCCTCCAAGGTGCCACACCTCTCAAAGGCTCCGTGCCTCTCCAAGGCTTCGTGCCTCTCCCAGACCACGTGCCTCTCCAAGGCCCTGCGCCTCTCCAAGTATCCGCGCCTCTCCAAGGCTCCGTGCCTCTCCAAGGCCATGCGCCTCTCCCAGGCTCTGCGTGTAATTACCCTCCCGAAGGGGTAAAATGAAGATTGGTCGAGAATCAACTTTGTGGTCGAGTCGCGGACGATAGCGATCGATCGAGAGCTTTTGAAGTACGAGATNGGATCGTGAGTGAACCATGAGGCATGATAAGCTGCTCTACCATATTTGACAATGTCTTAGATTGATCAGCCAGACATTTTGGAAGCATAACATTTTTGAAGCACGACGGTTCTGAAGCTCGAAGTTGGGCGAAAACCTAAATTTTGATATCACGGGATTTTTTGAGGAAGCCGGAGGCTCGGGAAATATCTTTCATCAAAGTCAAGAATTATTTGGAGTCTATCAAGATTATTTTGAGCATCAGAACGGGAGCAGAAAATATTCGGGATTGATTACGGGTCGAAGAAATGCCGGAAGGACCGAAATCGCACATAAGAACCGAGAAGCTCGAGGTGGCTCGATCTAAGGGATCAGAACGTGGTGTCAATGTGGGAACCGAAATCCACCTACTGTCAATAAATCGTAAATAAGGAAACTTCGGGTAAACCCTAAGTTTCCAGAGGAACCGACTATCTGCAGAACCGCACAACAATAATTAAGAAAACGATGAACTTTAAAATTAATCAGAGAATGAATGAGAATGAGAGCAAGAAGGTTCTTATTCCGAATCTGCATAAGAACTGGTACAAAGAGAGTAGCCAAAACTCTAAAAGTCTAAGAACGAAAAACCCTAGTTGAGACGCAGCTCGCTAACAGAAAATGGAAATATTCCTAAATGCTAATTTTGGTGGTGAGAGCTCTGAAAATCGTGTCCCAGCTTCTGTCCTATGCCTCTTGCTTATATACTACCTCTTAGGCGGTTTTAGTCTTTCCATTTCGCCCGAAATCGAGTTTATCAGGAATTTTCCATTTCTCTTGATCCTTCTTTTTCTCCCGCGGAAATCTTCTATTTATCTTCAAACTTGCCTTTTGTCTTCAAACTTGACATTTATCTTCCTTTTGCGAGTAAACCATCAATACGCTATCGTGTCTTCGGGTTTCATTTCGTTAATATCGCGAGATGGGTTTTTATCGTATTTTAGGACCTTTCGGGCCGTTTTACGATAAAATCTGTTTTACGACTTTATACGAGATCGTTTCCTGATCCGATGCCGTTTTTTACGATTCTCTCGACTTTTTTTATTAAAAACGCGTTTTTTATGATTTTAACGAAAAATATCGAAGAAATCATATAGTTTAGGCAATGGTCGTTGTTTTGTTTAACCATTGCCGTTTTATACGATTTCCTCGAGTTCTTTCCGAGAAAACAAGGTTTTACGGTTTTTATCTTAAAACTCGAGCGATATGTCGGATCGAGACGAAACGGGAGACATTTTGAACATGGTTCGGAGCACGACCGTGTCAAAGGTCGTAAGCACTGAATCGGGGATACAGGAGATCGAGGCTCGGGATGGTTGATTCGACGTACGGCTGGCTGGTCGGTGAACCGTCTGGGAAACTTCTAGTTCGCCTAACGGCGAACTAGCCAGGACGAGGCTAGTTCGCCCACTGGCGAACTAAGCCGGCTTGGCTTAGTTCGGCGTTGGGCGGACTAGCCGGGACGATGCTAGTTTGCGTTTTACGGCGGTGTCGGTTTTTCGCGGTTTGGTAAAACGGTCTTTCGAGTTTTATAAAACGATCTTCGAGTTTTATAAAAAGATTCTTGAGTTTTATAAAACGATTCTCGAGTTTAATAAAACGAGTCTTGAGTCTGGAAGCTCCTAGTTCGCCTGCTGGCGAACTAAGCCGAGCTGCCTTAGTTCGCCAGCAGACGAACTAGTCGGGGGGCTCCTAGTTCGCCTGCTGGCAAACTAGTCGTGACTAGTTCGCGTTTTGCGGCGGTTTCGGTTTTTCGCGATTTTTTAAAACGATTCTCGAGTTTTATAAAACGATCTTCGAGTTTTATAAAATGATTCTTCGAGTCTTAATAAAACGATCTTCGAGTTTTATAAAACGATTCTCGAGTTTTATAAAATGATTCTCGAGTTTTATAAAACGATTCTCGAGTTTTATAAAACGATTCTCGAGTTTTATAAAACGATTCTCGAGTTTTATAAAACGATTCTCGATTTTTATAAAACGATTCTCGAGTTTTATAAAACGATTCTCTAGTTTTATAAAACGGTCTTCGAGTTTTATAAAACGATTCTCAAGTTTTATAAAACGATTCTTCAAGTTTTATAAAACGATTCTCGAGTTTTATAAAACGATTCTTTGAGTTTTATAAAACGATTCTTGAGTTTTATAAAACGATTCTCGAGTTTTATAAAACGATTCTTTGAGTTTTATAAAACGATTCTTCGAGTTTCATAAAACGATTTCTTTTATATTTTCTGCGGAGGCTTTTTGCCATTGATTCCGTTGTGACTGTTTTTGACACCAACAACCTCCGGGTTTCAAAACGACCTTCGGGTCCCTGGACGAGAGTCCATGAGACCTCCAATATATGAAGAATCACATCTCCGAACCTATGGATTTCAGAAGGATATATCTCCCTAAACCTTCAGATTTTGGGAGAACATGCCTAGGATCCTCCAAGTTCCATGAAAGCACGACACATGGTCACCCCAAGATTGACTGTGGCCTACCTCCAGGGGCAGATTTCAAGGTTACATAGTTGAGAGTGGCCAAGAATCAATGGCAGAATTCAACTAATGATTCTACCTTCTTTATTCGGCAAAGAACCTACTGCTCGCCGCAAACAACATGTCCAAGAGACCTACTCCGGTACAATAATCATCTCCGTACCAAGAAGAACGTTCCAAACATCCCCCTGCCAAAAGTCAAGGTACATATCTAAGACGAGGCAAGAAGCTGCAGCTATAACATCAAAACCTCCAAGAGCATGAAGTATGCTATACGCAAAAAAGGGGACCGACATGAGGACCTGCTGAAAGGCTATTTCTTCTTTTACAAGCTAAACGAAGATCACTATCTTAATAGAAAAATGTAAAAGAGGTGCAAGCAAGGGCAGTAGAATCAAGACTGAGAATCCTCACTTATGGCCTCCGGATCTCGTCCAACCTCCTCATCCTCTTGATCCTTATCCTTGCCAAGATTCTCCTTCTCAGGATTCTAGGGTTCTGATCCATACACTCCTCGACACGATTCGTGGAGTCAGAGAATCCTCCAGAAGCGCCAACTGAAGTCTCAGCCTCAAATCAAGGCGAGAGTAGATACACTTAAGCCAACCTCATCCGGAACGAAGGCACCATGAGCCTTAGGGGCCGTATATATCGACTGTTAGGAGAGTTCCTCTCCTACTCGAGAGTAAAAATACATCCATGTGATCATCGTTACCCTGACCAAGCACACACCCATTTATAGTACGTCTGGGAGTCTATCTACATTGGTCCAGACCACGACATCATGCGTACAGGGTGTACCGACGAATATACTACTTGTTCCAGACCACGTCACTGTGTGGTACCAAGGACTACTGTCCATTCTCCAGGTCATACATCTCCAATCAGGCTGTGAGTCCTTTCAGACCGAGCCCAAGTACATCTAAACACTACAAACAAGGAAATTTGATGGCCCACGCAACGAGCCGATCGCCTACTCCAAGTTCAGCAAGGAGCTTGATACCATGGTACAACTCACAAAGTCCTATGAAGAAAATCATGTTATTTCCTTCCTTCAAACATGAAGCCAGAAAATAAGGGGCAAACTGTTAGGGAAAAATATTCCATGAGAAGATTTTTGCTGCTTCCGGCCTCCAAGTACCAGGCCCTGCCCCAGGTACCGGGCCCTGCTCCAGGTACCGGACCCTGCTTTTGGGCCGGGTCAGATAATTCATCATGCCTCCAAGTAAAAAGGAAAACTTCATGATAAATGTGAACATTCACATTTATCATAATATGGACGAATCTCCTCAAATCCAAGAGAAGAAAGAGGAAGTATTCCAAGACATATGGCTGCCTTTAAGAAAATTGGAAATATTCTGCTATCTAAAGATATAATGAATATTTCCAAATTCTATGAGAGAGGCACGACCTCTACTATAAATATAAGGTTTATTTAACCTAAAGGAGGGGGGGGGGCAACACGTTGATACACAGACCTAAACAATTCTACAGCCTCCAAGGCAATTTCTCATCCCTAGAAGACCTCTTCTTCGATACGTTTATGAAGGAGGATCTCGATGACTACTATCAGCTAGATGAAGCTCTATACTCATGTCTGCACATCCACAAGAGGTCAAGACGTCCATAAGAGAGAGAGACACGAGCTCATCACCTCCATAGCTTCCAAAGCAAGGTTAGCTACCTAGAAGCCATGTTCATCAACGACAGGCGAATCCCTGCGATTCCTACAATCTGGATGAAGATATATGCTCACTGCAGCACGTCAGCAGTTCCACCTATCAAGCTCAGGCTAAGATCTCCAGCTCATAGACAGGAACACATCATGCTTACTGAAAAATACGGAGACTCCATGCTTACTGAAGCATATCGACTAATCTACCCTCTGTTTTAGCTATGCGTCCTTTAGAACAGCTTACTCTTGTCAACCACAGAGCCACGTGCTTCTCTCCAAGGCCCTGCACCTCTCAATGTCTCCGTGCCTCTCCAAGGCCCTGTGCCTCACCAAGGCTCTGTGCCTCTCTAAGGCTTCGTGCCTCTCCAAGGTGCCACACCTCTCAAAGGCTCCGTGCCTCTCCAAGGCTCCGTGCCTCTCCCAGACCCCGTGCCTCTCCAAGGCCCTGCGCCTCTCCAAGTATCCGCGCCTCTCCAAGGCTCCGTGCCTCTCCAAGGCCATGCGCCTCTCCCAGGCTCTGCGTGTAATTACCCTCCCGAAGGGGTAAAATGAAGATTGGTCGAGAATCAACTTTGTGGTCGAGTCGCGGACGATAGCGATCGATCGAGAGCTTTTGAAGTACGAGATNGGATCGTGAGTGAACCATGAGGCATGATAAGCTGCTCTACCATATTTGACAATGTCTTAGATTGATCAGCCAGACATTTTGGAAGCATAACATTTTTGAAGCACGACGGTTCTGAAGCTCGAAGTTGGGCGAAAACCTAAATTTTGATATCACGGGATTTTTTGAGGAAGCCGGAGGCTCGGGAAATATCTTTCATCAAGGTCAAGAATTATTTGGAGTCTATCAAGATTATTTTGAGCATCAGAACGGGAGTGGAAAATATTCGGGATTGATTACGGGTCAAAGAAATGCCGGAAGGACCGAAATCGCACATAAGAACCGGGAAGCTCGAGGTGGCTCGATCTAAGGGATCAGAACGTGGTGTCAATGTGGGAACCGAAATCCACCTACTGTCAATAAATCGTAAATAAGGAAACTTCGGGTAAACCCTAAGTTTCCAGAGGAACCGGCTATCTGCAGAACCGCACAACGATAATTAAGAAAACGATGAACTTTAAAATTAAACAGAGAATGAATGAGACAGAGAGCAAGAAGGTTCTTATTCCGAATCTGCATAAGAACTGGTACAAAGAGAGTAGCCAAACTCTAAAAGTCTAAGAACGAAAAACCCTAGTTGAGACGCAGCTCGCTAACAGAAAACGGAAATATTCCTAAATGCTAATTTTGGTGGTGAAAGCTCTGAAAATCGTGTCCCAGCTTCTGTCCTATGCCTCTTGGTTATATACTACCTCTTAGGCGGTTTTAGTCTTTCCATTTCGCCCGAAATCGAGTTTATCAGGAATTTTCCATTTCTCTTGATCCTTCCTTTTCTCCCGCGGAAATCTTCTATTTATCTTCAAACTTGCCTTTTGTCTTCAAACTTGACATTTATCTTCCTTTTGCGAGTAAACCATCAAAACGCTATCGTGTCTTCGGGTTTGATTTCGTTAATATCGCGAGATGGGTTTTTATCGTATTTTAGGACCTTTCGGGCCGTTTTACGACTTTATACGAGATCGTTTCCTGATCCGATGCCGTTTTTTACGATTCTCTCGACTTTTTTATTAAAAACGCGTTTTTATGATTTTAACGAAAAATATCAAAGAAATCGTATAGTTTAGGCAATGGTCGGTGTTTTGTTTAACCATTGCCGTTTTATACGATTTCCTCGAGTTCTTTCCGAGAAAACAAGGTTTTACGGTTTTTATCTTAAAACTAGAGCGATATGTCGGATCGAGACGAAACGGGAGACATTTTGAACATGGTTCGGAGCACGACCGTGTCAAAGGTCGTAAGCACTGAATCGGGGATACGGGAGATCGAGGCTCGGGATGGTTGATTCGATGTACGGCTGGCTGGTCGGTGAACCGTCCGGGAAACTTCTAGTTCGCCCAACGGTGAACTAGCCAGGACGAGGCTAGTTCGCCCACTGGCGAACTAAGCCGGCTTGGCTTAGTTCGCCGTTGGGCGGACTAGCCGGGACGATGCTAGTTCGCGTTTTACGGTGGTTTCGGTTTTTCGCGGTTTGGTAAAACGGTCTTTCGAGATTTATAAAACGATTCTTCGAGTTTTATAAAACGATTCTTGAGTTTTATAAAACGATTCTCGAGTTTTATAAAACGATTCTTTGAGTTTTATAAATCGATTCTTCGAGTTTTATAAAACGATTCTCGAGTTTTATAAAACGATTCTCGAGTTTTATAAAATGATTCTTCGAGTTTTATAAAACGATTCTCGAGTTTTATAAAACGATTCTTTGAGTTTTATAAAACGATTCTTTGAGTTTTATAAAACGATTCTCTAGTTTTATAAAACAATTCTTGAGTTCTATAAAACGATTCTTTGAGTTTTATAAAACGATTCTCAAGTTTTATAAAACGATTCTCGAGTTTTATAAAACGATTCTTTGAGTTTTATAAAACGATTTCTTTTATGTTTCTTCTGGGAGTTTTGGCCGTTGATTCGATTTTGACCCCAACAGTTAGCCCCCTAGTTCGTAAGAATCGTTTGAGTTCTTGCGAGCGGATCGAGCTTGTTTGGCGAGTTTGGTAGAATTAGGCGGAACTTTAATTGCAAAAAGTTCAAAGGTGAATAGTAAAATTTTTCTTATAAGTATATGGAGTAAATTTTTGAATTCTTTACTTCACCTTTCATAACTTGTCCAAGAAACTTTCTCTCTTCTTCCTTTGAATCTATTTCTCCCAAAGTTTTCAAGTATGCTTTCAAAAAGAAGAACTCGTTCCTCAACCAGCTCTGACTCTCGTAACTCCGAAGGATTGAGCTCGCAACCTCGAGTTTTGGTTCTCAAGGAGGAATGCTCGTTTCCTTCGATCGATCCGGCAGATCGTGCGGCTTTTTGGGCTTTGGGAGATGAGTCGGGATCCGCTAGGCCTGGGATTTGGGTCCCAGCTCCGTCGGAGGCTGATCAAGCATCCGGACATCCGAACTCAGTTCCTCCTAACAGTATTGAGTTCATGCGAGAATTTTGCCAAGTTCCAGAAGCGGTCGAGTTTCGCCTTCCACTTGCCGGGGAGAGCGACAAGGCTGCGCCAGATGGCCTTTTTACGTGCTACAACGCCTTTTTGCAGCAATGCCACTTGTGCTTTCCAATCCCGGATGTCATTGTTCGATATCTTCATAGGCTGGGATTATCGATCAGTCAGTTGACTCCCCCTTGTTTAAAACAACTCGTTGGTCTTTTGACGCTGAGCTACGAGCAGGGAATCATCCTCAGCGTTGACTATCTCGAACGTCTACTGAAACCCACGGAGATGACGCAAAGGATCACTTTGTACCCTCGTGAAGGAATCGTCACTGGTTGTTCATCGATCTCTCCTTCTTGGAAGAAAAATTCCTTCTATGTTCGCATTGATAGTGCGTCGGTCGAGGAGGATTGCATCCCGATTTTCACGACCGTATGGGGTCGGAAAGGTACGTGATTCGAGTTCATACAAATTTCCTCCTTTTGCTGCCCTTTTTTTATATTCTTTTTCCTTTTCCGCAGAGACCAACCCTTTACCTCCGCATCCGGTAGATCTCCCGAATATCACTGACTTACTTAAGCGCAGGGAAGTTGGCTGGGGCAGTTTTTCTCCGCAGCGTGTCCGCCGAGCGGTTGCTCTCTCCCGATCTCGGCTTTTTGCTGATTCTCCGAGTTATGGAGAGGATCCGTTTATAGGAGAATTTATCCCGTACGTTCCCTCAATGAGAAGAAGCGGGTTGAGATTCCGAAGGGATAAAAATCCGGTTGTTGAAGATGATGAATCTGAACGTGCGGCCTCTCCTGACAATATTCTCAAGGGCTTCCTTGATAGTCAAGCGGAAGGTGTCTGGACGAAAGTGGGCGGATCGTCGACCTCCCATTTTCCGGGCGTTGATCACGATCAAGTCCTGGAGTTTACTAGAGGGTCTGAGCAAGCTAAAGAGGTACGTGTGTTTATTTTTTTTTTGAGCGATTTTATCATCGGATGATTTCGCTTAATTCTTTTCTTTGGCAGGGTTTCCTTGTCATGAGCCGGGCCCTAGATTGCCGTAGTACTGAAGCTCGTCTTGCCGAGTTTCGAGTCGCTCGCCTTCGGGCAGAGGCTGAGGCTAACCAAGCCGAAGAAACAGTTGAGAGGGAAATAGCTCACGTGAGGGATGAGTGTGCAGCTAGATCTTGCCGCGCCAAGGAGCTTTCTGACCAAAAATTTCGTCGTGCTCGTCGTGCAGGCAAAAGAGAGGTTGCTGATGAGATGAAGGCCCGTCGTGAGCGATTTGCAACTGGCTGTTCGGATGCTGAAGTTGCCCTACGGGTGCATGGTGATTATCGCGAATGTCGCGGTGTCGTTCATGGGTTGTCCCTTACTCAGAACGAAGGGTATTCGTTTACTGAAGAATATTCCGCACGATTGGGGCATGTGGGTCAGAAGAAGACATGCAGCCCGAACTTTTTGATCTTAGGGCGCGCATGTGGGATCAGTGGAACCCCATTGTGGTGTCGCGGATTCGGCCGAGGTCGGACCCGGGATCTCGGATGTAGAGGGCGAAGTTGACTAGTCCGCATTTGATGACTTCAATGTCTGATGGTATTGTTTTTATGATTTCGTTGTTGTTTTTGGTGGCTTTGAATCCCTACCGCCGGGTTGGTGTGTATTTGCGGACGATTTAAGAAGAAATACGAGTTGTCATCTCGCATCTAACTCTTGGTGTAAATCGTCCGTTTCGTTAACTCGGAAGGTTTCGATTTTCGCGAGTGTTTAGATGTGGGCGAAGAGACATGCCTTTAGGATCTCGATTCATGCCTTGAGACATTAGCGACCAGTGTGCTGGGTCTAGGGCAAGACCTAGGTTTACTTTCGGATTGAGGCTATGCGATGACTAGTCGGCTTTCGTTTTGCCTGTTGCGATTTTAACCTGACTCCATA
Source organism: Eruca vesicaria subsp. sativa (assembly GCA_932364175.1). Taxonomy (NCBI): domain Eukaryota; kingdom Viridiplantae; phylum Streptophyta; class Magnoliopsida; order Brassicales; family Brassicaceae; genus Eruca; species Eruca vesicaria. Next base: position 129,255 of record CAKOAT010518487.1, read on the forward strand.
CCGATTTAGAAGCCGCGATAGGTTCTCGGCTTATACGAATCGTGTGGATGGAATCGAGCATCTCACCGGGAAAAATTTCTAAGTTTCCCGGAAGTGCTGACCAAAAATTTGGATTTCTTTTATAGCGCGCTATTTTATCCTTGTCGGATGTATGCGGACCGATAGGTCGATGAGTTTGTTTAGGACGGCTAGCGTGCTCGACGGGGCCAATCGGCGAGCGTTCGTGCCTTTATAGTCACGGACGGACTTGGGGGAATGTTTTTCTTGAGAATTTAGGTGACGTCTCGCCGGTTCTTTCCGAAAATATTTTGATGTGCAAGTTTTATAGAAACGATTAAGTAGTTGTTACTGCGGAAGCGATTTTCCGGATGTTTGGAATTCTTTTTTGTGTTTTCGATAGTAGCGGAGATTTTTATAATATTCTAACTTTGTCTTTATTAAAAATTTCAAAAAAAATTCGATTACAAAGCGAAAGTTTTTAAAACTTTCAGAGTATACGAATACTCGTATACTCACCCACTCGCCCCCCCCCCCCCCCCCCCCCCCCCCCCCCGGTTTTGGAAGGGGGGATAGCTGAACTCGTCTTTAGGCGAGCTGCCTACGTATTCCATTCGGAAATCAAGCCATCTCGTAGTTCTGATTGTTTGTGCGAGTATGCTTACTCGGATGTCGCAGACTTTTCGATCACTTCAGTCGTCGGATATCGATGTCTTTCTCCGGGCTTTTTTCCTCCGGCTGGGTAGAAGTGATGGGTGCGGAAATTTCCTGTTTCCCGACCGTTGCTTGTTTTGGATCGTCTTCCGCGGGCGATGGCGCGACCTTTGCCTGTTTTGGTTTCACGATTGCAACCGCCAATTGTCTCAGCTTGTGTTCGGCCAGGAAGCAGGATCGTGATTGTCTTTGGCATCCCAAAATTGCTGGGATTCCCGTGGGAGTCGGGAATTTGATGCCTAAGTGATACGTCGATAGAACCGCCTTCATGGAATTTATCCAAGGCGTTCCCATGATCACATTGTACATGGCCGGGAAATCGACTACCGCGAAGTTGACGATTTTCGTCACTTCTTTCGCTGCGACTGGTAGTCGGATCGATCCCAAGGTCATGGACGTCTCTCCAGAGAAACTGGTCAGTGGTTTTGGAATTGGCTCGACTTCCGAGAGATCAATTCCCATGCGTGCTAGCGTGTTGCGGAAGATCACGTTGACGGTACTTCTGGTATTGACCAGGATTCGAGCAACTTCTAAATCGCCTACCACTAAGTTGATGACAAGGGGATCGGCGTGAGGTTGGTCAATTCCGCCGGTTTCAGCGTCGTCAAATGAGATTACCCCTTTCGGAGAGTCATCCGTCGGCACCTTCTGACTCGAGCCGGTTTCGGCTTTACGTTGGTAGGATTTGATTGATGAGACAGTGTCGTTGTAATATTGCGATTCACCGATAATCATGTTGATTTTTCGGCGATTAGCGTCGTTACCCTTCTCATCTTGTGTTCGTCCGCGTTTTTCACCCGACTGGTTCCCTTGAGGCGGAGTTTCTGCTCGCGAGTTCCTGTCGTTTTTCAGGAGACGGTCCGAGTCGCGGATGAGATCTTTGAAGCTGGATATCATAGAGAGTTCTCCTGCGATCAGTTTTGCAGCAAGTCTGGCACCGAGAACTTTTCAGTTCACGGTGGAGTGTCCACGGGTTTGGTGGAGGTTGCATAAAGTATTTTCATCGTAATTCGAATTTCTCGTCCACGTGTTACCCGTAGTTCGTCCTTCCTCCGATCCGGAGTTAATGGCATAGTTATGAGCCCCTTGGATGCTGTCCCTCGTGATGGACGAACTTGTCGTTACGAGAATTCCTCTTTTTCTGCTTCTGCTCGGATGCGTTATCCTTTGCGGACGTTTTCGTCGGCTTATGTTTTTTGGACAGGATTTTTGTCTCCTCTTCGATGGTTATGTAATCAGTAGCCTTATGGAGCGCGTCTTGGATCGTCCGCAGTTTCTCGAGAGTTATCCATTTGCGGAATTTTGATTTAAACCAGAGCGATTTTCTTAACGCGTCGATGGCGGCTTTGTGTCTAATTCCGTTAACCATAGCCATGACGAGTTTGAACCTACTCATAAAATCGCGGAGAGATTCGTCCTCCTTCTGCGCCAAGCTCCAGAGTTCAGCATCCGAGGTTTCCGGGTTAATGAACATCGAGTATTGCTTCAGGAATTCCGAAGCAAGTCGGCGGAAACTTCCGATCGAATTTCACCTAAGTTTGGCGAACCATTCGAGCGCTGCTCCTTCTAGGTTTTCGACGAAGAGACGGCAGTAGCCTGCGTCCTTTTCGTGGTCCTTGAGTTTGGCTCGTCCCATGGTGATCTGGAATGCATGTAGGTGTGCTTTGGGATCAGACGTCCCGTCATAAGTCGGCACCTTAAGTTTTCCGGGATTGGGCAGTTTGACCTCGGTGATGCGAGCCGGGAAGGGCGTTTTCCGAGATTCGTACAGTAGCCGATCGATTTTGGGTGCGGCGCTGGTAGCGTGATGAATCTGAAATTTCACTACTTTTACCGCTGCGGCCGTTTTAGTGATGTATTCGCGGAGATTGCGAATCTCGGTCAGATTGCCAGCAGTTAGTCTTTCCATTTCTCCCGAAATTGCGTTTATCAGGAATTTTCCATTTCTCTTGATCCTTTCTTTTCTCCTGCGGAAATCTTCTATTTATCTTCAAACTTGCCTTTTGTCTTTAAACTTGACATTTATCTTCCTTCTGCGAGTAAACCATCAAAACGCTATCGTGTCTTCGGGTTTGATTTCGTTAATATCGCGAGATGGGTTTTTATCGTATTTTAGGACCTTTCGGGCCGTTTTACGATAAAATCCATTTTACGACTTTATACGAGATCGTTTCCTGATCCGATGCCGTTTTTTACGATTTTCTCGACTTTCTATTAAAACGCGTTTTTTTATGATTTTAACGAAAAATATCGAATAAATCGTATAGTTTAGGCAATGTTCGGTGTTTTGTTTAACCATTGCCGTTTTATACGATTTCCTCGAGTTCTTTCCGAGAAAACAAAGTTTTACGATTTTTATCGTACAACTCGAGCAATAGGTCGGATCGAGACGAAACGGGAGACATTTTGAACATGGTTCGGAGCACGACCATGTCGAAGGTCGTAAGCACTGAATCGGGGATACGGGAGATCGAGGCTCGGGATGGTTGATTCGACGTACGGCGAACCGGTCCGGACCGGTCCGGCTGGCTGGTCGGTGAACCGTCTGGGAAACTTCTAGTTCACCCAACGGCGAACTAGCCGAGACGAGGCTAGTTCGCCCACCGGCGAACTAAGCCGGCTTGGCTTAGTTCACCGTTGGGCGAACTAGCCGGGACGATGCTAGTTCGCGTTTTACGGCGTTTTCGGTTTTTCGCGGCTTTGTAAAACTTTCCTTCGAGTTTTATAAAATGATTTCTTCAAATTTTATAAAACGATTCTTGAGTTTTATAAAACGATTCTCGAGTTTTATAAAACGATTCTTTGAGTTTTATAAATCGATTCTTCGAGTTTTATAAAACGATTCTCGAGTTTTATAAAACGATTCTCGAGTTTTATAAAACTATTCTTCGATTTTTATAAAACGATTCTTCGAGTTTTATAAAACGATTCTCGAGTTTTATAAAACGATTCTTCGACTTTTATAAAACGATTCTCGAGTTTTATAAAACGATTCTCGATTTTTATAAAACGTTTCTTTGAGTTTTATAAAACGAATCTCAAGTTTTATAAAACGATTCTCGAGTTTTATTAAACGATTCTTTGACTTTTATAAAACGATTTCTTTTATATTTCTACTGGGAGTTTTGGCCGTTGATTTCGTCGTACCGATTTTGACCCCAACATTCAACAGTCTAGCAAGCTCAGTCTCAACTGAAGCTCGAGGTGTTGCCATGCATGGAAGCCTGACATGCGGCTTGACACACAGAAGCATGAGGTGCCGCCGTATCTGCAACGGAAGCATGCGGATCGACACACAGGCGGGTCGTGTGGCTCGACGTCATTGGCTGCCAACTTCTATATATACCAGCACGCCCCCAAGAGTTTCATTCACTCATTCCACACCAAATACACACCAAAGACGTGCTAGAAATAGAGAGAGAAAGAAAGTAGGCATTCTAGAGAGATATCAAGTTCCAAAGATCGATATTACACCGAGAAGGCAAATTCTGTCCACTCGCTGTTACTAGAGTTAAGGTAGTCCCTGAGGACTACTTATTGTGAAAGCTCTTAAAGTTCTCACTTTCTGGAGATGCTGCACATTAGCTCAAGCAGATACCACCAAGATCTCTTACATCCTGGGCTGACATCAAGAATTCATTTCTGCGCAATTTCTTTGATGAGGCACGAGCTGAAGAACTAAGGAGCAGGTTTGCTGTCATGTCCCCGATCCTTAGTATGATCGTCTGGACGGACCATGGTGCGTCGTCAGTCAGGTCACGAGACCTAAAGGCAAGCATAGCATGGTCTAGCAACGTGGTTAAGGTCATCAGGGAGCTGAGACTTAGCCATACAAATAAGGAAAGAAAGGGAATAAAAGGAGCTACACGAGTTAAAGGGTAGCTGGACGAGGTGTAGAGACAGCTCGACCTAGCTCATGGGAGCTCGAGGAAGCTCAGCCCAGCTCGGTCTACCTACACACTCATTGATCAGCTCACACCAGCTGAAGTGTCATGTTTCCGTTCCTGAAACTTAACATAAGGCCAAGACGTTCAATAGAAACCAGACTGCTTTGGTTCATATCATGAGAATTGATCATGAACAAGCTGTGATGAAGTGAATGCTCAGAATAGATCATGGTAAATCTTAGCCTTGGCCAAGGAATGGACCAAAGGACTTAGACAGAGAATAATATGAAGATAAGCAAGCTAGACGAGTAATACGGCAGCTTGGTGAAGTGTTCGGGAAGCTCGATCAGCTGAACGAGTAAGACTCAGCTCTGGCGAGCTCACACTGAGTAGAGTCAGCTCCCTGAGCTGGAATACTATCTAACTCAGCTGGACCAGCTGGGGATCAGCTCATCTTAGCTGAACTGAGTGTTTCGGCTTTGGGCCGTTGGGTCAAGTGTGAGCGGTTACCGGGCCGGTTTGATGGCCAGGGCTGACTATGGGCTGATGGGCTGTTGTGGTTGGGCCATTGGCTTGGGTAATCAGTTTGGGCCTGAGTTTAACATGCCTAGATGTTGCTGGACGTGTCTAAATGTGTCTGGAAACTTCCAAAATCCAACAGATGCGATCTGGACCATTGATTGTAATCGATGGCCAAGATATGTTCTGAAAAGATGCTTGGAAGAGATGTGTCCTTTTGCACATGGCCTTTGGTTTCCTATATATAGGAGGGCCTACCAGAAATCAAATCATTCAGTCTTAGACAAGGGACACACGTCCTAAAGAAATCCCCCAATTATAAACGAGGATCCAAGCCATAAGAACAGGATCCGAGATCCAAGCCATAAGGGCACGATCTGGGTTCATTGCTAGTATGGCTTGAGCCATATGAGGCCGTGGCTTGTAGAAGTCATTAGGGCCTAGGGGAAGACCTATTCCTTAAGGGAAATAGGCACAAGGTACCAAGGGTCCAAAGGATGCCACCAAAGGGTGCCATCAAGGGATGCCACCAAAAGGTGCCATTAAGGGATGCGTCCAAAGGGTGCCATCAAGGGATGCCACCAAAGGGTGCCATCAAGGGATGACACCAAAGGGTGCCAACAAGGAATTCCACAAAAGGGTGCCATCAAGGGATGCCACCAAAGGGTTCCATCAAGGGATGCCACCAAAGGGTGCCATCAATGGATGCCACCAAGGGGTGCCATCAATGGATGCCACCAAGGGGTGCCATCAAGGGAAGCCACCAAGGGTTTCATCAAGAGATGCCACCAAGGGTTGTCATCCAAGGGATGCGAGTGTATCGTGATCCAAGGGACGCGAGTACACCGTGATCCAAGAGGTACGAACGTGTCGTGATCCCAGAGGTACGAATGTGTCGTTATCCAACGGGTACAAAGGTATCATAACCCAGGGGTTGTGAACGGGTCGTGAACCAAGGGGTGCGAACGTGTCGGGACCGAAAGGGTACAAACAGTTCGGAACCAAAAGGGCACGAATGGTTCGGGTCCGAAAGGATGCGAATGGTTCGGGTCCGAAAGGGTGCGAATGGTTCGGGTCCGAAGGGTGCGAATGGTTCGGTCCGAAAGGGTGCGAATGGTTTGGGTCCGAAAGGGTGTGAATGGTTCGGGTCCGGAAGGGTGCGAATGGTTCAGGTCCGAAAGGGTGCGAATGGTTCGGGTCCGAAAAGGTGCGAATGGTTCGGGTCCGAAAGGGTACGAATGGTTCGGGTCCGAAAGGGTGTGAATGGATCGGGTCCGAAAGGATGCGAATTGTTCGTGTCGGAAAGGGTACGAATGATTCAGGATGCCACTTGCATTGTGTAGGGCGTGGACTTACATAGTGGCAATTGGTTGTTAGTTGAGTTAATGCTTGTTATAAGAGGTGATGGTCTATCTTGAATAGTTTTGAGTTCATTAACCATAGGCAATGGTTTGAGGGTCAAACACTAATAAGATTGGGGTCATGTCTTTATACCAAGATGACTGTCTGAAAGGGTACGAATGATTCAGGATGCCACTTGCATTGTGTAGGGCATGGACTTACATAGTGGCAATTGGTTGTTAGTTGAGTTAATGCTTGTTATAAGGGGTGATGGTCTATCTTGAATAGTGTTGAGTTCATTAACCTTAGGCAATGGTTTGAGGGTCAAACACTAATAAGATTGGGGTCATGTCTTTATACGAAGATGACTGTGTATGATCTGATCATGGTTGAGAATGAATGATCTGATTCATAGATGATGGATCAGGTGTCGGATCTAACATGTTCAATGAATGCATTGGATGGTAAGAAGAAGGCTGATCGGGCTTGATTGGGACATAGTTCCATGGCCGATTAGTTAAGTGTGAAGACTCATCAATTCTTAGTCATGCGGGGTGGTTGGATGATTTGACTTAGAATCTGGTGAGCTTTGTTAGTCCGATATATGGACTTGGAGTCTTAGCCTGTAAGGCTAAACGGCTGTCGAATGATGCATGAGCCAAGAAGGGCCATATGCATATTTTCTATCGTTGAAGACTTCTCAAGGGTTACTTAAGTCTGTGGGGATGGTTGGTTGAATGACTAAGTACCTAGGGGAGCTGTTTAATGCAAGAACCAAGATAAGGGCCTTCAGTTAGATCATTGAGTAATCATGATCCAGTAGGAAAGGAAGATTAGTTCGAAACAATGGAGGACCGAGGAGCTAACCAGCTCTGTGGATGTGGCAAAGGTATGATCTAGCATTTACTTCTATAGATCTAGATAGAATGGTTTATAGGAATGGACCCTCAGATTTGTATGACTTGAACCGTGTTAAGGATCGTTCTATAAGCCGCGAGGTGGTTAAGTGAACTGACCAAGGCATAGACGATTAGACCGGACAAGTGTTGGATTCGTTTTAGACCAATGGCTAATAGAGAATATTCCACTGCGTAACTGTTGAAATGATCTAAGCTAGGAAACGACTAAGGTAGTCTTTAGCTAAGGTCTAAGATAGCCCTCGCCAAAAGGCGATATTATAAATAAAGGGCGAAAAATTTAGAGGTTTGGTCCGGAAGAGTACTGAGCAACGTGAGACTTCTATTGTGGCCTGGAAGGCCGGATCGGGTCATACAGTTGCTACATTCACACAGAAACCTGGAGAGTCCTTCAAAGACTCTTGGATTAGATTTAAGTTCTTCCAGTGCGACTACCCACACCATGGATTCAATGAAGTGCAGCTGCTCTGCACTTTCTTTAGAGGAATCCTATGAAGTATCAGATGGCTCTGGATACAGCAAGTGATGGAAGCTTTAACACCAGGAAATTAGAAGAAGCTGTGAGACTTATCGAGAGTCTAGCGAATAGTTCTGAAAGGAGGAAATCTATAGCATTCCTTCGAAAGGAACAGCTGGATAAAGTAAAAGCTCAGTTAGACAGTGTCAACCAGCTACTTATGAGACAAGTTTGCTTAGTTGAAGATGCAGAAGATATAAATTCAGAGTTAGCAGATGTGAACTAAATTGGAGGAATTGGATTTCAGAGGTCTGGGAATCAGTTTGGAAACAGAAACTTCAGTGGTAATGGTCAGAGGAGTAACTTCAACCAGAATCCACAATTTCAGAAACCCTACAGCAGCTACAGCAACAACAAAGGCTATGGGAATTCATTCATCCAGAATCCACCACAACAGACTCAAGAGAACAAGATTGAAGCCATGCTTGATCAGGTTCTTGAAGGACAGGAAAGGCTGACAGTGGATTTCAATTAGAAAATTGATTCCATCTACAAAGAGCTAGACGCCAAGATTGAGACTTTGGGTACTCAGGTAAGGAAGCTTGAGCCTTAGGTGGTTCAGACTGGAGAAGATGTTAGGAGGCAAGAAGGGGATGAAGCTATGGAACACCACATCAAGACCATATTGGATGATGATTTCTGGCAAGAAATTCGACATATAATGATGGAAGAAGACGATTTCAAGGAATCACCTTCTCATCAATCGATGCCACCTAGTGCGCAATGATCGATAGGACTCAACAGAGATCGATGGATAGGTGTTTATGCAGATCGATTGACACCTACTGAGATGACTGAAACGTGCAATGCTATCCGGATATTGAACCACGCGGAGTTCGCAGAAAGACACCCACATCCACCCAGCCCTTTATAGTCCACCATCGACCGACGCCACGAGCCAGACATCGATCGACAGAGAGAACACATCAATGATCGAGAGAGAGAACACGTCAACGATCGACAGGGCCCTATCCCCATCGATCGACGCGATTCTATCACATGTCGAGTGCATTTTCCCTAATCGACATATCATGAATAAATGCACTCAAACCACCATCAACCAACCCAACATCAGAGCTTATGGACATTGATAAGACCACTACTGAGAAACATCTGAGGAAGAGGAAGGAGTAGGTTCCTAAACATCTCAAGAGGGAACCCAATGACAAGGAGATGGATGGTTTCACTAAGAGAGTTCTCAGAATCCCACTAGACAAACCTTTTGAGGAGGTTTATTTAACCCACAAATTGTGGATGTTCTTTAGAGAGACCATGGACTGAGGAGGACATTAGGAAGATGTTTCACCATGTTAGAGAAAGGATGAAACATCGAATCACATTGAAGAAGAAGAGTGATTCTGGGAAGTTTGTAATACCATGTTCAGTTAAAGGTATTGAGTTCCCACATGCATTATGTGACACAGGAGCATCAGTCAGCATCCTACCAAAGGTCATGGCAGACTATCTAGGTCTGAAGGTAGAACCTTCAAAATAATCATTCACTTTTGTGGATTGTTCTGAAAGGAAATCAGGAGGTATAATCAGAGACTTGGTGGTGCAGATTGGTAATGCACTAGTTCCTGTGGAGTTTCATGTCTTAGATATCAACCGATGAAGGAAAAAACTTGCTAGTACTCATGAAAGCTCTTCCCAGTAAGAGTGAAGAATTCCAGTTTAGCTTGATATCTAAGACATGAAAATCCACATGAATTCCAGTTTAGCTTGATATCTAAGACATTAAAAAGATCAAATGAGAAACAGATGACCATCTCATCAACCGATGAAGGACAGTCGATATTGATCGACAGACGCTCACCTGCAACGATCGATGTTTACCTTTACACATCGATCGATTATTAATCTGGCCAGGTTCATCATTTCTCCTTGTTACATTGAGTACTTATGATTTCTTTTCTTTCGCCATAACTCCGGCTCTTTTACACTAGGACAGTGTAATTTAAGTCTGGGAGGAGGTTTACTGATATTTTATCTGCTATGAGTCTTATAAAAATTTTGTTTTCAAAACTATTTTTATTAAGCTCAAGAAAATGGATAGTGATCGTATTTGATTTATACTTATTATCTAACCACTCTTTAGCACCATTCTAGATCTTATGATTAGAGATAGTAAAGATGCTAAAGTAGATCAACCAATCAGCTATTCACACTTGCTTAGATTGTTTGGGGCTTGGTATACATGGGATCAGATTCTTCAAACAAGTCTAGAAGGTAAAGCCTTGTGTAGAATTATCATTTTTTCTCTCTGTTTTCGATCCTAGATAGTTAAGTAGATTTATAATATTAAAAAAAATCCGTAAATGGTACTAAGTTTATTAGGATTTTTGTTAGGAGGAATCAGAACAGGACTTGGTGGCTACAACCATTAAGGCTTGATTCATAACGATTCCAATAAAAGAATTTGAATGGGACTTGGTGGCTACAACCATTAAGGCTCACTTCATATGAATTATTGGATATAGGTCAAAAATAAATGATCAGGACTTGGTGGCAACCACCATTTGTTTCATGGAAGCATGTCCAATCTTGGTCAATAATCATGCCTTAGAAGCAGGTTTTGACTCAAGAGAGAAATTAGAAGAGAGAAAAGATAGGAACTAACTTTTACCTGCAGATCCAAACACTTGTTTGAGAATTCCTTGCATTATGTGATCGATACTCCCAAGGTAAAGCTTGCACTTTTATTTTATGTTAAGAAATGAGGTTAGTAGAGGGGGATGTCAAATAGTATTTGCTAAGTTGTTGCCTAGATGAATTTGGTTGCTAAGCTAGGATATGGCATAATAAACTTCTGTGATTAGAACTTCTTAGATGTGGATCGCAATATTATAGAGGTTATGATTTCAAAGCTTTTAAATCCATGACTCCCTATTCTTTTCGAACCTCTTTCACAGAGACGGTCTGTTTGTTTTGCTTGAGGACAAGCAAAAGGGTAAGTCTGGGGAGTTTGATATACCATGATTTTGACCCGCTTTTAGTCATGGTATATTGCTGTTTTTACTACTATTTCTTATATTATAGACGTTTTAAGCATATTTATAGGTTCAGAAATATTTTTGAAGAAATTGATGTTTTTGGAGCATTTTAGAGAGAATTGGAGAAATCACTCGATTTGGAAGCGACCAACACGATCGAGGTCGACATGGAGTGACTCACGTCGATCAACATGCACCTAGCATGATCGATCGATGCCGAAGGTGCGGAGACCAGTTCGCGAGACAAGCCAACTTGAAGCCCAAACATCATCAAATGGCGATTTTACCCCTGACGAATTTTGGACTAAGTTTATATACTCTGCCAAAGTGTTAGAGGCAGAGAGAGTTTTTTTGTATTCTTTTCACTGCAAAAGGTTTTAAGATTTTAGTTTGGGAGAGAAGATCAACAGAGAGATTTGGGATTGGAACTCCATTATTTTCTATATATCTAATACTATGCAGTTTTATTACTTTTTGTGTTATGAATTGCTTAGCCATGTCTGAGTAATTCACTTGTTAGAACTAGGTTTTAAATAGGTTAGTGGGATTAGCCCCAACTATAGGATCACTTGTTGTGGTATTCATTAATAGGATGTTCTTAATGCTTATGTTCTAGACATGCTAACTAGAAACCTGAATCTAGGATTGTTAGGTTGTTTAAGCATCCTTGGATAACTCTGTAATCTTGAATACATCCTGATTAAGCTAGGATTTTTACTAGAGAGAAGGCAATCTCTTGATCTAGGGGATCCATAGTGAGTGTTTGTTAACTCGCGTGTAATGCTTGACTAGCGGCATCGATCGAGATTCCCATTGGAAATCGATCGATATTCCCATTGGAAATCGATCGATATTCCCATTTGAAATCGATCGACGTCGAGTAAAGTGAATCGATCGATATTCCTATTGAATAATCGATCAACACTGTCACTGATCGGACATTCTTGTCTTGGTCGATGAAACTCTAGTCAATAGACTCATTTATTAAATAAAAGTTTAGTAAATCTGTTGTCAAGATAGTTAATGCTCTTTAATACCATGCAATCAACTAGATGGCACCTATAGGATTATAATCTCCAACACCTGAATAAAAACCCTAAGTCTAACACCTTTCCATTTACGTTCAAAACCATCATTCCATTATTGTCGAGCAATTGTCTTGCTCAATTAGAATAATTCATATTTACTATTTACTTGCTTACTGTGATTTACTATTTATATTCACCTAGTTTTATTGCTTGATTAGATTTAATAGGGTTCATAGCTCCTTGTGGGTTTGATCCCTAAGTACTGCAATAGATCTCTTATTTGAGAGAGTAAGTTGCTCCATAGGGTAAATTTAAGCACGTATCAACTTACCTGGTCAGTCTCGTCCAATAACAAAGCTTTGATGGTTGCCTTAGCTTCGTCTCTCTTTCTTTTGAGATGCATTTGATCCTGGTGCACTTCCTAGGGCGTCAAGGGTACTAGTGCGATCTGCTTCTCCTCATGGGTAAAGGTGTGTCTGTTGGTGAAGCCATCATGTACTGCCTTCTTGTCATACTGCCAGGGACGCCCAAGTAGGATGTGACTAGCTTCAAGAGGTACACAGCACAAGTGATCTCATCATGATACCTTCCTACTGATAGTAAGACTTTCACTTGCTTGCAGACCTTCATCTCTCTCTTTTCATTGAGCCATTGCAAGCAGTATGGTTTAGGATGCTTATACACTTCAAGACCAAATTTATCCACCAGCTCCTCACTTGCTACATTAGTACACTCCCTCCATCAATAATCAAGCTGCAGACTTTTCTTTGAACAAAGAATCGGGTGTGTAAAAAAATCTCTCTTTGATCATTCTCTTTGGCTTTAGGTTGTGCACTAAGGGTTCTCCTAGTGACTAACATCTCTCCTCGGACAGGATACTCCTCCTCCTCTCATTATCAGACTCCTGATCGGTTTTCTAATCTTCAGAAACCACATCCCCATTGGCGAGAACTATCATCACCTTCTTGTTGGTACACTCATTAGCATAGTGCCCAAACCCTTGACATTTGAAGCACCTGACATTCATGGTCCTAGTGACGGTTGCTGGACCTTTTCCCTTGTCATCTAGCCTTGCTTCCATTGGTCAAGACCCTTCCTTTGGCTTATCATCCTTGGAGTATGCTGACTTTGAAGTAGAGTCGTATGATGACCTGGGTTTGGGCACTATGCTAATGAGTGTACCAACAAGAAGGTGATGATAGTTCTCGCCAATGGGGATGTGGTTTCTGAAGATTAGAAAACCGATCAGGAGTCTGATGATGAGAGGAGGAGGAGTATCCTGTCCGAGGAGAGATGTTAGTCACTAGGAGAACCCTCAGTGCACAACCTAAAGCCAAAGAGAATGATCAAAGAGAGAATTTGTTACACACCCGATTCTTTGTTCAAAGAAAAGTCTGCAGCATGTTATATCCAAACCCCAACCCGGATTCTTTGTTACACACCCGATTCTTTGTTCAAAGACCAGTGTGTTATATCCAAACCCCAACCCGGATTTATAAATTTACCACAATGACACCTAGGATGTGATATATTCAAAATACTCAACCCATATCCTAACGAATACCTAAACGCTCAAGTCTAACTTAAAACCTAATTTAGATGGTCAAGAAATTATTTTTCAAAATTTTATTTACCCAAATTTAAATTATATATATCTACTTTTATGAAAAAAAATTAAAAATATAACTTAATAAAACTAAGATAATAAATTTATAAAACCCGCCTCATATTATTTTTAATTATATTTAAACTACTAAAGGTCTAATATGAATATATTTTTAATGATTACATTTTTATGAAATAATTTACAAGAAACTATAATTGTAAATCATAATATACAGTTCAATATACCAAATAATCAAATAATAGTTATGTCAACTAAATTTAGTATTGTATTTTATATTAAATTATATCCTAATATTTTAATTTAGATATGTATATTAAAATATAAAATTATTTCTTATTTTAAATATCTTATTCTGTACATATAATTCATTAAATTTATAAATTATAAAAATAAATTAAGTTATGTTATAATTATTATTTACTGTAATTTGTAATTAAAAATATGAAATATATATATATATTATAAAAGGTTATTTATTATTCTAGAAATCAAAATGTAATCTGAAAAAAAGTAGTTAAGAATGTTTTTTGATGTATTATTTTGAAAATATTTAAATAATATGTTAAGATTATGTGTTTATTTAAAAATTAAGTGTGTTATATGTAAAATAACATAAAACTTAATAAATGTAATAGTCCAATTTACACTACTTACAAGTAGATAAAAACTGCATCTGTTTTAACAGTATTAACTAGATTTTGACCCGTGCTTTCAAAGCGCGGGTTTATGTTTGATGCAAAATTTATATAATCGCAGTTCTTATATATGTAGAATGTGAGATAGATTTGTTTAATTTATTAATTTAATAAAATATAGTATTTTTAAAAATCTAGGATAATCTTTCAGTGAAAATTTTATATGATCACATTTTTTTTTATATAAAGTAGACATGTGCATAAAATCCATAACTTGACGTCTAAACTCAATCTAAACAAAAAAATTTTTTATCCATAACGGTCAAAAATCTAAATATATCAGAATGAGTATTGTAAAGTGGTACAAATATATCTGAATCAAAGTATTATTAGCCAGACCGAACAAATAACCAAAAAACGAAAAACCTGGAAAAAATCTGAATCGATCTGAATGTCCAAATTAATCATAAATAGAAATAATTGAAACATAAATATCTAATTTAAATATGAAGTTCTATATTTATTTTAAAATGATATTTAAAATTAATTATCTAAATTTTAAATAAGTACTTTAATATCCAATTCTATGAAAATAAGTATTTTTTTGTTTTGATTTTAGATTTTAGATTTCCAAGCAAATATATCCCGAATCGGAACGATATATGGTTACTTTCTCGATTTTAAGATGTGTACAAATTAGAACCAAACCGACGTGTTATATTTGAATCTGATCCATACTTACAAACATACCTACTTACAAATTATGACACCCATGATGTGATATAAATTAGCTTTGATTCAAAATATCCGACCCATATTTCAATAAGTACTTGAACTCCTAAACATAACTTAAATTATGTTTTATATTTTTAAATTAATTTATTTTTTGTTAAATATTTTTTCTGTTTATTGGATTAACCCGTAAAATTATAATCATGAAATATCAATAATAACATGTTACATCATATAATTGAATATTAATAGTAGATATCATTAATATTTATTTTGTAAAAAATTATATATATATATATAAACGATTTTAGTATTTTATCTATAATAATTATATTTTTATGTATTAGCGGAGGTTTGAAGAATTTGTTTATTATTATTTTGTGTATCAGTTACATATAATTAAACATTATATTTTTTATATCCGAATGTTTTAATTTATATATGTATATTAAAATATAAAATTATTTCTTTTTTTAAGTATCTTATGGTAGTATTTTGTTATTCTGTAAATGTAATTCATTTAGTTTATAATTTTTAAGGTAGATTAATTGATATTATAATTATAATTTTGTGTAATTTTTAGTTACAAATATGAAATTTTATTTCTTATTCTATATTATAATTATAATTTTTGTGTAATTTTTAGTTATTCTATATTTCAAGTAGATTAATTTATATTATAATTATAATTTTGTGTAAGTTTAGTTACAAATATGAAATATAAAATTAATTTTTTTTTAAAGTATTTTACGTTTTTCTTATTAAAATTATATTAAAACAATTAATATTTATTTTTAAAATAAAAATATATTAAAGATATTGTTAAAATGTAATCTGAAAAATAAGAGTATCTTTTGATATCTTATTTATAATATATATAAATATTATATTAATATTAACATACCATAAAATTGAATAAATGTAATGTTTTGAGGTAGACTACTTGCAAGTAGATAAAAAGTGATTATGTTTTAATAGTATTGACTAGATTTTGATCCGCGCTTTCAAAGCGCGGTTTTATATTTGATGCAAACTTTATATAATCGCATTTTCTATACATGTAGAATGTGGGATATATTTGTTTAGTTTATTAATTTCATCAAACATAGTATTTTTAAAAATGCAGGATAATCTTTCAGTGAAAATTTTATATGACTCATTTTTGTTTTATATAAAGTAGACATGTGCATAAATCCATAACTCGACGTCTAAACTCAATCTAATCAAAAAGATTTTGGATCCGTAACCGGTCAAAATTCTAAATATATTAGAATAAGTTTTGTAGGTGGTACAAAATATATCCGAAATCAAAGTGTTATTAGCCAGACCCTAACGAATAATCTAGAAAAAATCTGAATCGATCTAAATGTCCAAATTAATCATAAATATGAATATTTGAAACATAAATATATAGTTTAAATATTGAGTTCTATATTTATTTTAAAATGATATTTAAAATTAATTATCTAAATTTTAAATAAGTTTTTTAATATCCAATTCTAAAAAAAAGAAGTATTCTTTTTGTTTTGGTTTTAGATTTTAGATTTCCAAACCAATATAACCCGAATCCGAACGATATATGGTTACTTTATCGGTTTTAGGATGTGTACAAATTAGAACCAAACTTGACGTTTTATAATTGAATATGATCCATACTTAAAAACATGCCTACTTACAAATTATGATACCTATGATGTGATATAAATTAGCTTTGATTCAAAATATTCGACCTGTATCACAATAGGTACTTGAACTCATAAGCATAACTTAAATTATGTTTTATATTTTGTTAAATTAATTTTATATTTGATAAGTATTTTGTCTGTTTATTGCAATATCCCGTGAAATGATAATCATAAAAATATCAGTAGTTACATGTTTCATCATATAATTAAATATTAATAGTAGCTATTAATAGTATTGATAAGTAGATAAAAACTGCTTCCGTTTTAATAGTATTGATAAGTGAACTTATGTATTGGACTTGAACATCGATTTACTATATATGACTTCATTTTATGGATTAAGAATTTTGTACAAAGCACTAAAACGCTAAATAATTATTAAGTACAAAAAAAAACTTGAAAGATGGTCAAGTTTTAATTCGAAAAAGCCGGCTTAGACCTTTCATGTGGTCAGAAAAATGGGTTGGATCTCTTCACAAACCCTAGCATTCAAATAAATAACAGATTTTTAAGAATCCAAAATTTTCTGAAGTTCCAAATTTCTTTTATATTAGTTACGCCTAGACAATTTACCTAGACTCAAAAACCTAAACCGGAACGATCTAGAATTACCCGAACCGAAATAGATTCAAAATTTCATAAGTACCTAGTTGGATCCAAAAGTCACTACAAGAAAACTCGTCCATTACTAGGACGAGTTTTCCTCGTTATTTCCTAGTAAATGACCATTTACTAGGACCTTATGAGGAAACACGGTTCGTCGAAACACGTTCATCGTAAAGCCATTTTCCTCGTATGGTCGTAATTAATTTACGAGGAAACATTTCCTCGTAAACACGTGGTAATATTTTCCTCGTAAGGTCCTCGTAAGGTTTCTTCGTAATGTCATAGTAAACCATTTCCTTGTAAGCTCGTAGTAATACATTACGAGGAACTTACTAGAATAATTTACGAGGACATTACTTGGAAACCTTTACGAGGATTTTGCTTCGAAATATTTTTTTCCCTATTAAAAAAAATTAATTATAAATATAAATAATTTATTTTTAAAAAACTAAAAAAAATCAAATTATAAATAAAAAATAAAAACAAAATATTTATAAATAACTAAATAATATACAATTAAGTTTTAAAATTCATAATATACAATTAAAAATAAAAATAAAACTACGGATGCTGGTCGTGAAATTGCCGAACGAACTCGTCCTGGCTCGCCAAATCCTGCTCCTCTCCAAAGTTGGTTGCCGGCTGTGACTGTGATGGTGGATGTTGTTGGGTTGGAAGCCCTCTGCGTTCCCGTCTTTGACGCAACATCTCCTCCAATTGCGGGTTTCCAACCGCCAAAATGTCGAGGACATCGGTGAGAGAAGTCACATGCTCGGTGAGCGAAGCCAACTCCGAGCGTAGCTGAGCATTGACATCGTGCTGCTCCTGATGATAAGACGATGTCGCTGCAGGGACATCGTTAACCGAGCCAATCCCGATGATACGCCCTTTTTTTCTAGGGGCGACCTGTAAATAAAAATATTAATAACGTTAAGAAAAAAATTAAAATAAATAATAAAAATTAATAGTAAAACAACTCCTAAATCTTATCTACTTCAAGAGTGGATAATATGACTGGAGTCCCAGTCTGCTAAGTCAGCTGGGTCTGGCGTTTGTCAACTCGGGCAACAACCTCGTTGTAGATCCGCTCGGAAGCAGGATTTACAAACTGCCCAGCCTTGTTCTGGTGGGTCCTCTCGTAAAGATCTTTCAGAGATGGAAGAACTCATGTCTCTTTAGCCTAAAAGTAATTTTTAAAATTAAATATTAATTTGGAATATTCAAATAAAATAAAAATTAAATAGTTATTAAAAATCATCTTACCATGTCTAGATGAACTCCCCCGTGAGGTTTTCGACCCGTGGTGTGAAGCATCTTCGTGTTGCCATGCTCGTCTCTGGTCATGCGGTTCCCGGAGTTTGTGTTGGAGGTTCTGACCGAGTCCGGAAACCCCCAATAGCTGATGAGACCATCCCACACCGTGGTTGTGAGGCAATCGGGTTTTCTGTCCTCGTAACCATCCACCTGATTTAAAATAATTAGAATTAAAGTCAATAATATTTTTAAAACTATATATATATTATAATTTATAAATCCATACTTGAAAGTCGCACTTCCAGTTGTAGACCATGTCGAGCAATCGTGCTCTTGCCTTGGTCTCAAACTCCGTCTTCACCCGCTGGTGAATCCCAATAGACCAAAGATATTTTTGTTCTAACCAGAAAAAATAAGAGACGGATTACTTCAATAATATTAATAATTTTAAATAATTAAAAATAAATTAAGTTGATGATCATTTAATTAAACTTACATCGAACGATTTGAACCACGTCTTTTTGTGTGGCTCGCCGTCTTCTTCCAGTTTGGAGCTGCATCGGGAAAGTATCCCTTGATACAGTCTGTGATGCTAGTTGCGACACATCCGTCAAGACCAAACCTAGAAAGACACAAAATAAATCATTAATTAGATTAATTTGTAAATATTTTGTTAATTAAGAAAAAAATTAAAAAAAATTAAAACATACCATAATACGTTTTGGCTGTCCCGTCGGATAAGATCTAACTTTGGCAGCCCTTCTCTGCCTGGAAGGGCCAAAATATCCTTCACCGTGTACACCGCAAAGGGTGCGTTCGGCACCTGCAAATCGGGGTGAACCCCGACCGGTGGAGGAGGAGGTGGAGGTGATCCACGATCATATCATCATCCACCATAACTATCTCTATTCCATTTTTTAACTACTTATAACCTGTCATCAAATTTGATCAAAAACAAAATAAAAATTGTCATTGTTATTTGTGCAAATGACAGATTGTTTACAAACATATTTTCTCTTTTTCTATTCACAAATTCTAGGTATGCATGGGTTGCTTCTTCCCCTATAAAATTTATTAGTTTTGTGTCATGTCTTATTTCTCTTGCTACATTTCTTTGGGTTTCACTATTTTCTTTATTTCTACTACAGTTTTTATTAATCAAGTTTCATTCCTCGCATACAAGGTTTTTTTCGTAAAGCTCAACTTATTTTTTGTTCCAAGTTAAAAAAATATAAGAGATAGGAGAAATATGAATATATTGAAACTTTTTCCTTTATATTTGGTTCTTCTTCAAAAATCTCTATTATGTTTTGTACTCTTCCAATACTTCAAGAGATCATTACTAATTAATAATGATTGAATGATGTAGATATCGAAAGATGTAAAAAAGAACAAACAATCTAACACTTTATTGAAAAGATATCATCAAAATTAGAATTACAGGTAAAAATATCTTATTTTACTAAATTTTTTAATCATAATGAACTATCATATTGCATGAGATTGGTGTTTGTCTCTTTTGTTCTGGAAAAACATAAAACTCATGCTAATAAAACATATGATATCATTCTTTTTATGATTTCGGTTAAACAACTATTGAGTTTTGTTGAAAATCTTGGTTTATTTACCAGGATGTTGAGGAAAAAAGAGAACAGATTTTAGGTGGTATAACTTTTAATTTAAATAAAAAATATTTTATGTTGGTATTGACTCTCAAAATATTTAAATGAGATTTTATATTTCTTGGCCTATTTACCTACACACTACAGTGTCATCTAAGTTCAGAAAATATGTAATTACTATAATAATTTGATTTGATATTTTGAGAGTAATTACAATTTTCGTCAGATAATTATAAAAACAATAAAATAGATCCGTGCATAGCACGGGACATAATACTAATATATATATATATATATATATATATATATATATATATATATATATATATCTAAATAGTAATACAAACCCTATAATCAGTGAACAATAATAGATAATAGAATATATTATCAGTCTTCAAAAAAAAATATAAGAAAATTAGAAATACATTAGAAATTCATGTTAAATGTGATAATGATGATGAAAGAAATAAGAAAAAAAATCGAAGAATATGCATAATATGTGTTGAATAAGTTAATGTGATAATTGCATATATAATTTTGCCGGCATTTGTGACTACTAAACACTCATGAGTTATTTGTGCATCAAAATTAATAAAAACTAGAATTTGACCCTTGTGATAAGGAGTTTTTTAGTCCTATATCAAATCAAAGTAGTATTTGAGATTTTCAATCCAATCCTTAGTTGTTTTGAAGTAAAGATATTACAAGCTAAATGCAACCAGTTTAGTGAAGTGATAAGATTCAAAAACAAACTAAAATGCAATAAAGGAATAAACTTTCTTTCGATAAGTAACAATAGGATCCATGCGACTAGGTATTTGATTTCAGGTGATCAAGATTCAATTTAAAGGTGGCAAGCAATCAATCAAAATGCAATCTTAAGTCTAAACAACATAACTAAGCAAGTTCTTGGTCAAGACAAATGCTCATTTGCTTTCCTTAATCAAACACAAAGGTCAATGGTCTAAATAACTCAAGCAATCATTAAAATTATGTTTAATAACTATCTAAGACTTCCTAGATACCAAAGTCATTGGCTAAGAAGTCTTAAAGCTAAGGAAAGTTGGTTCAGACATTTCAACATGCAACTTGTAGGCAGAAAATGACTAATGATCTAGATTAGAGAGGCCAACAATAATCTAGCTTTAAGATCACTCAACTAGCAAAGAAACACTTAGATCTAACACTTAACACCTTAGATCTACACTTAATCACTTTAATCCACCTAGCCCATGAATCCAAGATGGATCTACTCACTAATCTTCATGACTAACTTAAACCCATGATAGATTAAAGACTAATCATGTTAAGAAGATGAAGTCGACTCAAATAACTCAAGAAAGAAAGATTAAATTACTAAAAGATTCAAGCTTTCTTCCGAAAGAGATTTATGTTTAGAGAGAATACAAGATAAGTTCTAAAATTAGGTCTCCAATGTATTTATAGAAGCCTAAAAACGAGTATAAAAGCTGTGTCTTTTTGTCTGTAGCGATATGCTCCTAGCGACATGCTTTGGTTGCTACAGAACATACAATTTTCAAGGGATTTTTTCGTAGCGACATGCTCTGGTTGCTATAGTGGTCGCTACAGATTCTCGGATTTCTTCCTAACGACATGATCTGGTCGCTACGGCTCTAGTTGCTACATGGTTGATATGCCTCTAGTAGATAGATTATAACTTCTTCAGTATAGCTCCAAATAACTTGAAACCACTTCCATTAGAAAGATAACTCAATTTCCCACCTCTTCCCAAAAGTTGGGCTACAAAAGATATCTTTAAGATCTCTATCCAAGTTCATCTCTCACCCTTTTGCACCACAAATGTCTCTAAACACCTCCAAAAACTCAATAGGATACTCCAACACCTGAGACAGACTAATGCATGCAAAATGAATCCTAAAGATGCATAAATCTATTCTACATGATCAAAATGTACAAGAATGAATTATCAAAACCATGAAAATATGCAAGATATCACCCCGCAACCGCACCGATGTTCATTTTCACTTTTATATACATAAATATTTGTTTTAAAACATAAGTGGTATATATTTTTAATGTTAATCATTTACTTAAATTTTTATATAACTATTTGAAATACAATAATTTTATAATTTACATGTTATATTAATCAATTATTTAAAACCATACTTCTTTGTCACTTATTATTATATATTCATTTACTTTATTTGCATTTCGTTATTAAGAAAATCAATATATTTGTGAGAAAACATATTTGAAAATTATTTTGTATTTAATTTATTGTAAATTATGACCCGTCTTTCAAAGTTGGATTTTCTTTTACCAACATTTTATGTTATTCATTTAAGATAATATTTTATTGGATATACAAAAGTCTAAGATATGTTAATTTTTAGACATGTATTATATAGTTTGCTAATTTTAATCCGTTTTCTCATCATATTATACCATTCTTTCATCATATTATATTTTTAAAATAAATAGTTTAAATTTATGAAAATAAAATTTATAAACTTATCAGTTTAATGAACTTTCTCTTTTTTTTTTGTCAGCGAGGAACTTTCTTTAATGTCCTCTTTTTGGATTTATTTATGAGCTAATTATCTCATTATACAAAAATAATATTTAAAATTTCTAGATGTTAAAGTGGGTTCTCTGTATCAAAGAATGTGGGTAAAAGCATTCGCAACAGTGCTGTACTGATTGAATTTTTTTCTGAAAAAAAAAATTAAAAAATCAAAAGTAAGAGAGAGAAACTTAAAAGAAAGATATATGGAAAAAATCGATTGTCCATAACGAAATGATTCTGGAGAAAGTCAACAAAATATGTCCACATGTCATGTTATTATTAGTGTAGATCCATATGTTTTGTTTAAAGCTAATTATTTATTTAATTTAAGATAATAATTATCATTATAATTGAGAGGTACTCTCTTTAATACTTCAACCACTGCAGATGCTCTACGTTCTTAGTAGGCTTGGGAGTACGGGGTTTTCGATTCAGTTTTTGATTTTTTCGGTTTTAGAAATTTAGGAATCATTCGATTATTTACAACTTGTTTGGTTTTGGTTAGTTTATTTTTGTTTTCTGTGCGGGTAGCAAAGTTGGGAACCGTGTAAAATATTTAATTAATTATATTAAAACATTATATAATTATAAAGATATAAAAATAATACTATCATTATAAATATTAATTTTTTTCTCTTATAAAGATTACTATTAGATTTTTAGAATTATTTTCTTAGTTTATATAAGAGAATTAGCGTGAATATCATTGGTTTAAAGTTCTTATGATATAAAATATGATTTTGGTTAGTGGATCTAAATTAAATAATATATATATATATATATATATATATATGCTATAATATCTTAATTTTAATATTTAATAAATACTGTATTTACCTATCTGCGACCACAAACATAACTAAAACCAGTTTTTGATTTTGAAAACTTTGTAGTGATATAAAACGATTTATAACCTATTTTGTAATTATTGTAAAACGCTAGCAACTGTCACCACCCGCACACATCAGCATTTGATAAAACAAAACAAGCTTATAATCGCACGGATTTGAGCTTTAGTTTTCCTTTTTTAGGCTTATGATTGGGCATTTCTAATTTTCAGCCAGCTTGTGTATTTCGTTCTTGTATACATGTTTGGATCAATATGTAACTTCATATGAATAGACCGGCAAAAAAAAATTATTTCCTCTTTTAGAGATAGAATTTCTCTCTTCTTTTAGAGATAGAATTTCTCTCTCCTTTTTACCTCACGTTAATGTTTTAGAGGGAAGGGATTCAGCTTTCCTTTTGTTTTCCTTGTCAAACTTTCGATCCTATGATCAAAGTTTATCTTTTGTTGTGGATTTTTACTTAGTTTGACAGTTTTGTTGTATGTTTCAAACCAAATTCGGATCAGTCATTTTCAAGTCTTGTTGATTATAGATTCTGTTTTGGTTTGAAACTCAATAAAGGTATAATCTTGGATCGCTGTTTGAATTAGAAAGCTCAATCTTCGCTAATAACAAGTGGGTTTTCCTTGAAGATCAAGACCTCAGATGTGTATAACCTAGGAGGTAGCAATGCAGCTCAAGATGAAAATGATTCTTTTTTGGAAAGCGTTCCAATAAGATCATGTTCTTTTCTGAAACTTTTCTTGGATCAAAACTTTAGCAAGGGATAAAGATCTCTGGATGAATCGACGGCATCTAGAAGAAAGAGGAGCATACAAACAGTTCAAATGAAACAGGAACGGAGATCGACGTTTGGTCCGACAGAGTTTCCGGCAATGTTTTCTCTAATGTGTCACAGATTCGACAAGTCTTATCTATTATTTTTAGTTTCGTTCTGGACAAAAATAATTTAAAACTGGGATCCTTTTATAATGTACAACTAGATTTTGATCTGCGCTTGAAAGCGCGGAAATTTTTTATAACTAAAATTTATATAATTAGGTTATGTCTTAATTTAAAGAATGTTTTGGTATAAAATCAGTTTATCAAAATTTGTGGTGACGATTTTTTTCATTAGTTTTTAGTTTCAGTTTTTAATTTTAGATTTTGGTTTTTAGTTTTTAAGTTTCTATTTTTGATTTTCAGTTTTTGTTTGGGTTTTTAATTTTTAGATCCGCTGAGTTAGTTTGAACTGATATTACCAACAAAAAAATTTCAAATAATCGAACATCTAATTTAAAACTCAAAAGATAACAAATTTTTTTTTAAAAAAATGCAATAGTTTATTTTGTAAATAAACAAAAGAAAAAACTGTAACAATATGTTATCTAGAACAATGCGTTTTCAGCTTTTGGTTTTGGGTTTTAGTTTTTAGAATTGGTTTTTGGTTTTGCTTTAAATTTATTTTCTTTAAATCAGTAAATTATTTAAGAAAAATAAAACAATAAATTATTTAAAAGTTACCATTGAAATTTATCAAAAAAAGTGATTGTTATTTAAAATAAAAAATACAATAACATGTTTTAAAGTACATGATTTAAATAAATGATTAATAATAAATAATTTTGTTTTGTTAAAAATATTAAATACATTTGGGCCTGAAAATAATAATTGATTTTTTGATCCATTAAGATAGAAATTTTATTCAATGTTTTTTGAAGTTTTTCCTTAATAGTAAGCCTAAAAATCAAACCAAATAATTTGTCCTAAAAACAAAAGTAAGCCCAAGACTATATCCCATAAATAACCATCGGTTTAATTTAAGTAATGCGGTTCAATTAACTATATGGCTTGTTGTAACACTCTTGAAAGAGTCCAAATTTAAATGAAAATTTGTATTAATAGATAAAAAAAGAAAGACTCTATTTTAATAGAGTAGATTTCCATTGGTTTCATATAATTATTAAATTTCCATTTTTTAAGGAATTGTTAAGATGCTAAATGGTATATTACAATTTCCACATTAATATAATTAGTAGATTTCCATATTCCATATTTTGATAATATATATTCTTTTAGAACATTCCATATTTGTAGGAGAAAATATGTGTTTTTGGTAGACACATAGATATCTGCCGTATTTTGAAGATACTTTACATTAAGGTCGCCATGTTACATTAATTGTGTTGGTTTAATTTAAGTAATGCGGTTCAATCAATTATAAGACTTACATTATTTGTAACACTCTAGAAATGGTCCAAATTTAAATGACAACTTGTATCAGTAGATAAAAAGAATGTCTCTATTTTAATAGAATAGATGTATAGATTATCAAAAATATTAATTGGTGATAAATATTAATAGCAGAATAAACTGATTTTGGTGTGTATTAACATTTTTGGAAATTTTAGAAAAGATAAAAAAGACATAAGGTTAGGAGTAATTATTACTTCAGTGGCATTACGATGTAAATAAATGTTAATTTAAAGGGTAAATTTAAATTTGTATTTCTCTTTTAATAAGATAGATCGTCCAAATTATTGTTTGATATTTTGAATGTCAAATGAAAATGAAATAAAGATAGTAGTGTTAAGTATTTTCTAAATGTAGTTAAAATAATAAATATCTATTCTATTATTTAATAGATAATATACTATAATATAAAATTATTAATTAACTTATTAATCTATGGTTCGTCTATAGTCCATTGAATAATCCTGTCATTCGGAAGTTGTCAGATTCAGTATCCGAATCGAATTTGAATACGTTACTTCAAATATAAACAAAAAAATCAACTTCTATGCATGATATTATCTTCCTCAAGGCATATTATTAACACGCTATTTTGAGAAAGGTAATATTGAAGTTAGGAGTAGTTAAAACATAAAATAGCAAACATGAGATGAGATGATTAAATACTATTTAAATTATAAAAATATCATATATCTAAGTTCTAATCATATTAGAAAAAGATTTGCTAAACATACAGAAGCAAAAAGTATAAACATATTGGTGTTCGTATGATGATGATGTTTGCAAGAGATCAGAATCAACCAAATTAGAAGAAAAGAGTATAAAAGCCGCCAAGTATAATTTATACGATATAAGGTCCAGTGAGAGATGTTATATAGATAATCTAATTGTATATAGCAGTCGGTATAGATTTAAATAATTCGTGTCAGTATATTGGTTTACTTATAATTGATTAGATGTTGGTTTAATTGAAGTTGATCAGTTTCATTTGTATAGCAGCGTGTTAATAATTAGATTAGATTGTAACAAACTTTAAATGGTCCATAATTTCAGTATTTTTCTAAGAAATTTGAAATAGTCCAAAAATTAATGACAACTTTTATGGTAGTTAAATTTAGGACTCTATTTTAATAGAGTAGATGCTTGAGATTGTTAACGGAAAAAATTGCATGAATAATAAACATCTATCAATACTATTAAAACCACTACATTTACTTAATTTTTTATTATTTTTTCATCCAATAAACTTAGTTATTATTAAAATAAACATACAATCTTAACATATTATTAAATATATTCAGAATAAGATACCAAAAGATCTTCTTAACTACTTTTTCAGATTACATTTTAACAATATCTTTTAATATCTTTTTATGTAAAAATAGATATTTATTGTTTAAATATTATTTTAATAATAAAAACAGTAAATAAGATTAAATTCATTTACAAATGTATATTAACTCATTTTGATTTGTAGAATAAGAAAAGATTCATATTATACCTTTAAATTTATTAATATAATTAAAATTAATATGAGGCGGGTTATACAAATAAATTATCTTATTTCATAAAATTATATTTTTACATATTTTAATTTAATTAATAAACTTTATAAACAAAAGTTTCTTTATAAAAGTACATATATATATATAATTTATATTATGAGTAAATAAAATTTTGAATAAATTTTCGAAACCATCTAAATTAGGTTTTAAATTAGACTTGAGTTCAGGTATCGTAGAATACGGGTTGGGTATTTTGAGTTTTGGTTCTAATTTATATCAAACCCTAAGTCTCATTGTGCTCAATTCGTAAATACAAATTGAGATTTGGATATAACACATTGGTTTTGAATCTAATTTTTATCACATCTTAAAATCATAAAGTAATCATAAATCGTTAAAATGCAGTTTATACTTGTTTGGTCTGAATATATCTGAAGTTTAATCCAAAATTTTAAAACAAAACATAAAAAATACTTATTTTTATAGAATATATTTAAGGAAATTTTACAATTTAAATATTTAATTTTAGATATCACTCAAAAATAAATATAGAGTTGAATTTTTTATTTATGTATTTATCTTTCAGATATATATATATGTATATGTATGATTAATCTGAACATTCAAATCGGTTTTTCAAAACTCTACAAGTTTTTTCGGGTAATCGATTTAGGTTGGCTAATAATACTTCTGATTTTTATATGTTTTGTACAATTACCACTCTACCAAACCTCTTCTGATATTTTTTTTTTACATTTTCAAAACGAGTATGAATAAGGTGTTTGTAGTTTGGGTTGGATATGGACTTTGGGTAATGAATTTTATACTCAAACGTATTTTAAATAAGAGAAAATACCATTATATAACATTTTCACAAAAATATATTCCGCGCTTTGAAAGCGCTGATCAAAATTTAGTCAATACTATTAAAACATGAATACATTTTATCTACTTGCAAGTAGCCGATGTTAGACTATTACATTTATTTAATTTCCTTTGTATTCTTCTATAACTAACTTAATTATCATTTAAATTTATATTATGCTTAACCAATTATTTTAATATTTTCAAAATAAAATATGTAATAATATACTCTTAAGTATCTTTTACTAAGATTAGATTTGAATAATATCTTTTAATATCTTTTATTTAAAATTTAAATATACATATATTTTTAATATTTAAGTTTAAATAATAAAATTCATAATTAATATTAACTATAGTTAAAAAAGAATACTAATTCATTTTTCATTTATATAATAAGAAATAAAATTATATATATAATTTATATTCATAATTAAATTACTACAACAAGTAATAAATATAAAGTAACTTAACAAGTTATATTCAGAATTTAACGGTTTTTTCAGGCTCATACAATTTTTAAATGATGAGTTTTTTTTTTAAATTTCAAACCAAACCAGTTTTCATATAAAATCATCAGTTTTATCGTTTAACTACGGGTCCAGATCGAGTTTCAGAACACCAAATATAACGTTTCATATTAAATGTAAATACATAATCAGAAATACAAATTTATATCATTCAAATTTGGTTTGTCTTGGAAATAATCCCGCGTTTTGAACTGTAGTCGAGTCCCAAGTTTTGATAGGATTTTTGCGGGTTTTATGTAATTTTAAAATAATCAGCTTTTAAAACAAAAAAAACCGGGTTACATAATAAAGTCATTGGTTTTGTCGGTTTAACCACGGGTCTGGTCGTGTTTCAGAACACTGAATATAACACTTTTGTGTAACATTTAAATGTAGATACATATTCAAACATACAAATATATATAATATAAATTTGGTTTATAGAATTATTATCTAAAAAGTTATCTTTTTAAAACCAAACTAGGTTACATATAAAGTCATCATTTTTGTAGGTTTAATTACAAGTCCAAATTGTGTTTCAGATCACTGAATATAACTCTTCATGTTTAATATTTAAATGTAGATACATAATAAAAAAATACAAATTATATCATATAAATTTGATTTGTTTCAAAAATAATCACGGGCTTTGAACCGGTAGCCGAGTTCCACGTTTTAGCGGGTTTTTTGTGGGTTTTATAGAATTTTAAATAATGAGTTTTTTTTTTAAAAAAAAAAAATCAAACTGGTTACATATAACATTATCGGTTATGTCGGTTTAACCAAAGATCCGGATTCTGTTTCAAAACACTGAATATAACGGTCATGTGTAACATTTAAATGTAGAAACATATTCAAATATGCAAATTTATATCATATAAATATGGTTTGTTTTGAAAATAATCTCGCGCTTTGAAAGCCCGGATTAAAATCTAGTCAATACTGTTAAAACAGAAGCAGTTTTATCTACTTGCAAGTAGTTTAGGTTAGATCATTACATTATTTTATTTTATGTTATTTTACATATAACAAACTTATTATTATTAAATAAACACATAATCTTATGGTCTGATTGGTAATGGCTGTAGCTTTAAAGTTTTTGCTGTAGAAAAAAATTTGTAAACTTTTTGCTGTGGCTTTATATTTTATTGCTGTAGATTTTTTGGAAAGCACTAAAAATTTGCTTTGGATATTTGGCCCTGCAAAGCACTTGTATAGCTGTAGATCATTTCAAGAGCTGTGGTTTAAAAAAAAAAATTTAAAGCTTGATTACTCTGAATTTAGTGCTGTAGAAATAAATATGGTTGGGTACAGCACCTACAACAACTACCAATCACCCCCTTAACATATTATTTAAATATATTCAAAATAAGATACCAAAAAAATATTCTTAACTATTTTTTAGATTGTATTTTAACATTATTTTTAATATCTTTTTATTTAAAATATAAATATTTATTTCTGTAATATTATTCTAATAATAAAAATCGTAAAAAATATTAAATTTAAATACAAATGAATATTGACTTATTTTACTTTATAGAATAAGAAATTACCTTCTGTAATATTTATATATAAATATCTCATATTTGTTATTACCAATTACACAAAATAATTATTATACAATAACTTCATCTATTTTTTTGTAAATTATAAACTAAATGAATTATATTTACAAAATAACATATATGTATGTAATTTACAACATATTTAAACTTATTAAACAAAATACTAAAATAAGATATTTAAAATAAGAAATAATTTTATGTTTTAATATACATATCTAAATTAAAATATTAGGATATAATTTAATATAAAACACAATGATAAATTTAGTTGACATTAATATAATTTTATTATATGGTATGTGAACTGTATATTATGATTTACAATTATAGTTTCTTGCCAATAATTTCATAAAGATGTAAACAAAAAAAAAATCATATTATACCTTTAAATTTTTAAATATAATTAAAATTAATATGAGGTTGGTTATAGAACAGAATTATCTTATTTTCATAAAATTATATTTATACAAATTTTAATATAATTAATATACTTTAAAAACAAAAAAAAAATCTTTATAAAAGTACATATATATAACTTATATTTTGGGTAAAATAAAATTTTGAATAAAAATTTCTAGACCATCTAAATTAGGTTTTAAGTTAGAATTGAGCGTTCAGGTTTCCCTTAGGATACGGGTTGGTTATTCGGAATTTTAGTTATAATTTATATCACATCATAGGTCTCATTATGGAAAATTTATAAATACGGGTTGGGGTTTTGATATAACATATTGATTTTGGTTCTAATTTGTATCATATCCTAAAACCATAAAGTAGTTATATATCTTTAAAATGCGGTTTATACTGGTTCGGTCCAGATATTTCCAAAGTTTAATCCAAAATTTTAAAGAAAAACATTAGAAATAAATAATTATTTACATAAAAGAAGATATTTAAGGTACTTTTGAAATTCTAAATATTTATTTCTAGATATCACTCAAAAATGAATATAGAATTAAATATTCTAACTATATATTTATGTTTTACAAATATTTATATTTGTGATTAATTTAAACATTCAGATCGGTTTTTCAAATTTTACACTTCCGGTTTTGATTTATTTTGTACCGCTACCACCCTACAAGACCCCTTATGATATTTTTTATATTTTAGACCGGGTATGGATAGGGTTTTTGTAGTTTGGCTTCGGTTTGGATTTAGGATTATAGATTTTATATTCAAACATACTTTAAGTAAAGAGAAAAAACTATTATATAATGTTTTCACCGAAAGTTTATCCCGTTCTTTGAAAAAGAAAAATTATTCAATTAAAAACATGCCCAATTGATATTAGTTGAGTCCAACTATTTATCTATTATATTAGTAATAACTAACTAAATACATGTGTTTAATTCAAATGTTGTATACCAATTTTCTACTTTAGTTTCATAATGCACGGATCCACTATTCCTTGAAAAACTGTCGACTAAAACCTTTTTTTCTATATATGAAAAATATTGTATACATGGAACAATTTTAAAATATATGTTTTTTCTATATGTGAAACATCATATACGTATCAAAGGATGGATTGTTTTATAAATAAAATCAAACATGATTCAAAAACATCTATTTAACAAAACAAATCCGTTGCAAACGTTACATGATATTGATAACGTAAGTTTCTCATATTCTTCTCGTCGAAATGAGTGCCTCCACTTCGGAATGGAGAGGTGATATGCTAGCTCTACAATTTCTGGTCCCCGTTAAACCGATGAAACCTTCAAGTGTACTATACCAACCTTGTCCTTCAAACTGATCATTTGATTTCCATGAACCATCCACAAAGCACCATCTCTCTGGAAGGATTGGTAAAGTGACATCTGACGATTGTTGAAATACGCTTTGTTCTGCTTTTACTTGTGCCTCCTTCCACAGAGTTGATTTGGTTTCTGCCAATATAAGTGTATCTCTTGGATCAAATATCCAAATTACTAAATATTTTGCTATTACGCGCTTTCCAAATGTACTACAAGATTCATGCGAAATGATGATCTTACATCCTTGAGATTACTCGCCAGAATAAGTAATCCATATTCGTAAATAACGAACCCGTAGGAAACCTGTCTGGATGGGAAGGAACTTTTGAGAGTGCCCAGATTTGGCGTGCTGGAGGACACTTAAAGAACACATGGTTTATTGTTTCCTCTGAAGCTCCACATCTGTCACAAACTATATCTCCTTTTATCCCTCTTGCCTGTAAATTTTTCCTTACTGCCACGCAATCCGATAATAATTGCCACAAAAAATGTTTCAGCTTAGGGGGACACTGAATTTTCCAGCAAAAAGCTTTCAATGCATCCACTGTAGGTCCATAAAACTCATTCGAACGTCCTTTGACCGGGTAGACCCTTTCTATTTGATATCCTGACTGGACCGTATATTTTCTATTCTTTGTGAAATGCCAGCCGTCTTTATCCTCGAATTATGTCCTGCTGAGAGGTATTTTTCTATTATTTTTGCATCTTGAGTATAAACTAGAGCCCGTATCACCGGCATATTCCAACTCCGCGTATTTTCATTGATGAAATAATCCACTGTTATATCCAGAAGAAGATTAATTTGATTTGTATTTGCTGGTCTCGGGCGAGTGGATGGCAGCCAGGGATCATTCCATACAGAGATAGATGATCCCAACCTCACCCGTTTAATAAGTCCTTTGCTAACCAGAGATCTAGCGGAGATCATACTTCTCCATCCATATGATGGCAGTTCAATTGGTGATAGGTTGTTCAGTGGAAGGATTGTTAAAGGGTGAGGTCTTGGGTTCGAGTAGCGCCAAGCGCATCAATAACCTACATGGGGGAGTCAGTGAAGGCTTACACGGGAGGGGTTAGGGTCGATGCGCTGCAGCGCTGTGAGCTTCCAGTGGACAGGTTGTCACAGTTTCATCTTCTGATCAGTACTCTATGAATGCTTCTCGTTCTTCATACAACAATAACCCCAGACAAAGTAAGGTACAATGTTCTCACTGTGGTTATATGGGGCATTACTGTTGATGGCTGCTATAAAATTCATGGTTATCCTCCAGGGTTCAAGCATAAACACAAAGCTGCTGTGGATAAGTCATCTGTTACAGAGAAGATATCAGTTCCTACGAAGTCTATGGTTGCCAATCTTTCTCTTGGAAAAGATGGTTCTGCTTCTTCTAAATCTGGTCTTGCATCTTAAGATATTGCAACTTTGATTGGTGGCATATCTAAAGATCAGATACAAGATGTAGATGCATACTTCAGTACACATCTTCAGATGCCTTCTGTAGCTTCTCTTCCTCGTGAATCCATTCCACCTGATGAAGTTGTGGATTCGGTATTGAATGGTATTTCTTTTTCCTTCTCCACTCTCTGTTTTATTGGTGTTTTGACAACAACTAAAACTACTTTGACTTCTCAGACTTGGATCATTGATAGTGGTGCCACTCGAATCTCATGATAAAGATCTGTTTACAAGTTTATCTTATGATATGAGTAGTTCTGTCACTCTCCCTACGGGTGTTGCAGTCAAAATTGCAGGATTGGGAAGTATTAAGCTTAATGATCACATCACCATTAAGAATGTGTTATTCATTCCCGATTTTCGGGTGAACCTGCTTAGTATCAGTCAGTTAACAAAGGATTTGAATTCACAAGTAGTGTTTGATGCTAGTACTTGTGTGATTCAGGATCGTATCAAGGAGTAGATGATTGGACAGAGTAGACAAGTTGCAGGATTATACGTACTTGATTTCTCCAATGTATCATCTTTTGTTTCTGCTAATACGATTTCTTCTTGTTCTTCTAATGTGGTTGATCCTGCCTTGTGGAATAGTAGATTGGGTCATCCCTCCTATGATATAGTGGATCTTTTGAGAAATGTACTCGGATTCAATAAAAGGAATAAATAAGATTCGTTACATTGTTTTATTTGTCAAATGGCAAAACAAAAACATATTTCTTTTCATCCTCAACAGAATAGATCTTCAGTGGCTTTTGAATTGGTTCATATTGATACATGGGGTCCTTTCTCAGTCCCTACTACTGAAGGTTATAAGTATTTTTTGACTGTGGTTGATGATTTTTCTCTAGCCACATGGATTTTCTTGATGTAACGAAAAGATGAAGCCATTCGGATCTTTCCTGGCTTTATTAAAATGGTGGAACACAGTTCCAATTACCAGTTAAGTCTGTGGGATCTGATAATGCTCATGAGCTGAAGTTCAGTGATCTTTTTAAGGAAAAAGGTATACTTCCTTACCATTCTTGTCCAGAGACGCCAAAATAGAATTCAGTGGTAGAGAGGAAGCATCAACACATCTTGAATATGTCAAGATCCTTGATGTTTCAATCAGTACTGGGGTGACTGTGTTCTATCTGCGGTTTTCTTGATTAACAGATTGACATCACTAGTTTTGGATAATAAGTCTCCTTTTGAATTACTACATTCTAAGGCTCCAGATTATACAAGGCTTCGATCTTTTGGTTGCTTATGTTACCAGTCTACATCACCACATCAACGACACAAGTTTCAACCATGTTCTAAGGCTTTTGTGTTCTTGGGTTATCCAGCTGGTTACAAAGGAAACAAGTTACTAGACATCGAGACTAATACTATCTCCATTTCGTAGTTTTTTTTTTAAATCAGAACGGCTAGCAAACCAGAATTGTTTTGGGTCATGGGTCATGTGATTTGATCAGGTTGGATTGTATTAAACTGAATTTAATGATATTTTTTTTTAAAATAATAAGAAAATTCTTACAAAGATAGATTATATCAAATAAAATGTTTCATACTCATCGTGATTTGAAAAACTTATAAATAGCAAACTAAGAATGTAATAAAAGTAATAAAATAATTTAGTATTTCAAATTTAAAATCAATATGGAAAGTACATAAACACTTTATTTTCTTCTTTACCACTCTAAATCTTAATCTTCTTAAAAATAAATTATATACATATTAGTTAAAAAATCATATTTTGAAATGAATTTGAAAATCATACTATGATATAGTTGTTTTATTAAAAATATTTGGTTTATATATGAACCAAGATTTTGTCGTTTTATTGGGTAACCAATTCCCAGGTTTTCAACAGTTTGATACGAGTTTTCAACCAGTTCTACTGTAGTTAGGTTTCGCTATTAACCCAACCGGATTGGTCTCCATCTCACGGTTAAACCTGGTACAGGTTTGTTCTGGGTTTAAAAACACTATAATAAGAGACTACTAGAGGCTTTTCACATACCAGGTCACCCCTGGTTCCCTCCGCACGGCTCTTCCGTCCTGTCTCCTCCACGGCTCACCTCTGGTGAGAGTCTCCTCCCCCTCCCTCAACCCCCTGACCCTGATGACCCCTTATCCATTACCCGTTTCCCTCCCCTTGGCTCCTCTTCTCCCAAACCCGTCCGCTCCTCCCTGCAAACTGCCAAATCCTCTAGGCCTGCAGTGAAGTCTTATGTAACTAAAACTGCTGTCATTACCATTCCAGGTGGCTCAGCTCTCAACCTTACTGAAGTTTCTAGATCTGGAAACATTGTTCACTCTAACCATGGAAACTTAAAGGTCCTGCCACCAAATTTCTTCTCCCCTATTCACACTAATAAGGCTTCTGGTGCCTCCTCAAAACCAGCTACTACGCCTCTTCTAGCTGCTTTCTTACCCCCATGTCCCTCATCCAAATACATCCCTCTTATCAACCTCAATGCTTACCCTAATACTCTAAACCAATCCACTCCAATCTCCACACCAAACCCCACTATAAACACTACTCCCTTGACCCCTCCCTCTGTTTCTCCTCCCGCTCAACCAATCCATTTTACCTCAGAGCCTAACCCTCAGTCTTCGTCTTCTATTTCGAATGCCTGCCCTGGAACTAATACTTTTCCTCCTCGCCCTACTGCGCTGGTTGAAAAAATTAGACAGCGGGAAGAAAAAACCTTGAAAAGTTTTGCTCCTGTCTCTCTCTCGGATAAAGGAGTTCCCCGAGTCTTAATCCCTGATAGTGTATTTCAGAAGGGTGCTGAAATACACAAAGATTTCATTATTTGCAATTTCAGTGGAAGGCCTCCGCTATTTAATCACATTCAAAGTGTGCTAAATCACATGTGGGGAAAAGGTAGAAGAGTTGAAATACACTCTAACCCCTTTTCTCGCTCTATGTTGATTCGCATTCCTTCGGATTATCTGAGGCAAAAAATTCTAGAGAAGATTGTCTGGTACGTTGGTGACTCCATGTTCCATGTTGTCCAGTGGTCCTCCTCAGCAGCTTCTCGCTCTCTTTCACTGGAATCGATACAAATATGGTCACACTTGACGGTAGTTCCTCTGGATCTTCGCTACTTACAAGGTCTTAGTTTGGTTGCTGGTTTGGTTGGTTAACCAAGGTACGTCGGTGACTCCATGTTCCATGTTGTCTACTGGTCCTCCTCAGCAGCTTCTCACTCTCTTTCACTGGAACGATACAAATACGGGCACACTTGACGGTAGTTCCTCTGGATCTTCGCTACATACAAGGTCTTAGTTTGGTTGGTTAACCAAAAGAAACATATGAGTTCACTATTAGTTTAATGAGCTTAATTAACCTTATCACATGTGAAAGTTGCTGTTGATTTAACAAATCCATTTCCAAGCGTTGTTGAATTTATGCGAGAAAATGGTGAGGTTGTGGAAGTACAGGTGACTTTCCCTTGGGTTCCTCCTACTTACTCTCATTGCAAGGAGCTAGGTCATGTCTCCCACAATTGTCTTCAGCTCCCCCCCCCCCAAAGTCTGACTTACCTGCAAAGAAAGCTTCAAGATCAGATTTACCCACTAAGAAAGTTGATAAATCAGCAACTGCTAATGCAACAGGAAAAAACTACCTAGTTCTGCATCAGAAAGAATAAAGCAGACTATGGAGGTTAATGGCACTGCCTCAACTGATGGCTCCTCTAACTCAGCTACTCCCACTGCTCCCTAGTCTTCCTTCCCTCCCAATGCACTGGTAAACCCTATAAACCATCCCCATTCCCCTCCCCTTCAACCCACCCCCTTCTACCCCTCTCCATTATCCATCCCTTAAATCCCTCTAGTTCCTCTGTGGCTCTCGTGTCCCCTTTCCCTGCCTCTATAAGTCTCCCTGACTCTTTTTTTTTTGCCCCTTCCCTAAAAAGGCCCCTCCTGATTCTACCTCTCAATTCTTTCCTTCGTTTACAGCCCAACTCTCATACTTTTCCTCTTCATCTACCCCTTCTACCCCTGATCCTGCCTCTTTCCCACCCTCTTTAGCCTCTTCTGCCTTATCCCTATCTAACCCTTTCTCTGTTTTGGTTTCTGATGGTTCTCTTCACCATGAAGAGACCATGGACTGATTAACTATCTATAGTAAGCTATATTTTGGAACGTCCGTGGTCCGAATGACCCGGTCAAGCATAAGCCCTTCTCGGATTGGTTAACTTCTCAACAACCGCTTTTTGGATCGATGCTGGAGACACATATTAAGGATCATAACTTGAGTTATTTGATGAATAAACTATGTAGAGGATGGAAATATACCTCTAACCATGCTGATGATGATGATGGTAGGATTTAGTCATCTGGAGAGATACAGTTGTTGTTCGGGTGCTTCAACAGTCCCGTCAAGCAATCACCTGTGAAGTTCCTATCCCTAGAAGCTCTCCATTTGTTTACACAGCTGTCTATACCTCGAATGATAGAGTAGAGCGCACTGATCTCTGGGCTGAACTCCTCCTCCGTCTCAAACACTGTCTCTGGATACTGGCCCTTGGTTCTTGGGAGGTGATTTAACCAGATTACCCATCCCACAGAGCATTCTCTCTTTGCTGTAAACTCTCTCACCCAGGATATGATTGAGCGAAAGGACTACCTGATTCAACTAGGTGTGTTTGACATGAACTTCCATGCCCCCCAATACTCCTGGACAAATCGTCAGCCATATGACCTGATCGCCAAAAACTGAGCGTCTATTAGTCAACAGCCCTGTCTTTAATCTCCTCCCTCACTGCTCTGCCTCTTTCGACCCCTCCCTCACCTCTGACCACAGCCCTTGTATCCTTGACCTAGCCACTAAAATCCCCTCCTCAGGAACCCGATCCTACAAGTTCTATACCTACATAACTAAGCACCTAGACTTTCTCACTGTTGTGTTAGATGCGTTGACACGGGCCGGAAGAACTGTTGGAACCCATGCATAGCTTTACTGGAAACAAAAAACAAATAAAGGGAGATTTGAAACACTTAAATAGAGAGAATTTTTCACAAATTCAGGTGAGAGTGAGTGAAGCTAACCGTTTGCTTTTAGATGTGAAGGCACAAGTTCTTCAAACCCCAACATCTCATCTCTTTTACCTGGAAAAGCAAGCACTTCAGTCTTGGAACTTCCTAAGGGAGATGACTCTTGTTCCTACACTGGAAGAAATTACCTCAGTTCTATTCAAGCTAAATGCAATCAAATGACTCTCGTTCCTACAGCGGAAGAAATTACCTCAGTTCTATTCAAGCTAAATCAGAATAAGGCCCTTGGGTCTGATGGTCTCACTTCCAGCTTCTACAAAACTTCTTGGAGCATTCTTGGGCCTGAGATTGTTCATTATCTTCGCCACTTCTTCCTCTCCTCGTTCTTGCTTGCTTCAACAAACGCCACCATCTTGTCCTAGGTTCCCAAGCATCGTGGAACCTCGCTTATCACTGAGTAACGTCCTATCTCGTGTCTGAACACTCTTTACAAGGTGATTTCAAGATTGCTTGTAAAACGACTGAAGCTGATCTTTCCCTCCTTAATTGTTCCTAATCAGAAAACTTTTGTAAAAGGGAGGTTATTAGTTAAAAACACTTCGTTGGCGGGTGAACTTGTTCAGGGTTATCATAAGAACACATGCTCCAAATAAGTTACTATAAAAATAGACATCGCAAAGGGTTTTGATACCTTGTCTTGGAGCTTCCTTTTCTCCTGTCTTCAAAGTCTTAATGTTTCAGAGCAGTTCCTTTCCTGGCTTCAAGCTTGTATCTTCACCACAAACTTCAATGTAAGTTACAATGGATTTGTTAATGGCTACTTTAAAGGTACCCGTGTACTAAGACAAGGATATCCACTTTCTCCATATCTCTTTGTCATTGCTATGAATACTCTCTCGCTCATGTTGAATATAGCTGCGCAAGAGATGCGGTTTGACTATCACTTAAAAGTACCAAAGATCGAAACTTACCCATTTGTGCCTCGCTGATGATTTGTTAATTTTCATGGATGGCTCTATGGTATCTGGTCAAGCTGTCTTGCAGGTTCTCCGGGAGTTTGAACTAAGATCAGGGCTGGCTGTGAGTGTGCAAAAGTCTTCCTTCTTTGCTTTGGATCTGTCAAAGGAAGAAACAGATTTGATTCAGTTCTCCACAGGAATGCCGATGGGTAATCCCCCTGTGTGTTACCTTGGTGTTCCCTTGTGCACCAAGAAGCTCTCTCTTCTGCACTATGAGATCCTTCTCCAACAAATAAAATCAAGAATGTCATCATGGAGTGCAAAGGCATTATCTTTTGCAGGACGGTTATTGCTCATATGAACTATCATAACGGGTATTCTGGTGCTCCACCTTTATTCTGCCACAAGCCTGTGTGAAGCGCATTAACTCGCTCTGTGGAGTCTTCATGTGGCAAGGAGATATAGATAAACACCATACTGCTAGAGTCTCGTGGGAAGTTTTCACTAAGCCTAAGCGTGAAGGAGGACTGGGAATCAAAAACTTGACAATTTGGAATAAGGCTTGTTGTCTCAAGCTTATTTAGCTTATATTCTTCCAATGTTGTTCGGTATGGGTAGCCTGGTTTTTGGAAAATGTGTTGGACGGCTCACTTAGCAACCTTTGGACCACTCCCCCTCACAAGCTTCTAAAGCTTAGCTCCTCCATCTACAGCTGGATAAAATTAAGAGTGCAAAATGGCGTCTCCTGTCGGTTCTGGAGTGACAATTAGTCCCCCTTTGGCTCTTTAAGATATTACCTCAGCCTTGGAAGGAATTCAAACCTCGGAATTTCGGATGCAGCTACCCAAGCTTCTCTGTCTAGAGATAGCAACTGGTTTCTCCCTCCTGCGAGGTCAGAACAACTAGTTAATCTTCATGTGCACCTAACTACTATTAAGCTTAATGAAAGTGAAGACTGTTATGTGTGGGAATTTGATGGAAAATCTAGTGTTCGATATAGCACATGAACTGTCTATGCAAAATTATGTGAGGCGGGGCCATTATTACCTTGGTTTAGTATTTTTTTGGAACAAGAGTGGGATATCAAAGACACAACTTTCTCTCTTGGCTGTTTGGACTAAACCGTTGCCCCACAAAGAACCGGATCATGCATTGGGGACATCATACCAATCCCTTGTGTCTCCTCTGCAACCAGTTTGATGAGAATCGAGACCACCTGTTTTTCATGTGCCAGTTCTCTTGGAGCCTTTGGGGAACTCTCTCGCAACGATGTGGGATCCAGTTGGAGAGGTCATGGGATCGGATCCTTGCACATATCCGATTGGTTGGTCCTCGATCAACTAAAGGTGTGCTCCTACGTCTGTACTAGCAAGGGTGTATTTACTGGACTTGGATGGAGTGTAACACTAGGCTTCACCGTCAAGTCTTCCGCTCTGCTGATACCATTGCAGGTTTCCTTGATAGACAAACTAAAGATAGGATCTTATCTCTCAGGTCCACGAATCCTTCCATTCCTCAAAATTGATGCAGCACTGGCTCATCTGATTTTCCTTTAAGTCGTCTAGAAAGTCATCCAGCTGGAAGACTTTCCAGATGACTTAATTATTAGTCGTCTGAGAAGTCTAACACAAATTCATAATACATACTCATAAAGTCTGGACGACTTAGTAGAAGACTTATAATTAAGTAACACAAATTCTTAATACATAGATTCATAACACAAATTCTGAATACATAGTTTCATAACACAAATTCTTAATACATTGATTCATAACACAAATTCTTAATATATAGATTTATAACAAAAATCTTCTGGACGACTTAATTAAAGGTCATTCTTTACATTGTGCTTTTGTATGGCCAGTTTCTCTGAACACTGAGCATCTATAAACCATGCCTTGCTTCCGGGGTTTGCGTCCTCTCATCTGGGATAGCTGCAACCAAGATTGCCATCTTGATTTCTTCTGTCTCCCCGGACCACGCTTTTCGGCCGGAGGATCGCATGTGCGTTCCTCAACTTGTTGTGCAGCACAATGGTATATATTCTGTGAGTATCCTGCAAACAATTAATTTTTTGAGTACACTGGATGTACAAGTGTGGAGATATACACACGAGCATGTGATCCAGCAGCTATAGCATGAGACCAAGGTATTTTCTCCACTTGATAGACACCACAACCACACTTTCCATTTTCCAAATCAACCAGACAATCCATTTTGCCACCTTTCACAAAGAATTTCCATCCATCAATTGGTTGGGCCCTCATCGTATCTGCTATTTCCGATCGAACATCAAGAAAGTATTCAATACTCCGACTATGATCTGTTAGGAGACTCAAAGCATTTTCTCTCCTTTTCCAAAACCACTTTCCTAGCTTCTCCCTTATGAACTCCAACAGGATTTGAATCAAAAATCCTCTAGCTCGTTTCAGTGCATAATTAATAGATTCTGCGATGTTGCTTGTTTTTATGCTTTACCTGTCCCCCTGACAATAAACCCTGGACCATAGGCTAACATTGGCATTCTAAAAATACATTGCAAGGTCTAGGTTTGCACTCTGTATCTCAGCCATGTACCGGTCAAAATCTGAAACCGTATGAGCATAAGCATCACCTTTCACCAAGTACAAGAGATGTTTCCCTTTATATTTTTTGGCAATGTTATCTTGAAGGTGATAATAACATATTCCTCAGGTTGCCCAAGGAAACATCTTATCACACGCACTTTTAATGGCCATGTGCCGGTCGGAGACTATCACAAGAGGCTGCTCATCAGATACACAAGTAACCAATTTTGTGAAAAACCATTCTCATAAAGGTTCATCTTCAGCATCTACGATCCCAAAAGCCAATGGATATATCTGAAAATTCACATCTTGTGCGGCTGCAACTAACAAAACACTTCCATACTTCCCACTTAGGTGAGTTCCATCCACCACAATGACCCTTCTCTGATACTTGAAATCTTTGATAGAAGCTC
Organism: Eruca vesicaria subsp. sativa; assembly: GCA_932364175.1. Classification (NCBI taxonomy): domain Eukaryota; kingdom Viridiplantae; phylum Streptophyta; class Magnoliopsida; order Brassicales; family Brassicaceae; genus Eruca; species Eruca vesicaria. The sequence continues at coordinate 171,553 of CAKOAT010518487.1, forward strand.
CAAAAGAGAGAAAAAAAAAAACTTAATTCTATTGATGGAATCAAGTTCTATAGCCGTGATAGAATCGGTATTTGCTAAGGAGATTTGCTCAAGATATGATGGCAGCCGCGAATATCTATCTACTGCTGATCCTCTCACCAATGTTTGTGCATATAAAAGTGCTCTGTATGAAATGGTGTAATCAAGCGTCATGCCAAACATGTTCTTCATTGCATCAGTGATATGCTGCGGAGTTATTCCATCAATGATTCCAACACGATCAATGAAAAGCCTACCAATATACTTCGGGGTACAGTGTCTCTGTTGAGCGATTCGGTCTCTCACTGAGCATGTATGTGTTTCCACATACTTTGTTACCCAAAACGTGTTTGTCCCATGTTTCACACTCGCTCTGATCTTCTATCCACAACCACTAACCCGACATGTTGCCACAAGGAGAGTTGTCGTTGACTTGTATATTCTAAAGGAGAACTTACGCTTCACTGTTGTCAACCGCAGCTCTGAAAGCAGTGCATCCTTTCTAACAAAACTCTGATTGACATATATACTGTTACCATTCGATCTTCCTCCTTCAATAGCATATGTCTTTTTGAAGTCTTCAAAACACATATCATCATCTTCTTCCTCATTCTCATCTTTAACCTTTTCATACACACTGTAATTCTTACCATTCTCGTCCAATTCGGCAACAATATAAATATCATCATCCTCCTCCCCATCATGATTTTCATCTTTAACCAAATCATCATCATCATTTTCAAAACATTCATCAGCTTCTTCCCTTTTCTCTGAAACCATTTCCACCTTGCTACGGCTTGATACACAAAGCCGTACTCCATGCATTTTGGTTATCTCGAGCAAGTTTCGAACTTGTTTATGACTTGTAACATGAATAGGAGGGATGTTTGGATCCATCTGTTGAATCATTTCTGCTGGTACCGAGTAGGTTATCTCCACAGATTTTGTGCTCATGTCTAGGTTAAAATCTTCTTGAGCCATTGAAACAAATTCAGCATGTGGCGAACTTTCACTCAAAAGAAACATTCTCGTTCCTTTGAAATTATCAACCACAAAATCTCAACAACCATCTTTGATCTCCATACACTATATGTAACTGATGTATCATCTGCAAAAATTCATGATCATCGACTCTTTGGTTTCTATCTTCTATTTTTTTGGGTTTGAAACCTATTGATCCTAAATATGTGTCTCCCACAACTGGGTCCTTGGGCTTTGTAACCAACAACCATGACTTTTGGGTTTGTATATTGTTTTCTTCATGCAAATTAAATATGAAAGCTAAGTTAAAAAAAAATTACCAAATGCATCCAACAAAGTAAATGACGTCAAAATATGTTCCAGCATTGTTCAACAACAAAACTTCTCCAGAGTAAAAATAAAATTAAATAGATTTTTCACAATAAAAAAAATAGAGGTTTAAGTACACAAATTTTACATTGTGTACAAAGCCGTCTTTGTTTGTATACACTAAGCCAGGTTCTCTCTTTTTTTCTATCTTCAAAAAATCCAATGCACTAACTTCAGCAAAAACCAAAAAGAAACAGCAAAAAATCACCATTCAAACTCGTTAAGCATCATTATTATTCTCACCATCACCATTAACCTCCTCCTTATCCTCGTCTGCCGTTGTCACAACTGGAGAAGACTCAGAAGCCTCTTCATCAAGGGACAAGTTGGAGATTTCACCACAAGCAGAGTTTGCATCGCCTTCGTCAGCAGCATCTTCTGAGACATTCGACTCTGTGTCTGATTGTTGCTGGAGGCTCCAGTACATGATGCTAGCAGCCAGAATAAGCATCATCTTCGGGTTCACCTGTTTCACACAAGGAAATTGACTCATCCGATATAAATCAGATAAGCATTCAAGCCTGTTTCAATGTAGATATATTACCTCTATGATATCCTCAGGCAACAAGAATATGGAGCATCCGAGTTTCCTTGCAACACTGATTATGTATGTGGCGTTCAACTTCTTATCTTCCTCTGTTTAAGTGTCAATAACAACCAAACAGAAACACATTCTTTAAAACAGTATGACAATTATAAGGAAGAAACATGCACTTGAAACATATTAATAGTTTACCTGTTTCTCCACTGGTAACGAGGCTCCAGTTGACAACTCGTGTCTCTACCGCAGTCAGAAGCTCCAGAAAGAAGATTCCACTTGACAGATTTTTGTCCTAGAATCAGAGAGAAGCAAACATCCAAACTGTTAGGTATCTGAAGAATGGGTCTTCAGTGAATCACATCCGTACTTGGGTTGACACTTACCCTGAAGCTCTCTGCCTGAGAAGTTCGTCCCACTCGTTTCACTTTCCTATTCGCCCAGTTTAGAATATCGGCATCTGTAATTTCTTTACCTTCCGAGTGAGATCTCAAGTTCTTCAGAAGTTGGAGCATTGTATATCTCATTAGTTGCCACAGGAAAGCTGCATAATCAATTGATGGTACATATATATTGTTTTACCGATTAAGATCAATAATAATAACAGTTATCAATGCGAGAGATATATCTGTAAGCTGCAGAGCTTCATAAATGGAAGTGAAATATCTTATTAGAAGAACTAACCGAGGAGGAGTTTCTTATTTCCTTGCACAATGTCGTTACCAGCTACATTTACAAGCGAGAAGCGCAGCTCTTTCCCAATCTTAATGACTTCGTTGCAGTTCTCAACCTTTTTGAATGGCATTTTTATGGGAGGTTTATTTGCGTGTTTCCAGTTGACCGAGCCAGGTGAAACTTTATCAAGAACTTCGAGAAGAACCCATCTGAACGTGATAAGGTTTAGTTAGATACAAGAAGATATTTAAAAATATATACAAAATTCCATAGCTTACCCATTCCTAAGATCCTCAAAAACATTGTTGACATAAGTAGCAGTTCCAAGACTGTTAATCCAGAGGCGGAAACATCTTTCTTCTCGTGAAGTTTCCACATCATCTGTCATCATCTCAGCAAATGAAGTCGACTTTGAACTGTCATCAGTCAATCCATTCCTGCAACCAAGAAAATAGCACTAGTAGAGTAGCAAAAAACATAAATTGTTATCACGCAACATTAAATGGACATTTACATAATTAATAGTCCAAAACCCACTGAAAATAGTCTTTTAAAGCTAACCTGTGTTGAAATATTTGGGCCACAAATGCAAGGTTAAGATTTGCAGAGCCGTCCACTATATCCTTTGGAGAAAGGTATCTTTTACAATCCATCTTCTCAGCCTGTTCAAGAACTTTCTTCGCTCTTTCTGTAGGGTCTTTGGTCTCTAATGCCAAATGTGTACTGTGTTCTGGAGCAAGAGCATTAAGCAGATACGCATACGCCTCGCCATCCTAAGAACATAAATGTAAGATGAACTTATGATCCCACGAGAAAGTAAAAATATGCATCACTTGTAACTCAAAGACGTAGAATAAACGAGAATAGATGAGCAGGTTCAAATTACCTTCACGTCAGAAGAAAAATTGGTAACCTGCTTTTCATAACCAGCTTTCTTCAGATGAAAATTCATCCATTTCAGCAATACTTTTTCAGGAGCCAATCCCATGAGCTCCTCCGCATCCTGCAAAGTCATGAAGATTTTGATGTAGTTTCACTCATAGAAAGCCTTGCATATATATATATATATATATATATATATATATATATATATATATATATATATATGTATTACCTGAGTGTCGTCCACCAGTTGGAAAAGAGAAGGAGTTTTCTTAAAGTTGAGATCAGCCAGCATTTGGATCTGATAACAACAACAAGAGGAGTTAAAAAGTCTTATAACGTTATACAGAATAGATTCCTATAACCTAGAGAAGGAAACGCTGCTGAGTACCTTAATAATCTGAGAGATCAAACCAAGTACGAGATATGGCTGCAAAGGAAAGGGTGATTAAGATTGGCAGCTCATGTAAATAAAAAGATATAAATGTTGTGAATGTACACACTCTTCCTTCAGCAATGTCTTGTGTTCCAATGTTGACCACAGTGCAGCCAATTGCTTTGGCAGAATTGAGACCAAGAGTAAGATTCTCATTCCTCTCCCATGGGTTCAGAATTTTCTTTGTGTTGATAGCTCGTTCGTCGATGGTCCCAGGAACAGCAAGATTTATAAGCTTACTGCAAAAAAAAAGGGAACAAGAATGAACTGACCACTAAAAATCAGATAAGAAATACAAGGAAGAGAGAAAGGCATACCACAAAAGAACACCATCTTTAACAAGATCAAAGAAAGAATTAGTAGCAGGATCGATAGGTAGGTAAGACTTCAAGAAAGGATCATCTCTCAAGTAACTATTGACATGGGAAACATAGGAAGACTTCTCGGATTCGTTAATGGCATGGTGAACCGTGGTGGTGCTAGTTTTGAGGAATGAAGAAGAAAAAGCCTTTGATCCTCCTGACTTTTCCACTCCCCGGGCTTGCACACTTAAATACGCCTATATCCAAAAAAGCATGACTTGCTTGTTTTAGTTTATAAAAAATCTCTTCATTCAAGGAAGACTGATGACTAACCCGGAGGAAAGTCTCGAAATCGACTTCTTGATCAGTAGTATTGGAATAAGACTTGTCCAATACAGATTTGATCTCATCCTCATCAAAGGTGCCACTAAAAGCGTTCAACTTTGCGAAAACCGGAGGTAAATCTCCAACGGTGAAACGATCCAAGAGCGTTTTATTTGAGTTAAACTATATATATAACAAGCAGAGTTTCAACAGTAAAAAATTCTCTTAATTATTATATATGTTTTTGAATAAAAAAGAGAGATGACCTTGGATTTAAGGGTACGTAACTCGACTTGTGTGAATTGGCTATGTAACCATGGATCAGAGACCACCACACCAACGTAACTTGACATTTCCCTGCAAAAATACGTGTTACCACGATCATATCCCTTAATCACGCAAAGCAACGATTTCAAATAAATAGATAAAAAAGATCAAAACTTGTGAATCGACGATGATAATGGCCCTTTTAGAGACGACGGGATTGGCTGTTCAAAACTCAATAGAGCTTGGAGATGGAATGCGATATGGTTGTTCCAACCTTTTGAGATGGGCGAAACAATGGACGAGATAGAAAAATTCAAAGTTTGAAAGAGCCACCATGACTGATGATGGTAAAGGGTTATGTTTATTTTTCTTTATTATTTTAATAATCTTTTCCCCCTTTTCCTCCAACATTTCGGGTGTATCGATTCATTTTTTTTCTTTTTTTTCTTGTGTTACACAACAAAAGATAGTAATCCGGAGCCAAAGATAAACGACTAAAAGGCAAATAACATTTACCTAAAAAAAAAAAAAAAAGTTACGTAAAACAAAAAATGGACAAGATCACAAAAGACTTATGGAGCTGAAAAACTATTATTAAGAAAGTGAAGCAAATGGATAAGAAAACCGGGTTGAACAAGAAAACGTTGAAGGTCTAGATTATTAGGATGATAGAATAGCTCCAAGGTTGGATTAATTGTAGACTGTTGGAAGGAGATTTCTTTATGTACTCTTTTGGGGGAAGATCTTCCTATCCTTTTCTATGTTTTGATACAATCATGATATGTTTTCCCTGGAATTATTTTGATGTTTTTTGTTTGGTTCCGGGTCGGTATTTTTCAGTGTTTGAAAATACGTCCAACACGGCTGTCCATACGGTCAAAATACCCTATGCGGCCATCTAACGTAGCGCAATCATTGTATATGACTTAACATGCGGTTTGTTTAAAAACCGACGAGTATATGGCGAATAGTCCGCCCATACGGTACTGTCTGGGCGTTTGTAATAGTTTTTTTCTCAAAAAAACCCAAGTTACATAATTAATTGAAGTTGAGTTAAAATTGAAAAACACAAAACTACGTAGCTGCCAATAAAACAAGTCCAAAGTTTATGCTACAGAGCTTGGACACCTTCACTTTGTCACTTTAGCTTTTTCTGTCTCTACCAAATGTGTTGTTTTGATTTATGTTCTCTTTTGTTTCTCTACACATGTTGTTTTGTTTTGAATATTATAATATTGTAAGTTTTTTTTTTTTTTGGTATCTAGTGAAGAAAAAAATGATAAATAGACTTTTACTTTGGTTTTTGTTTTTACATTTTAGTCATTATTTTGAGTTGAGGATGAAGTTTTCTTTCTTCTTTATTTATATTTAGAATTATTGAACTATTATTTCTTAGACTTTAGTTATTTTATTTTATTAATTTAGTATGAAACATTATACTCTTAGTATATTAATATTATTTTATTTTCATATTGTTCATTGATAAATTTTGTTTAAATCTACTAGTAATTTTAGCCCGGGTTATTTTCTTATATTCTAGTTTAATTTTATTATAGAATATATATTTGACTATATATTTTACACTTCGACTGAATATGCTATATAAATTATTAGATAAGTTTACATTTTTCTATTGTTTTTGGTGACTAAATTTTTGAAACTGTTAAAATTCAGTTTTTCTTTCGTTAATCAAAATACATATAAGTTGGTAAAAATTTTGAATAAAAATAAATTATAGGTAAAATTTGATTATTTTTATCTCTTTTATTTATTAAAACATGGTTAAATTAATGTTTTATTCAAATATTGTTTGGTGCACACACAAAAAAAGTGCACCAACAAAATTCAAACATTTTTTTAATGTTAAAATCAACCAATGTATATTTTGAAAATTTAACTATTTGTTATTTGGTGATCATAAAATATATATGATTTCATTTTTAAGTGTTACGGCAGTGATGAAATGAAGAACAATTGAAATCTAAAAGTGATGACATTAAAACAATTCTGAAATGAAGTCAAATACCTTTGTTTCCATGCAGAAAAAAAATAAATATTAAAACTATAATAATATTCTCTATGATACAAGTATTTGCCAATACACCCTAAACCTCCCCCTTAATTAGCGGTTAACCCACGATTTGACCATTTATTTGGTATGACGAAATTTCCCTTCCTTCTCTCTCTGCCTACTCCCGTAGCCCTGTGGTCGTAGACCCATGCCTGCGTTGTAGTAAGCAACTTTTCCTGTAACAAGAAACCATATTTATGTTTCAACTATCCAAATTCGAATTTTAAATTAAGTTCATCACTTTTCTCTATTAATTTCTTTTATTTCACAACACGGAACTGATTTTCAGTTTCCTTTTTTTACTTGTACAAAAGCAACTATAAATATAAAAAGAAAACAACCGTTTAATTCCTTTGTTTATTTTCGAGTTTGCAATGGAAGATCTGATACTTCCTCTGCGTATATTCTCCTGTGGTGATGAACCAATTGGTGAACGAGTCAACTCGTATCACATGACTCGAAGAACAGAGTCACTTATTGAATCCCTACACGAGGAAGAGATGGAGTTCTTCAAAAATTCTCAGTTTTCAAAGGTTCACGCTTTAGACGAAAATCCACATTTTTCTGGTGCTTTTGGTCATTTCATTTTGGTGAGCATGCTGAAGACGAAGAAGAAGTATGAGATATGGTTGGTTTTCGCCGGAAGACCAATTAAAATCTCTCTTAGGGAGTTCGCTATTGTTACTGGTCTTAACTGCAACAAGATTCCTAATCAGACACGGAAAAGAAGAAAGAATCCTCTCAAAGAGAAACTATATTGGAACGAGATGTTTGGCTCTATTAAATCGTGTTCTGTGGATATTGTTATTGACATGCTCAAGACCCGCAAGGTGAAGGATAGAAACACCATGATAAAATTTTCTTGTTTAGCAATTACTGCTTCAGTCCTACTTCCATCTTCTCACTCTCCGAAAATTATTCCTGAACATGTCGAGTTAATTAGAAAAAATTAATGAGTTTATTGCTTATCCATGGGGGAAGATTTGATTTCAACTTGTAACATCAACCTTACTTAAGAAGGATGCACTTTCCCTCGCTCAAGACTCTTTTGCACTAAGAGGTTATGTTGAAGTTATACAACTTGTCATGATTGCTGCTGTCCCTGCTTTGAAAGAAGAAGTCATCACCACTGCCCCTGTTGTTGTTGTTGAATCTGAGAGTAAGAGAGAGATGCCTGCTGAGGAGTAAAAGGTTGTTGGAGATGCCTCTGGAAGTTTGGAGAAGGTTAACTCCTCCCCTAGATTTATTGTTAATCCCAAAAATGCCAGGGACCTCAACGCGGAATGCCAGGTTTGACATCCTTCTGGCTCATAATTACTTGTTAATATATATTAACAGCCACCGGCATTAGTAAGTGCTAATCAAATAGTTAACATCCACCAGCGTAAGTAACACTGTGTCATTTTCATGCTTGATGTTGTTCCCCTAGACCGATCAATCAGACTTGAGAATATTAAACACTAGTTTAGCGAAACCCTCATGCTTATCTCTACCTTATTTTTCATTGTTAGATCACATGCATATTTGTTCCGTTTAGACTTTCCAATTAAATTTACAGTTACTCGTTAGTATAAAAGTTAACCGTTACCGTTTGTGTTAACACATAATTACAGGTGCCTGTTCGATCCATTCTCGATGACGCAGAGGAGGAGTGGCTTTCTCAGCATGACTTTACTTGGGTTAATGAATGCGAGGACCCTGCTGTGGACACGCTTGTTAAGCTCATTAACGATGGGTTTGATTTCAACAATGATATGTTCCGTGGTGGCATTTCCTCCGGTGACCTTTCAAGACCAAAGGTTGATAAGCAAAGGGAAAAGAAGGCCAAGGATAAACATGACAAAGCAACTTTGGGGGAGACATTTGAGTCTGTTGGTATTGGTCCAGGCATGATTGAACCTCTAGCAAATCTAACATCCGAGAAGTTGCGTGGCGACATCGTTGGTATGGAGTATAAAATTGCAGATGCTGTTGAGAAGAAGGTTGCCGCCAGTATTGTGGGAGTTGAGGGGAGACTTAACAGTGCTGTTGTCAACTACATGCAGTCATTGGAGAAGGGAGTCATCAGGGCCATCATTGAGTTTTTGGGAAAGTCTTCCACATCAATTCCAACTGAACACAATATCCCCCCAAAGGATTTACCAACTCCCACCATGGAAAAGGACAAGGACAATGTGGAAGCATCTCATGCTGGATATGATCAGGAAACGTCTTCTGAAGGATCGGAGTCTAAGGAGGACGACCCTGTCAGGTGGGTTCTAGATGAGATTCAGGCATCCTCCAACAATGAGGAGGTAAGCTCACTAAGATTTCTTTCAAACTACACATAATTCCTTTCCCTATTTACACTAACATTGCTTTCCTTTTACTTTGACTCAGTCCAATGCTCAAGAAAGCGTCGTTTTACCAAACGCAGCAGCACAACTCCCTGATACTCGTAGAAGCAAGCGTTCAAGGGTAGCATCCACAGCTTACCAGGACTTTCAGTTAGACCCCAAACTGAATGTCGGTTTCCGCATCCTACCCGATATCACCCAATTGTTTGAAGAACTACAGCGGAATGTAATGCGTCTCGGGTATGTATACAATTTCATTTTACGGTTACATTTGAAGTTTACCTTTACATACACATTTACGTGTCACTATCTAATTTAACCCTAATAAAAAAGATTTGTGCATATAGATGGTCCTACGGATCTCTCAGTGAAAGAGTTTCTGGATATAGCCTGGTGGTATGTTCAAATGTCGCCCCAGGTAATTAGACTTACCTGTACTTAAAGAACAATTTAATCTAATATATTCTAACGGTGATGGTACTTTGGATCAGACTATGGATGCGTTGATGCGGCACTTGTCCGACGAACACGAGACTCCTTCTAACTCACTCAAGGTCTATGACACTAGCCTTCCCGCTTCCTTGATGCATCATTACTCAAGGTTTGTCAAATCGGCAGTCAAAGATAGGCCGAGGATCAAGTTCAATGATTATGTTCTGGTGAAACTACGTGAGAACCAAGTAGACCGCCTGTACTTCCCTTTCAACATTGATTAGAAACACTATGTAGCGGTTGTTGTTAACAATAAGGCCCGCGTTCTTCAAGTCTTGGATTGCCACATCATTATGAAGACCGATAGGGTGCTCAAAAGAGAGCTCAATCCAATTGCTAATATGATGCCATATATGATCAGAGGTTGGAATCCCGAAGTAAGTAATGTCAGCACCAATGCCTTCACTGTCAAAAGGCCCAGAGGCATCCCTCAATCTCTATCAGCAACCAATGCTGCGGCTATAATGTGTCTTCTTATTGATGCCCATTGCCAAGTTAGATTGGAAGTGTGCAAAGCTATTACCCCGTGGGTCCTCCCGGAAGCTGCCAAACAGCTAGCAGTTAAGTTCTTCTGGTTCCTATCCAGGCCTCCTAAAAATTCCTCCCAGACTTGAGCTATATTTTTATTTACCTGTTAAGACATTTTTTTCATGTTTTAGTATTTAAACCGTATCGCTTATCCCGGAATCACATTTGTTTACTCCAACTTTTTAACTTATTTGTTTCCCTTCAACGTTAACTTCACCCGTTGATGTTAAACGAGATAACAAAGTCTAATATTAGTTATTACATCTACCTCGTATATTTATCCCGGAAATTATTAATTCAGAACGCTGACCTTAATATTTTAATTCGAATGTGTCAGCCTTTCAAGAAAAGACCCGGAAATTATTAATTCAGAATGCTGACCTTAATATTATAGGCTTACTTAATATGCATTGATCGCCAAATCTAATGTTAACACATCTAGTCAACTCCGCTATCTTCACGGTTTTCTATTAAACGTGTTAGCGAAGTCTAATATCGGTTTTACCCGATACTATTTTGCAGCGTTAACCCCAATTTATGTTTCTTCTTACTCTATATCACCAGTACATAATCCCTGGCAATTATAAATATATATATATATGGGTGATCTAAATGTCTTAGGTCTACTTAATATACCTTCTTTACTAAAGTAAAGGTAAACAAATCTTCTTACCGGTTAACTAACTTCATTAATGTCAAAAAGTTTAGTTTCCGGACATTACAATGGAGAGCAATAGCACTCTCTTCCCTGATCGTACATTACATATTTTGTCAATAAGAAAGAGCTTTGGGGAACATTAGTATCATATTACATTGCCAAAAGAAAAGGTCACCCCAGATCAGACCTTCAAAAACCCAACACGACTTCCATTGCACCTCCTCCGTATAATTAGCTGCCCTTCTTGTTAGGCGTTTTACAGGTGGTGCGGTTGTGATCCGCACCCCCGCATTTGGTACAAGCCCTCCTTCGCTTAAATGCACCAGTGTGCTGTCAAGTTATTCATTAACAGTTAACCACAACAATAACGACCTTAATTTTTGTTAAGCTGACCAATAAATGCTATAACTATTACCCTGATCTCTCCAGCTGAGTGAATCATGCTCTTCCCAGGCCTTCCAGGTGCCCTACGTTTGGTCGGTGGGATGAGGTTGATACTTGGTGACTGAGTTGCGGTTACCATGTCGATGTTCACCGGGTGGATGCTTCCTGCGTATGCCTTAACCTAGTATTGGTTGGTGTATTCTTCAGCTAATAAGCTCTCAACTTTATGGGTTCTATTGACAGCAGCGGCGACAGCATGGACACAAGGAATACATAGCTTATCAAATTGTTTGCAAGAGCAAGTCTTCCTTTCCAGATCAACCCTGTTGTACCCGCCCATGTTGTCGCGTATTTCGTACTCCGCGTTGATGATATGACGGATACTGGCACCAGATGCAAAATTAAAGTTACGAGACAACATAGAGGCTACCTTCGGAGTTACCTCGCTAACATTGGCATTAGCGGCGGCGCGTCTGGTGGAAAACCAACCCATCAGCATTGTCCTAATGTACTCCAGAAGAGCCACTATAGGATACCCTCTTGCTTTGGCCAATGCAGCATTAAGTGACTCAGCTAGGTTGCTAGTCATGACATTATACCTTTCACCCTTCACCCTCAAAATGTGCCCTACTCTAGTGCTCTAGTCCAACACGAATAAGGTAGTCTGCGCAAGCAATGTCCACTGACTTTTTTTCGTTGAAGTGGACATAGAAGTCCTCCAACTTATATGTCCTAGCTGCTCGTCTTTTTGTTTTTATCAGCCGCCCATCTAAAGCTAGATCAAGTGGTGATCAGACGAGTCAATCCTCCTAGGAGCATCTCCGTCTGGCCTGGTCTGATCTATATGGGAAAAAAGTAGATCCTTTTCTTCTCGCCTCTTTAGCTAATCCATCCGCTCGACCATTCCTTCTTCGAGGAATATGAGAAAGCCTCATATCGTCAAAGTCCTCTTGTAGTCTCTCAAGCCTCTCGATCTCTGTTGTGAAGGTTGACCATTTATCCGGATTAGTAGACATGTCTACTAGATCCGCGCAGTCTGTCTCAATCCTCATCGAGTTGATCCGCAAGTCTCTCAAACATGAGACTGCCCAGAGTAGACCTTTCATCTCTCCATGCAGAGCTGAACGGCTTCTCCTGCATGCCCGTTGTCTGACCCATCCATAGCCCATTTGATCCTTAAGACTCCACCCTAAGCCACTAACGCTGCCAAGATCGATCCATGACGCATCAATTTGGCAGGTCGGGATTCGGGTGTTCCTAGAGGGTTATGTCTCGATCTCCAAAGAGGAAGGTACCTCAAAGGGCTCGTCGATTCCCTCTCTCATGTTCGCTTTTCTCCAACATTCTGCCTCAAGAGACGCATGTTGGAGAGTATCCATTGGGGATACGGCTTTCCCATTAAAGAGTTTGTCGTTCCTCGCCTTCCAGATGTACCAACAGATCCATGGGAATGTGTCGAATTGTAGTCTTCGTGGAGCCACCTCTTTTCTCTTCCAATATAGGAAGTCTATATTTTGATATATAGAAGTACTCGGGAAGACACCCGAAATGGACGGATAGTCCGATAAAGCCCAAACATGCAGGGCAGTGGGGCACTCAAAGATAAGGTGGTTAATTGACTCCACTAGGCCACCACATCTAGGACAACTCCTATCGGTGCCCAGGTGTCTGTAGGTGAGTCTCTCTGCTGTTGCCACACAGCCTGAGATAGCTTGCCACAAGAAGTGCTTCATCTTTCTTGGATCCTCTATCCTCCACACATGGCTCTAGAGGCCTGCGATGCTCGGTTGGAGAACGAACTTTTGTGTAGGGCTTGTTTTGTTCAATTGAAGTAGGTCATAGCCGGTTTTAACTGACCATACTCCTGTTTTTGTGTGGTCCCAACATATCCATCTGGAGAAGACGAACATGAGGGTTTTAGCCCAAGTATCAGAGGTATATCGTCGGGCTGGAAATGTTCTCTTAAAAGTTGTGTATCCCACTCCTTGGTATCATTGGGCTTGAACCGGGAGGCTGGGGAGTCTGTAGACAATATGATCGGCAGGCCTAGGTGGCCGGGCCACTGAGTCTGGGATCTAGTGCTCACTCCATACCCTCGTATCTCGACCTGTACCAATCCTCTTTCATAGTCCCGAAAGGAGTAAAGGTTTTGCTGCCATAATACTACGCTAGCCATATGAAAGTGAGTATGTACGTCGGTCTTCTAAAGGAGAGGTATTGTAATAGTACCTCCCCTTTAGGACACGCGCCAATAATGAGTTTGGGTAGTGTATCAACCGCCATAATTGTTTCGCAAGAAGTGCTAAGTTGAAATCATGGAGATCACGAAATCCTAGTCCACTTAAATCCTTAGGGATAGAGATTTCGTCCATGATATCTAATGCAAACCTCTGCTGTTCTATTTTGAACTCCACCAAAAATTTGAATTCGTGCTTCGTAGTTTATTAGTGATGCCTTGAGGAATCAAATAACATCACATTGAATATGTCAGAATTTTTTGGGCCACCGCTTTAATCTGAACCTCTTTTCCCCCTTTGGACAACAATCTCGAAGACCAATTATTCATTCGTCCATTCAGCCTGTCTTGTACGTAGGAAAAGACTTTGGTTTTCGAACCACAAATCTGTTCAGGTAGTCCAAGGTACATCCCCATGCCTCCGTCGGCCGAGAAGCTCAGGACCTCTTTTATCTCTTGTTTCTGAAGGTAGTCTACACGGTTCCCGAAGAACATTGATGATTTCGCCGCATTTAATCTTTTTCCCGATGCTTTTCCATAAATGTATATGATGTCTATGATCTCCTTGTATTAATTGGCTAGCTTCCGCCTTGCAGAAGAATAGACTATCATCCGCAAATAATAGATGGGAGGTGCTTGGACTCGCCTGTTCCACCCGAAGACCTACAATCTTCCTCTCCGCTTCCGCTCCACTCAACAGCGAGATCAAAGCTTCTGTACACAGGATGAACAAGAAGGGGGACTGGGGGTCTCCTTGTCTCAGGCCCCTCCTTGGTAAGATCCGGCCTCTCGGTTGTCCATTGACTAGAACTTGATATGAAATCGATGTGACACAACACATAATGAGGTTAACCAGTCTTTCGTCAAAGCCCATCTTTAACATCAGAGTAGCCAAAAAACTCCACTCCACTCTATCGTAAGCTTTACTCATATCGGTCTTGCTGGCCATAAAGTCTTCCCTACATCTTTGGTTCGGCCTTAAGGCGTGAAAGTTCTCTTGTGCTATCATGATGTTGTCAGAGATAAAACATTTAGCCACAAATGCTGATTGTGTCTCCGAAATCAGTCGTGGAATTAGCCTCTTAAGTCTCTTGCATAATAGCTTAGATATAATCTTATAGCTAACATTGGAGAGACTAAAGGTTTAAATTCCGACATTTCCCGAGGTTTCTTCTTCTTCTTCAGAATAAGACATATATTCGTCTGGTTCAAAAGTGGATCAAAGCTGCCAGTCTCAGAAAAATCTTGTACCAGTCTAGTGATATGTTGCTGCATCTCACTCCAAAATTTCTGGAAAAGCTTACTAGTCATGCCATCCGGTCCTGGTGCTTTATCCGGGGTAATATCAAAGAGGGCTCTCCGAATCTCCTGTTCCAACGGTACCTCTAAGAGTAACCTATTGTCAGCCTGGGATACTTTTTCTGTAATAAACCGAAGGGAGGTGTCAACCTCTGTCGGGGAGGAGGTAGAAAAGAGATCTCGAAAGTATTGAAAAGCAACGGTCTCCACCTCGATTTCAATCTCTACCAACCTCCCATGTTTAACTTTAATACTTATGATTCGATTCTGTGCTCGTCGTTGTTTTGTAGTGGCATGGTGAAATTTTGTGTTTCTGTCCCCATATTTATGCCATTGGTCTCTACTCTTTTGTTCCCAGAAAGTGTTCTCTTCTTAAAACGCCATTATCAACTGTCGCCTCAAATCTTCTAGATCCTCGGTCATGGAATTTTCATCATCTTGGGGCAAATCAATCATGTTTTTTAAATTTTCAATCAGGACCGCTGAGTTTGTCGGATTTTTTTTTTGAAGTACTGATCTTGTTCCGACATGTGGTAACTTTTTGATTAAAATTCCAGACTGGAATGTCATCAAATTGTCCCCATCCCGAAGTTACCGCTTCCTTAATCCCGGGTTTGCCTATCCACCTCTTGTCAAATCTAAAATTATTCTTCTTGGTACATCGGGAGGATGATTGAATCCTTGTAAGGACTGGTCTATGGTCCGACCCCCATAGCTGTAAATATTCCACAATACTATGGTTAAACAGGTCGTGCCATTCCTAATTTGCCGCTGCTCTATCAAGTTTGTATTTAACTTTTCCATTTTTCCTTTTTCCCACCCATGAAAACGAATTTCCCTTACATGGAAAGTCAAGCATTCCACAGTTTTCTAACATGATTCGGAAAGGGAGGAAAGAACTCTCTGAGCGACGTCTTCCTCCCCTCTTCTCCTGATTGCCTGTGAGCTCATTGAAATCTCCAATCATAAACCACGTGCCAGTACGGGTTGTACTCATACGTGACAGTCGTTCCCAAACCAAATCGCAATATCTGATATCAGTTTCTTCATACACAAATGTCATAAAAATTGCATGTCCTTGAAGTCTAGTTTCAATATCGATCATATGTTCGTCCGCATATAAAATAAGAACCAAGGGATCATCCATATAAAAAAGTGCTAGACCTCCGCTTCGACCCACCGGATCCACGGTACAAACATGGTCATATTCAAAAGAAACTTGGACATCTTGCATAAAATTCTGATTGTTTTTAGTCTTTGACAGAAATAAAAATTTAGGTAAAAAACAGAGAAACAACTCATGTAGGTGCTCCTTGGTCAAGGGTGCTCCCACTCCTTGACAATTCCATGCGATTGTATTCATCTCAATAACCAATATTTTTAAAGCGCCGGAGGAATGGAATGCAAGCAGGTGACTGATGAAAGCAGTGATTTTTTTTTTTTTTGTTTATAGAAATAGTTGTATATTGTATTTATCAACACCAAAAAACTTTAATGTGATAAACCAAAAACAAACTACTCTAGACGTGGACCTGTGATTTGTGGATCAAAAAGGGGCTCTATGAAACTTTATGGAAATTCATAGAGGAAAAAAAACATGCCAAGTGAGCTGGCACATATGGTGTTTTAAAATTGAGCACCCATGGTCTTTAGTTGCTACAAACTCAAGAACAATTATGAAACTTTATTTCCTTGATTTCTGCTAGAGCTTTAACAAGTTTAGATTACTACTTGTTAGGAATAGAACTCTGTTTTCTCCACAAAGCGGCTCTTGTCAAGATCTTAAATTATTGGTAACAAGTAGATACTTAGCATATAGCTAGAAAATTTAGAAGATTCAGTAGCACTCTTGGCTTTGATTTCTAAAACGGCAAGGAGGAATATGACGGAGATCCAGAGGTGAATCTTTAGATCCTTTCAACCAAGATACACAGATCTTAAGAAGAAAGGTCTTCAATAATTCTTTGCTTGATAAAATTCGGATTGTGTATGCCGGAACAAATCCAGCAGTGAAACCTTCAGATTCTTTCAACAAAAATACCCAGATCTTGAGAAGAAAGGTCTTCTATAATTATTTTCTTGGTGAAAATCAGATTGAGGTGGAGATGTTCCACATCGAGTGAGTACAGAGATGGAGTTCCTGAGCTTTACCCCATCGGAAGTCACCGGCCAAGACTCTGAGGATGAGATTAAGCAATTCAAAATTTGAATCTAAGGTGGAGGAGACAGACCTCGGGAACTACGTCTAAGAAAAAATATTTTTTTCCTCAGCTGCTCGTCCAATCAGATAGAATGAGTGCTTTTTCTTGAAAATAGTCTGGACATTCCTCTGGAGATGGAGAATACAAGTGCAGTGCTGTGTCATTGGATAGACATGTAGTTACATGAAACATTAAGATCAACATTGATCGGTAAACCTCGTTTTCTTACTATTGATAATAGACTTATTACCTACTACCAAAACGATTAACCGTTATGTACGTAAATAGGCCGCTAGCAATTAAGATTACTCACGAAAATAGTTTTATAATAATCACCCTTCTAATTCCTGAGTATATTGCACTGTGTCGATCCGACACAAACACTAGAGCCTCAGAGTCAGGTACAACCTGTGAAAGTTTGCGGAAGAACCAAGTCCAAGATTCATCATTCTCACTGTTAACTATCCCAAATCCTATTGGGAAAATCTGGTAGTTTCCGTCTTGTGCACTTGCAGTTAGAAGACACCCCAAATACTTGACCTTAAGGTGTGTGCCATCTATGATGACAACCTTTCTCATGTAACTGTAACCTTGGATGCTCGCGGCGAAGGACAAAAAGACATATTTGAATCGCTGTGCACCTTCTGCTGCAGGGGTTGTTTCCAGAGCCATAACTGATCTCGGGTTTGTTGTCAACACCATCTGCAGGTATGAAGGCATGGTTTGGTATGATCCCGCATCATTCCCCGCACCTTCGCTAACAACTATCTCTCGTTATCTCCAAGCTTTCCAGTACAAAATAAGGACATTGTGGTCGTGTCTCATTATGTCCCTAATTGCTCCTGGTCTTGGCCCCCCCTCCTGCAGCCGGTCCATGCCTTTGTTTTATCATTTCTCCCACAAACTTAGAATTTGCATGGTGGCGGAACTCCCATCTATCCCCCAATGAGAAGGTATGTATCAGATTCATGGTCCTTATCTCAAAGCTATCTGACCCGGCCATTTTCGTCGCATATACTCTCCATGCACACGTTGCTCCTCTGCACTGAAGTAACATTTTGCCCGGTTATAATTTTTTTGGTCAGGAATCGGAACTTTTTGTGATGGCATAGAGTGTCATGTGGACCTCGGAGGACTCTCTGCTCTGAAAGACTTTGCCGATATATAGATGTCCCAGTGACTCCATCTTTTCTCCTATACAGAAAAAAATATCCCATATTAGGTAACTCTAATTGAATTTTGAGGACCATCTACATTTTCAAACCATAAAATTTGATTGTTTTCAAAATACCTTCAATGCCACCCTCTCTTGCTGCTAGGTAGACACTGCCTTCTTTGACAGAGCCTTCTCTCTACTGTTCGAAGCTTCGGAAAACTCAGTTAAAAGGTTCCTAATCAAACTCATACTCTCGCCTGGTCCACTAATCACTTTATTAGCACCTAAGGTCAACGATAATTGTGTCGCCAAACCAGTACCTACATAGACATTTTTAGCGGCTAACATTAAAAAAATAGTATAAGGTTTCAACGCGAACACAAACATAACCTACTCCGCTTAAC
The DNA here is from genome assembly GCA_932364175.1 of Eruca vesicaria subsp. sativa. NCBI lineage: Eukaryota > Viridiplantae > Streptophyta > Magnoliopsida > Brassicales > Brassicaceae > Eruca > Eruca vesicaria. The sequence goes on from CAKOAT010518487.1 coordinate 190,110, forward strand.
TTGCATTTACTTGTCCATACTCTCTATCATCCCGGTTTCCTCCGCAGCATATTCCCTCCCATGTAAATTACCAGCAAGCCCACTCATTCTGCTACACTTTCCGGCAGTCTCATCCTCAAGCATTATACCTTTCCCCTTGTCAAGCATACCACCCCTTGAGCAGTTTCCGCTATTGCTGAAACGACCAAACACGAAATTGTTTTTACAAATATTTTCCTGTCACATTAAAGCTATAAGACAACCTTTCGCAACTTACTTAACCCAACAGCTAGTTATGTGGCTTGGCCTCCTAAGTTAGGACCCTCTCTCACCGTTTTACCCCCTCCAGCTAATACTTCACAAGCCTGGGTTAGTGGTAGCTCAGAGGAGTCCTCAGATGACTCGATGTTGATAAGCATTGTTTTGGTTAGAGGTTCTTGGTACCCTTCAAAGCCCAACAAAGTTTGCTCAAGTATGGAAAGCTCACTTGGAGTGCATATGCCTCTTAGTATCTCCTCGTACACCATCATGTAACTGCTTGCTCTTAGATCTTTGTTCATTCAAACAGTGTAGCTTAACAGTTACAATCACGTGTACCATTTAAAACTAAATTTAACCGTCACCAAATTAGTTATACCTTCAAGTCGAACAAGTCCCTCACCAATCAATGGTGTTGCGAGGCATTAACCCCATCTTCCTCGTCCCTCTGTATCCTGTAGCGGTCAACACCTTCTTCCCCGAATGTGACATACATATCAAGCCAGACATGGTACACTCTTACAGCCATGAAAAACTCCACATCCTCATCCTCTTTTATTTCAACAGGTGGGGGTGAGTATTCGTCTGCCTCTCTAGATATGTCTGGAGAATCGTACGTCAGTAGCACCCGCTCAGATGGCCGCAGAAGCTGTTGTAGCTTGTATTTCTCTCTCACCATCCCCATGAGGGAAACGTAGCTTTCGTTTTCTTTCAGCAACACCTCGTGTTTCACCATGGTATTGTCGACGTTAAACTTCCATGAACTTTGAGCGCCTCTTTCCCAGTCTCCCACAACAAGTCGAACCAGATGACTCATCTTCAAATCTGTACCTGTTAACGACAAGTTCACCCGTTAATAAATATCTGCACAAGTATATATCAAAGGATACAATGCTACCAAGGATCATAATTTTACCGTCTATCCCGAGTGACAACAATTTCTGTGTCTCCAGTCTTTTCTCTTCTAACCCTGAATCACAGCTTTCGTTCTCTCCCTTTATCTCCTACAAACTTCTCTCTTCTTGTTAACAAAAGGTTTTGCACTCTATAAGGACTTTTATCTTCAAATTATCTTGGTATTTCATACAATCATCATTCTAGAGGTTGTATCGATTTTAGAGCATAAACTAATAGCATGAGTAACAAAGATAACGAGTGGAGGAGAAGCCTCGTAGCTGTCATGGTAGGTTTAGGAATAGTAACCTACGATTCGGCGTGTAGATATTTGTGTCAGCCGGCTGACACAAGCGCCGGAAATCTACTCACGCAAGGAGGAGCTTTCTCGGTATTTCCATGTCGAATTGTATTATTTGGGCCGACAACGTCAATCAAAGGGCAAACGCCTAATATAGGCTTAGTTTATGGGTATTGCGCTAATTTTCTCAAGATACAAAGTAGACTGATGGTAACTGTCTGTAACACAAACCATGGATTAATGTTGATTGAGTTACAAAACTTGTTTATTTCTCCATTTTTGAATGTTTGTTTTCAAGCTTCGTAATACTTTTATTATTTTTTTTTTTTACAACAATAAAATAAACTAACTTTTTTAACTTTTTTTTTCTTATAAAAAATTGTTTTTCCAGAATTATTTTGGGTTAAACAATTTGAAATGAAGCTAATTTACTAAAAGTATTGTTATTTGTTTCCTTATAATATAAAATATCTAAAATTACGTAAACACCACAAAAAATTAATAGGGAAATTTGTCAAAAGGGGACAAAAAAACACAACATGTGTCCCCTTAGAATAAATTTCATGATTTATGTCCCCTTAGAACAAACTTTAATGAAAATCCAATTTAGTCCTCACTATTTAAATTTTTTAAATTTAAATATAGAATTAATATAAAAAATACAAATACTAATTAAAAAAGGTGAAAATACATATACTAATAACCATACAAAAATCGTATAAGTCAAAATCCCTAAGTCAAAAACACCAACTCCCCTCGTGTTCTCTCCGCCGCCTATTCCCTTCCGTCTCCGGCGTTCTCTCCGGCGAATCCTTCCGTCTTCCTCCTTCCTCCTCCATTCTTCCTCCTTCCTCTTTCCTCTGGTATTTGTATTTTCTTTTACATCCTCTTAGAATTTCATTGCTCTTATTTTCTGTGGTTCTAATTGGAACTGTAAATCGGTATAGGAAGGAGGCGGACGAAGCTTTCATCACTGATTAAGCACAAGTTGGAGATCAATTTTCATCTCGGTTCATCTTTTTCCAAAATCGAAGGTTAGAATTTGGGATACCGTTCGATGTGCATGTATTAGAGAAACAGTGGGATAGCTTAGAAACTCAACAATTATCATCTCTCTTCAACTATGAACCGAGATGAAAAATGAGACCCCTTTTTGATAGTGAATCTTGGTTAAAGTGACGGATTGTTTTCGTCGATTGTATACTCTGTGTTTGATAAGTGAGTTTTTTTAGTAGATCTAATTGAAACTTAGTTATTCACTTAGTTGATGAGTACTTAGTCGAGTTTGTTATACCGGTTGTTGTTTTGTAACATGGTGTTCATAATTTACTTGACTTGCATTCCTAATAACTTGCTTGTGTCGCTATGCTTGTAACTTACCTCTTACGTTCTTTTAATGTTTGTAGATGGCGTTTCCACATGAACCTCATTTTCTGAAGCCTCTGCTTCCTAGTTTCTATAGTGGCTTGGTAGACACATTCTCTCTATTACTCTGTTGTATATGTTTATAATTTTTAGTTGTGCTTATCTTTGCCTTTTCTCAATTGCAGAACATACCACTTAACTTCTTCTCAAAGCACGTAGAAGGGAACCAGACACCATGGAAACTAAGATCAGACGCTTCAAATAAGACGTGAGAAGTGAGACAAGAAGGTAGGAGACTCACCGGAGGCTGGAAAAAATTTGCCAAAGCACATGACCTTCGAATCGTGACATTGTCGTCTTCAAAAAGGAAGGAGACATGGTGTTCCATGTAACTCCTTTTGGTCCGAGCTGTTGTGAGATTAAGTATACACCTCCTCACATGATCAAGGAAGAAGACGGTGCGGATGATGCTGCAGGTGAGACTAGTAAGCTTCAATAAAAACTCACTGTCTTCTTTTGATTAATTAAAATTTTTTCTTCTGCTTCAGGAGGGTCAGGAACAATGTCTTCTTTCTCATTTGAGTATTGCTTTTTGGCTGAGGTGACGGCTTCGAACCTAAAAGAAGACAAACTTGTAAGTAGTTAGGCGTTTTCTTTCTCTATTTCAAATCTAAAGAAGACTAACTTATTATTTGTTATGCGTTTGCAGCATCTTCCAGTGGAAGCTACGCATTGTACTGCTCTGAACAAAGAATGTCAAGAGGTGATACTTGTGAACAAGGACGGAAACTCATGGACTGCAAATTTGCTATTCAGCGAAGCCGGGAGCATGTATTACATCAGAGGAGGGTGGAGAAAGTTCTGTCGTGATAACAGATGCGACATAGGAGACTTGTTTGTCTTCAATGCCGTTGGAGATGGGATAAGTGCTCCCCTGATGTGTGTATGTCCGGAAAGAAAGGAGACCAGGGAAATACTGAGGCAATATTCGAGCAGGAAGAATGTGTAGTTTGGTGGTGGTTTGTTTGCATGTTGGTTGTGTGTTGAAACTTGTTCTTCTTCTAATGCTATGTTATGACTTATCTTGTATTGTAATGCTATGTTGAAACTTGGTTGTGTGTTGAAACTTGTTCTTCTTCTAATGCTATGTTATGACTTATCTTGTTTAAACTACCTCTACTTTCTCCCTCCAAATTTTTAATTCGAAGTTCCGGAAATTTCCCTTAAAATTCATATCCTAAACAATAATGAAACCCTAAACCCTGCCAGAATAAAGAAAAATTTAAAAATGTTGTTACTCATGGGATTCGAACCCATTACCTAGTGGATATTTTTGCATATTGTATTCCACTGAACTAAAGCGAACCATTACTTTATGTGGATGAAAAAATATTTATAATTACCCTCCTCTATCCTAATTTGAGAGTTACTTATGTATATCATCTAACCTAATTTGGCCACTTTTCCTCATCGTCTTTCTTTCTTCTTTTCGAAAAATATGGCGAACATGAACAACATTGAAGGAATCCCTCGCAGATGCTGGTGTGGGAGGGGGATTGTCACTTACGTTTCAAAAACAGATGAGAATCCATACCGACGGTTCTTCAGATGTGAGATTGCTTTACAGGTAAATGTCATATATAAATACTTATCAATTCTTCCGTGTTAAGACTTAATTTGTTTTCTGTTCCGAATCAGAGAAAAAAAGAGCAACATCTTTTTAAGTGGGTGGATGAGGCTCTGTATGAAGAGATTCAAAAGATGGATGACCATCAAGCGTTCATGGCAGGAGAAATTGAAGATATGCGTGTTTCAATGAAGATGGTGGAAGAACAAGTTATGAAGCATAAAGCCTCTCGAGATGTCGGTTGTGTAGGAACCATTCTTAGTATGTTATGTCTCTGTTCAAAATTTGATTGATATTTTGTAATGTTTTTCTATTTATATCTACATTGAATAAGAACAAGTAATGGATTTCTAGTGTTATTGACATGATCCAAAGACATCTAAATTCAATATAAATCAAAAACACTGCTAAAATCAAGATCATGAATATGAAAGATAACTTGCAGAAAAAAACAGAGGTTTATGCCTAAAAAGCATTCAAAAACAGAGGTTTAAATGAAAAAAAGAGAGTTCAACATGAAAGAAAAACATGAAAGGACTGCATTCCTATATTGCTCTAATGCATCTTGTCCTGTTGTGACCTTCAATGCCACATCGACTGCATTTACGACGTTTAGAGCCTTGGGTTCCTTGTGAAGAACGGATCTTATCTTCAGCCGTCACGTATCTGCGTTTTCTTCTCCTACCTGAAGCTTGTCTAGTTGATGGAGGAAGGATTGTTGACTGGGCGATGTCAGATGGGACACTCCATGCATCTTCAGGAGCACTAATAGGATTTATACTTTCTTCATAGACAGAATTCCATGAGGCGGTGGTGTACACGTCGTCAGTGAGTGTGTGTGGTTGTATCCCTACACTGAAACCTGCTTTTATAGCGTGCCTGCATGGGATTTTCATCAAATCGAACTTCCCACAACTACATGAGCGTGTGACCAAGTCAACCATGCAATCAAAAGTGTCACCTTGAACCAAAAATCTATCGTCAGTAATTGGATACACTCTAAACTTCTTACCCTTCTCAATCCTCCGGTCAATCTTCTTCTCCACAGCAATGGTCAGTGGCTGCGGATGCTTAGCACTTAAAGTTCTACGCTGAAAAAACCATCGACTCATCATCTCCCTTATGCTGTCCAACAAAGGTATAACCGGAAACTCTCTTGGCGAACGGAGAGCAGCATTTA